>CALYLW010000081.1:32500-632500 GCA_944989445.1 Ampullaceana balthica
ACATATACTCTCACCTGTTTACTATGACAGCATGTCTGGACACTCATACCCCTGGTCGAGATTTTAATACAAAATACAAAGTGACACGTGTATTACAGAGGGAAAGAGACCATTTTGCTTATTTTGTAAATCTCTAAATCCGTGGTAATAACACAATCTGGACCCATGCTCTTGCTTTATCCTAATATCAATAGCAAGCATCCCATGTGATCCCATGTGATCCCATGGCTCCAACTGGTCACAAGCTTCACTATGTTTGTCATGGCTAAACGGCTATCTGGTTAATTCGCTGCGTATTATCTTATCATGTGTACTAGTAGAATTACTTAAAAGAAATCTCTGGGATTGGGACTGAGGGTCTCATGTATGTACACGATATTTTATATATATCAAATGTATAAAACATAAACATCAGTAATAATTCACCCAGATTTGCTTATTAGATTAAAGACATACAGACAGACGGACTGATAGACGGAATGACGGATTGGTGGAGTTATGGATGGATAGATGGATGGATGAACGAATGGATGGATAGATTGATGGGTGTATGGATGGATGGATGGATGGATGAATGGATGGATGGATGGATGGATGGATGGATTCATGGATTCATGGATGGAAAGATGGATGGAAGGATAAATATTGTTTGAATGAATCTTTGTACAACTTGTTTCCTTGATGTTCAATATGTGGTTGAGGTTTGTGTCAAACCCCTAGCCCTACCCCAAATGTAGAAATACAAATCTTCAATTTTCCGTAAAGCTCCCAAGTAATAATCTCAAAAACAGGATGACGTGTTTAATCCTCGCTAATCCAATGAACCAACATGGCTGTTAATATCCTAGATTTAACACGGACATTTCTAATCCAGTGACGCCATTTTTAATTTTTTTCATCACGTCGCCATCCGAAGTATCCAGTTAAGAATTATCTCTTTAAGCAAAAATAAAAGTTTTAAAAAATGTATCCAGTTTCAGGTTGTTGTTTTTTCCCTACATTCCATGCACCGAGGTGATGATGAGATAATCAGCTTGTTCTCATAGAAGTAAAATTTAGGAAATGACATTATCAGCTAAAAACGTGAGAGCCACATTATAAACAAGCCATTAACGGAAGTAGATACAGCTTATATAATAAATCTCATCCGGGGATTAACTAATAGCACATGCAGGCTTGCGGGGTTTCAATTTTCTCATGAAATTGCAGAACCCTCCCCCACCCTTTTTGGGGCGCTAACTTACTCCTTGTGGATTTACATCTCCATCAAAGAGGTGTTTTGTTTCTGCGGCTTTATCTCTGTCAAATAAATCAACTTTGGATCAAGATATGTTTAGACCAATGGTTGCCAAATGCGGATCGCTAGCCGCATGCGGCTTTTCTGCGCTCACTTATCGGCTCGCGCAACATTTCTGAAATTGAAATTTTTAATTTGGAGTGCTTAATATAAAAAATATATGAAAGTTGATGT
Organism: Ampullaceana balthica; assembly: GCA_944989445.1. Taxonomy (NCBI): domain Eukaryota; kingdom Metazoa; phylum Mollusca; class Gastropoda; family Lymnaeidae; genus Ampullaceana; species Ampullaceana balthica. Next base: position 33,972 of record CALYLW010000081.1, read on the forward strand.
GTTTTTTTTTATCTTTACAAAAAACTTACGTTTAAAATAATTTCGGCTTGATTTAAATGTTTAAATTTGAAGGGAGAATTTGGTTTCTCTAGAATCGGTGATGTAAAAATTATTAGAATTTTTGGCTAAGGTTACTGTGAAATGCCGCATTTCAAAGTATTAACTTGTACTTTTAGTCTTACTTAAGTTAGTAATTTATTTTTGTAAAGTTTAAAACTAATATGGCAAAAAGTTGCAGGAAAAGAAAATATAAAGAAGAAAATAGAAGTTTTCTACAAGAATAGGAAGAGGATTTTGTATTATGAAGGTTTTTAATGAAACTTCTGCTGCTGAAATGGAGCTTTTAGAGTTAGAATCTGTGATGGATTTCTGGAAGCTCTTGCCAGAAGTAAATATCATCAACTTAAGAAAGCTCGTTTCGAATTATATCAATTTCCTTACTACCTGCTGTTATTAGTGTGTAATCTACAACGAAATTCAGAAAAGCAAAGTATCGAGCAGTAACTAGTAACCAGCAACTGACAGAACTTCTTCGCACCAAAACTACTATCTACTAACCAGATTTAAATAAATTTTCTAGTTCAAAGGCTCTCAGCATAAAATAAACAATAATGTTCAATATAATTGTGAGTCTATTTGTTGTGTATTTCTATAAATACGTTTTACTTATTTAAATATTTGTTAGTAATGTAACTGTAACGCATATATTTCTTCAACATATGGTTAGAGTTATTTCAATTGAATCGTTTAAATCATTTAATTCGTATAAAACAAAATTTTAAACAAATAAATATCAAAAGAAAGTGTTCATTGTGAGTGGGGTCGTAACCCATAGTGCTTCAATGCGGCCCTCAACAATTTTTTTTTCATTTTTAAAATTGCGCTAGGTTGGCAAACACTGCTTTAGACCAAAACATCTGTTTCGCTACAACTAAAGAATTATTTTTTTTGGAAGGCGTTGGAAAAAAAATTAAAGGTACAGTTAACAGAAAGTTACTTTACTTAAAGTAACAAGAAATTCCTAATAAAATAAATTGAAATATAACGTGTCAAACATTCGATCCAAGGAGGAACGAATACGATTACTGCACCCAAAATTGTTCATGTTTCTAAAAGGGAAATATTATTCCTATGAGCATTCAATTTCTTAGCGGTATCAATGGCAGATCCCCTTGTGACTTTGTTGTGGTTTGTTTAGTGATTTTATGTGAGATCATGTTCTAAGTGGGACAATGAAGGTATCTTCCATATGTGGCTTACAGTCATCAACACGGGACTATAAAGGTATCTACCAGATATGGCTTACAGCCATCAACTATGGAACTATGAACTGTCATTCCAATATTAGGATAAAAATGAATTGCACCCATAGCCACAAATATATATTTTTTTGTTATAAAGAAACGTATGCGTACCAAGTTCTGACAAGCCCCGTTTATAATCTGATGTGCAACAACGACGCCGAATTGTAAGAAAAAATTCCCTATAGTATTTTAGTATCTTTCATCACATTTTTGTTTACTTGATTTTATCTAGTTCCGTACATTCTTCCAGTAGAAAATGTTTATCCTTATATTTAAATACCTCATATAATAAGTGGTAATTATTTAGGGTTCAAATAATATCTTATTTAAATTTGGATAGTGAAAGATATACGCTCTATATTTTGTCAAGATCGCGTCAAATCTAATGGTGAATAAAGACTTCAACTTAAATATTGTGTTAGTTGCCCGGTCCCGAAGAAGTGGATATTAGGAGTTCAGTTCCCAATAATATTTTCATGTTGCATTCAGTTTTTGTGGGCAAAGTTTGGTTTAGTTCCACCCCACCCCTCGCTAGCCAATGTTGAAGATTACATTTATATAATTTATATAAGGGAAATAACATTATGGCTCTCAGCCGCGGGGACTGTATATTGTATTAAACAAGGTAAGCATATAGAAACAATCGCGTATTCGAATGCAAACTTGTGTCACAATTTCAGAGACATCGATGAAGACATTTCGGAGATTTAAGATCTGGAAGACTTGATCATTTGTGGTTTTTTTATATAGTTAATATATACCTTAATATATACCTTAATATATACCTTAATATATACCTTAATATATACCTTAATATATACCTTAATATATACCTTATTATATACCTTAACATATACCTTAATATATACCTTAAATATATACCTTAATATATACCTTAATATATACCTTAATATATACCTTAATATATACCTTAATATATACCTTAATATATACCTTAATATATACCTTAATATATACCTTAATATTGATTTATGCCAGAGCTCAGCTTGTCAATTAGTGAGTCCATTTAAATTATCGATGTTTTATTTTGCAATCTGGACCAAAATGAGAAATCTGTTAGCTAATGAACGATGAAATGATAGTAACTCAAATGTGATATTTCATCTTTACAACATAAACAGGGGGGGGGGATATTTTTAAAACACACTTTATTCCAATGTACTAAAATCGTATCATAATTAACTCAATTCGGATCAGACTTGCTAAACAAAAACTATAATAATTATTTCTGTTGATTTTCAATGTATTTGTTTATTTTTTATTTCAGGAGAATGTTTACAGTATATCAGAAGTGATGCGATAAATTCGGAGATTTCAGAAATTGTGAGGAACACAAGGCAGGACCATTTTATAAACAAACAGCCCAATTCAAGGTGCCCGATATGACAGCACAATAGAAAATTGTAGACCTAAACAGACTAACTGAAATAGAAACATAAAAGTCTTTATAGCACACACAGAGGTTTAACCATTTAATTACTGAAAAGACAGTAATAGAAATATATAAGTGCAAATTACGACTTTCTTTATGAATTTAGTGAGTAACTAGTTCTAAGCCCTGCCAGGTAGATGTCGCTAAATATCAGCTAAGAAAATGGGAGCCAAATCATTGCTAGAAATGTGAAATCTTTATAAGAACACGACTGAAAACCAGATATAAACATAATTAAATAGTCATCACTAACTAGAAACGTTGCCACTGGTATAAAATTATTCATATTTTGTAATGTTTAGCACTATTAAGCTACAATAGTACAGTCACATCATTGTAAATGCCCATATTTTTGGAAAATCTTTAGTATAATAACCAATAATATGAAAACTTTTATATACAACTGGATATATTTTAAAGAAAAACAAATCACAAATTTTAAAGAATCCAACAATTCACCCACGAGCCGGTATTACATTCAGAAAACGCGTTGAGCAAATCAGTGATTCCCCCACCCCCACCCCCCGATGTAACACTGCCAGCATGCACTGCTTGGCATGCAGGTAATTCTGTCACCATACACCTACAAGGCGTTACCTTCCAGAAGATCTGAGCCCACACCTTTAGGCTTCCCCCTCACCGAAACCACCACGTCGTCCTCGGAGACTCTCCTGGTGCTGGGACCGCACCCCTACCTCAACAATACCGCCACTAATGTTGGGGTAACTGTGGCTATGGATCACCCGCAGGGCGTGGGTCGCAACGTCAGCGATGGGATGACCACTTGCGTGGAGATCGGGATGAACGTGGCGGCCATCTTCACCATCATTCGGATCCTGCTGGCCATCGTCGGCGTGGTGGCCAACATGATCACGGCAGTGGTTCTCACGAACAGACGCCTGTGGTCTCCGACGTCTATGCTGCTGCTGTCTCTCGTGGCGTACGATGCCGTGTTTCTCTTGGCGTCTATACCCATCAGTGTGACTGGCCTGTTCATTCAAAGGGACCCGATGACGTTTACGACGATCCTAGGGGTCTTCTACCCTCTGAGGTACATGGCGCACATGGGATCTATCTACACGACAGGTAAATATTGCGTCTTGTCAGGCCACATGATGTGTATTATCCCTCCCTCCCACCCCACATACACTCAGGATAAACGGAACGGGTGGAAAATGTAACAGAGTTTATCACAAGTCGCATCGACGTAAAATTACCTGCGCACCATTTTTTATATGTTAAAGTCGAATTCCCTTGTAATTATTTAAACACCTTTGTGCTATACGATTTCTCAAATCTGAACTTAGTAAGCCATTATGTGTCTAACTTGATATAGAAATACTTATACTTTCGAGCTTCCATTTTTTTAAAAACCATTTCAAAATCTTCCACCTTGTGACGACTATAATTTACAAATGTATGCCATAATCTCATTTATTTTCTTTGAGATTTTGGAAATTACATTAAAAGATTTCTTTGAAGGACCCAGAGTCAGTGGCTAAATTCTAATATGTGTGAGGTGGGTACGGCTTTGAGTGCGCGTTGTCGTCTGCTAGTGATGGGAAATCTTGAGAGCGACATTTTTATTCCTCGACTTAGGCAGAAAGGTGAATTTTAAATTACACTTTTGGGTGAAAGGTTGGCAGGGGGCTAGAAGTTTCGGTTTCGTTAAAAAAAAATTAAAAAATATAAAGGTTCAAAATGTTTTATATGTGAACAGATAATATTAATTATAAAATCCAAAAAAATAATGAATTAATATTCTCTTTTAATAAATTATTAATGTTTAAGTTATTGGTTTAAGATCGAATGTTAATGGTTTCAGCAAATGATTTGTTAAAGATATCAAAACAGTTGATATATTTTTATTATTTTGTGATAATATTTAAGCACTCCTCGTGTTTTAGTATAATCCCAACACATCTCCCACTCGTGTTTTAGTATAATCCCAACACATCCCCCACTCGTGTTTTAGCATAATCGCAAACACATCCCCCACTCGTGTTTTAGTATAATACTAAACATATCCCCACTCCAACCTCTTCCTTGAAACTACACCATCACCCAGACTCCGTCCTAGCAAAGTCAACCATTACCGTCTCTCCTCAACACCCAGAACTTTCTCTCTTTTGCTATACACTCTCCACTTTTCTCACTATTTCACATACACACATATTCTAATTATCAATCCATCCATTCAATCTATCTTTCAATCTATCTATCTAACCTACTTACACTCGTTCCTTCAATAAATGTTTCTTCCACACAGAAAATCCGCCCAGACAGACAACGCCACAGCCTCTCTTTGTTTTCCTACACTCATCAGTCTTCGATGTTAATTCAACACGTCCCCCCCCCCATTAAATGAAGGCCAGCCGAGCGTAGTTTGCACTAATGATTACAATTCAGGCTAACGGCTGAGAGATGACATTTAATTTCAATCCATCACCTTTCTGCGGCTTTAAATAATGTGGAATAATGTCGTAATAAAATGCAATGCAAATTATTTTTTAAAAATATTTATTATCATATTCTTCCAATGCAAATTTGGCAGTTGAGAACTGTACGCGCTACAACGAGCTTTATTATGATTCCACATAACCACGATCTAATAGTGATGATTAAAGCTAAAAATGCAGCATTTATTGATGACATAGACATCCTAGAGGAGATTTTAAATAAAAGATACCATTCTATTCTAAATAAAATTATCGTGGCAATGTCTAACATGCTTGCTAAAAGCTTGGTTAATGTCAGCAGACAGCGGTAACTCCACTCAACTTTCTTCACGGCTAGTAATATTTCCAAGGGACAGAACTCCCATGGAGGAAGATTAATCTCGATCCATTTACACACATTTTTCTTTTCAAACCTTTAGCAATTTTGTTTTAAAGTATTTAAAGGTTACACTCTTTCTGAACTCGTGAAAGCATTTTATTTTTATAATCTCCCTTGTTTCAGTAACTGTCACTGTGGAGAGGTTTCTGGTCGTGTTAGTTCCCCTGAAAGCTCGTATTTTCTGCACCTTCGGAAAGACTCGGAAAATACTCTTGGGCGTCTTCGCCTTTTCCGTCGCTTTCAACATCCCCAGATGTTTTTTCCAGCCACTCTTTTCAGGAAGTTTTCCGGTAAGATTCTGTGATCTGTTGTGAACTGATTTGTTTAAAAGAGACGCTATTAGTGATGTGTAAATAAAACATTACATGCCAGGTTTTAATTAATCATGTATTGTTTTGTTGTTTTTTTTTGAAAATATTTTCTTTTAATATCACCCTCCTTATTATTATAATAATTATATTTTTTTAAATTTGGAAAGAAATTTTTTTTAGTTAATTTAATTATTATTATATTATTTTTATTTGTTTCAATACTATTTTATTTTTTGTTGAAATAATTGCTTGCGTTGTCCCAAGTGAAACATATATGCTGGGTTATTTTTTATTTCCTTTTGAAACTCATCACGTGTTTTTCAATGATGTACAATGTGACCTAAAAAGAAATTGTCATCGGATATCGTCACGCTTTGAAAACAAGGATTTCCTTTAAAGTTGCTTGAGTAAAACTGATTAAAACTTTGACAACTTACTATACCCCTCTCCCTCTTACTATACCCCTCTCCCTCTTTCTATACCCTTCTCCCTCTTACTAAACCCCTCTCCCTCATACTATACCCCTCTCCCTCTTACTATACCCCTCTCCCTCATACTATACCCCTCTCCCTCTTACTATACCCCTCTCCCTCATACTATACCCCTCTCCCTCTTACTAAACCCCTCTCACTCATACTATACCCCTCTCCCTCTTAATATACCCCTCTCCCTCTTACTTTACCCCTCTCCTTCTTACTATACCCTTTTCCCTCTTAATAAACACATCTCCAAAACTTCTCTCTATATATCCCCCTCTTACTATACCACTCTCAATTCCCCCCCTCTCTACCTCTCTCTATATATCCCCTTCCCTTTTGCTGACTATACCCTTTCCATCTCTCAATACGTTCACTATATATACACCCTGACTATCTCTGTGCCCTCTTTCTATATACCCTTCCATCTCTCTATACCCCTCTCTAAATATACCCTCTTACTCTCTTTGTTTCAACTCTTCCTTTTTCATTCTTTCTTCACCCAACTCTTCTCATTGACTACAAGCTTTAAGACTTATGACAGACACATTCTATTTTATTGAGGCCCGGAATTTTATAACAACCACAAATTAGATATTTCCTTTTTATAGGAGCGGAGAAAGTCCCTAGGTACTAACATTATCACAGTCCATATTGATAAAAAAAATTTAAAACTTCAATATCTCTATCAATGACGTCAAACTCCAGTTGAGTTATCTTTCTTTTTTTTTAGTAATTTTTTTTTCTTAAACGATACAAAACTGTCAGAGTAAAACTTCCTTCTCAGAGCAACGGTTATAAGACAGTCGTGACACTCCTGTAATGATCTGGTCGTTATTGAAAGACGGGATTGTGGATAAGATAAACAGGGTTAGAACCAAGTGAAGCCAGCACCGAACCAGTTGTCAACTTTGTTTATTCATGCCTGTACAAACGCGCACGAACATAACGGTCAAACACGTGGCTTAGTCCTACCAACGCCATGCAATGTTACTGAACCACTTTCCCGCCACAAGCCGAAGAAAATTCTCAACATCAGTCGGTAAGAAAAAGTTCCAGAACCCGAAGTACTTGTCACGACAGCACTGACAAGCATCTATGCAAACCTGATGCGGTCGCAACTATGCTGGGCGTGGACCTACGTGCGCTTGACAGACAATCGGCTCTTCTATGGCGAGCTCAAAGACGGTCAGAGAGCGCATGGAGGTCTAAGGAAGCGTTAAAAGGATACGCTCAAAACGGCATTTGAAGGACTATGTCATTGGCCGTGACTACTGTGTGGTCAACAACTGAATCTCCTGGTGCCTTATGATAGGGAACGGCGCAGCAACCTCTTAAGCAGACAGACAACAGATTGCCAAGTCAAGATGAGAGACCAGTAAAGATAATGTTCAAAACCTTTCATATGACATCTCGGCGATGTCGTGTCCAACACATGGATGGACCTGTCAGGCAAAGATCGGTCTCTTATGCCACCAAAGTACACACCAATCTGACACGGCACAGAGATACGATGAAGAGAAAGGTCCTCGTCCATCAAGACGGGAAAATAACAATGGCACTGCCCGTAGTAACACGCTAGCACACCACCTATTACTGTAACGAGGGCTTCATGACTTGTATTTGTCAAACCTCCATACACGTCTACTCATCACATAGGTCTCACAACACCATAACGATACGAAGCTCAACTTCATTGACAAGTGTGCTAACTTATCTGCTGCCCACTACGTCAGATCTCCAGCTGTGAGCAGCACGTCAGGGACAGACTAATATCTCCTGCCCACTACGTTAGATCTCCAGCTGTGAGCAGCACGTCAGGGACAGACTAATATCTGCTTCCCACTACGTCAATCTCATGCGGTGAGCAGCACGTCAGGGACAGACTAATATCTGCTGCCAACTACGTCAATCTCATGCTGTGAGCAGCATGCCAGGGACATACTAATATCTGCTTCCCACTACGTCAATCTCATGCTGTGCGCAGCATGCCAGGGACAGACTAATATCTGCTGCCCACTACGTCAATCTCATGCTGTGCGCAGCACGCCAGGGACAGACTAATATCTGCTTCCCACTACGTCAATCTCATGCTGTGCGCAGCATGCCAGGGACAGACTAATATCTGCTTCCCACTACGTCAGATCTCCAGCTGTAACCTGCACGTCAGGGGCAGACCACTGGTGAGAAGATTGAGACGATATTTACAACCAAACGACACATCACCTATCACGGGTAGGGACATTTGTAATTCAGCACAAACTAATAAATCATGGTGTTAACAACATCACCTTTTCTCTTCTGTGTGAGCGACGGGCACTTCATACAATTTATTTCCAAATATGAACTTAAAGTGTTGCCTACATTCAAAGATAAGTTTAGCCTTCAAGTGCGACGTGTTGCACCTCAACTGAATTAGCATTCAACATTTAGAACTTTTATCGTGGAAATCTCCTCAAAACTTTTTTTATTTTAATTCTGCACAAGAATATAATTCTGGAACTCCACCCCCCCCCCACCCCTTACTGTAATGATGGAAATCTATTGAAAGCTTAATTGTTAGAAATTTCCCCAAAATTTTATTAATGTAAAATATCCCCGAAATTATACTTATGTGAAATTTCCTCAAAATTGCATGGATTAAAATTCCTCAAAACGGTAATGATCGAAAAAAGCGGTAATAATTGATATCTCACCCAAACATTAACAATGGAATTCGACCCAAAAATGTAATAGTTCATATCCCAACAAAGGTTTACCGATTTATAACTCAAAATTACAATGATGGAAAATCTCCCCAAAACTTTAAGGATGGTTACGTATCCAAACCTGCAGTGATGGAAATCTCAGTTATAATGATGTAAATCTTCCCAAAGTTATAATGATAGAAATCTTTACTAAAACATAACGATGGAAATCTCCCCATAAAAGTGATAATGATATAAATCTCCTCAAAATTTTAATGATGAAATTCTCCCCAGAGATGCAATGATAGAAAAATCCCCATAGAATGTATTGATGGAAATCTCCCAAGAGTTGTAATGCGGAAATTATCCCAAATATGTATGATGGAAATCTCCCCAAAGTTGAATTGATGGAAATCTCCCCAAAGTTGAATTGATGGAAATCTCCCCAGAGATATAATGTTGGAATTCTGTCCAGAGATGCAATGAAGGAAAATTTACCCAGAGATCTACACTTTAAACAGCTTAAAAAGATTGGTCAGTCGCAGTACAGCTTTCTTTCTACATTAAACATCACATGAGCGAGAAAATATAAACCCTACAAAAAATGTGTTAGCCCTCCATTTTACCATAACAGAAACACAAACATATTTCACCCAGAGTTTCAAACTGCCATCAAATTAACGCCGTGACCATTATAATAGCCAAATGATGAGAATCTGCATTTTTCTGGACAATGATCTCTAAACGTAGATTTTTTTTTCTAAAGTCGGGATGAGAGCTCTAGCCAACATGCCATTATTGCTCCTCTCTTGCAGCTTAGAGCTGATGATTTCATCCCTCACGTCGCCATTCAAACATTGAGTGAAAATTAATTGGAAGTAAACAAGAGGAGTGAACTGGTGCTTTAATCGTGTTCATTAGGATTCACGCAGTAACTCCATGTTCGATAGTTGGGTTTATGTTATATGTCCATATTTGATGGTTTTGTTGATGTTATAACTCTTTGTTTGATGTTTGGGTTTGTGGTATAATATTTCATGTCGGAAGGTTGGGTTGATGGTTTATGGGGTAACTCCATAGGTGAAGGTGGACACGCATGGAAAGAAAAAAACTATGTATTTTGATCTTACTTCTTTGTAGTGTAAAAGCATGACGCACTCACAGAGAATCAAGATGTTAAGTCATACAACAAAGATTCTGCGTTTCAAGGACAAACTATGTTGGCAAACTATGTTCACAAACTATGATCACAAAAGTAATGTAATATATGTTGACAAACTATGTTGACAAATTATGATGACAAACTATGTTGACAAACTATGTGGACAAACTATGTTGACAAACTATGTTGACAAACTATGTTGACAAACTATGTTGACAAACTATGTTGACAAACTATGTTGACAAACTATGTTGACAAACTATGTTGACAAACTATGTTGACAAACTATGTTGACAAACTATGTTGACAAACTATGTTGACAAACTATGTTGACAAACTATGTTGACAAACTATGTTGACAAACTATGTTGACAAACTACGTTGACAAACTATGTTGACAAACTATGTTGACAAACTGCTCCAGACATCCAAGGCAGAGAATAAAAGACTCAATATATATTCTAACAAAATGAGTATCTCAGATTGTTCAAATGTGGGTAGCAATTTCAGTATAATCAATTTCGAATTTGGATTTAAGTATACTTAGTTCTGTAGTGATTTCAGAATTATGATGAATCTTTGGCCAGGAAGACTTGTGGTTTGGATTGTTAGGTGACAACAGAGGCGTCACTAGGGTTGGTGTCACCCGGGGCGGTAGCTCTTGATGTCACCCCCCCCCACGACTTGTCCCATAATTCTTATCTTATCTTATCTGTTTACAGACGCTCCTTCTATACAGAAGATTATTGCGTCCTACGCTTATCTATGGTTTGTGTTTAGTCCTGCATTTTTATTAGAGATTTAAATGTTGATAAAGTGTTGGTTTTCCTGGATTCTTCAGGCAACCCATTCCACGCCCGAATTCCGGACGGGAAGAAGGAAAACTTGTATGTGTTTGTTCTTGCATACGGAATAAGAAAGGTGTTTTTATCCTTATGTCTATCTGAGGGTTGTATTAAGTTATCTTTGTAATTCTCCTCGAGTCTGCCAAATACCGGGAACATACAGATTCTTTAGTAACGTTTGAAAATATAGATCAAATGTTTGTTACAACGGCATTCGGAGAAAAGTTGAATTTAAAGTCGATAGGTAAAATATTGTAACATTTAAAAACGAAGAACTAAATAGAAAAATGTTAATTAAATTTTTTCATTGTAACATAAAATTATTAATTTTAAGTAATACGGTTAAATAACTGTAATATTTTCAAATTTCACAAACTTGCATCTACATTGCATCCCATTAAAATTTACAACAATTACATTACATTACCAAAATTAGATTATATTACCAACCATTGCAGTACAACTTCAAATGAGGTAAGGTAGTAACCGTTCTGTTTTGGGTTTGCAAAATCAGCAACTATCAGAATAATAAGTAATAATTCAAAATAAAATGCCATTAAATATATATATTTTTTAAAAAACAGAATTTTAGCTTTTTTCTGGCCTTTCAAACTGAAAAACTTGTTAATTACGTCATCGAAATCTATTTACTTGGGCCGAATCACTCTCAATGGATAACATGGCAGGATCAAAAAGCCTTGACTGCCCCATTGAAGATTGCAAATAATTCTTTATAAGCTTTAGCTTTGAAAAACTCCTTTCACATGAAGCCACAGACACACAGATTGTAGCAAATAATGGTAAACTCAATGTGACATAGAGGAGAGATTCTATGAAGTCCCATTCAGCTACAAATTTCAAAACGTCAAGTACGGTCCAGTCTTCAGCCTCTTTGAGATCGATCTCTGCTGCCTTCAGGTGCCTTCTCAGCCTTGGTATTTCTAATAAAAAGCTCTTCCTCTGACAACTCATCATAGAAAGTGGACAACCTTGGGATGGACTATTAGTAATTCTTCTTCAGTGGCAGATATCAAGCTTTTGGCTTGAACAGCCTCAAACATGGTTGCTACTTCATTGATTGCACTTGATCTGATCTGCAGTTCCGAATGGAGACGATCAATACAATCAAACATCGACTTTTTTGTTTTCTTCTTGCAGAGTTAATCCAGCATCTCTTGTTTTCTCACCTGTCACCCTTTTCTTCAACCTGGGTCTGTTCTCTACTGAAATTCCAAGATGTTCTGATTTTTAAAAGCGCTGGGATATTGTCCATGTTTCAATCTATCATAGCACAAATTGTTAAAGGTGTAACGTTGAGCTTTGTATTTGTTTAATAATAAAGCTCAAATCTATTGTTTTCATTACACGATTCGTTGTGTTTTTTTTAAATTTCATTGACTTTCATCGTGCGCTCTTTAATGATATATATGTGCCAAAATTTATTATTTAAAGAAGGACAATGTTCCCAACATTCGCTCCCCTAGAATAATGTTCTATGTGATGTTTGATAGACCTATATTGAGTTAGGACCTTGTTATTTTGTACTACCTGCAAAATTGTCTCACGATGAACCTTTCACAATTTGTGCTATGATAGATTGAAACATTGACAATATCCCAGCGGCAATAACTAATTTTTGTCAAAAACTCAACTTAGAACATTGTTATTCTATGGGGTGAGTGTCAAACAAGCCTTAAATTGAAAAAAGTTAATTAATTAATTAAATGACATTTTTTAAAGTTTAAGTCTTGTCTGTCATAATTTAAAAGAACATTAAATTTTATAAAATTCGTCTAACTATTGAACGTGTCCAAAGTTTAAGTGTCATTTGGCTTACTTTTGTAACTTTCTTTCAAAATTAGTATATCATTATTAAAGAATTATTTAACCAGGACTAGGTATACTATAATGTGGCATTTTGACTCAAAAATAATTCGAGAAAATTCTCACTATCTTTCCTTGTTTTAAAAAAATTAAATAAAGGATTCAACTGGCTTACATTTGCTGCTCCAAGAATGTGGAATTATGAATTGTAGACAAAATACTTGAATGTAATAGATTATATATTCAGTAATATGCTTTATAATGTTCAGACCAGAAGGTTTTCAACGTTAAAAATTCGTCGCTGCAGGTGCGGTTCTGATCGCGTCGTTCAATATCAACTTTACTTCGGCTGCCAAACGTTCACATCAGGAATACGAATACGAAAACACTGAAATGTTCTTATTATGTGAAATTAATTTAGTGTTAAAGGTTATTTTAAAAAGTACCTATACTCAGAAAAATACGAAAATCATGTTTCTTAGAGTACATTACATTAACATAGATATGCATGTTTAATAATTATAAATTTTAAAAAATAATAACTCAAACACATTAAAAATACCTTATTTTCCTATATATAAATAAATTTAAAAAAGAAAATAATATATCTATTTATTTTTTGAAGAAAAATTTTATCACAACTGTCGTGGAGGAAGTAGTGAGTTGGGATTGGTCTCACAGGCTGACTCCGCGTGTCGGTATGTTGGATTTTCTTCTAAAACAAAAAACACCACTTCTTTTTTTAAATTGTGCGGCTTTTTCTTTCCTTTTTTTCCTAATTAGTTTTATGGTAGTTTGGAGAGACGTTTTATTATTGCCTGTTAACAGATATTTTATTTTATTAATAAGTTTTCTGTTTAAACGTATTTCATTGTATTTCTCAATTTCTTTCTAGATGAAAAAATTGTGTCTTCTTTTTTTCTGACATAAAATCGTACACAGTAAATTTTAGACTTGGGTGTCACCCCCTGATGGGTGTCAACCGGGGCGGCCCACCCCCCCCAGCACCCCCCCTAGTGACGCCACTGGGTGACAAAAGTGTTTTTAAAAAAAGCTCAGCCAAGGAAAGGATTTCCGAATATTTAGTGACAAGAATGATCAGAAGAACTCATCGTCCCGACAGATATTTGCTTCAACACTTAATCGCGGCTGAGCAGGGCCATGTCTAGGAGACCTGGGTATGAATATTGAACGCTTTCAGATTAGATTATAAATCCCTGAAGACCAATCCCGGGAAATAATGAAGTGATATTTTAGACCTAAGGAACTTGTCTTAAAATTAGTTCTATTATTATTTTTAGCATCGATTCTATTTTACATGTTTGTGCAATGAAATTGATATGTTTGCGATCTTTGTTTTTCCTTACCTTAAAAACATCAGCCACGGTGGTAATGCAATGAAATAGTAAGCGTGGTAGATGTTACAGTGTGGTAGATGTTAAAGTGTGGTAGATGCTAAAGTCATTATTCTAGAATTTCTCAATCAGACAAATCGTATGATTATATATAACAATTTAAACGTGTACCTTGTAAATTGTTGTAATTATATAATTTTTTTACAAAATGTTACGGGGATTAATATAAATACATGTAAGTATTTTTCAATGCAAAGATACATGTTTCGAATAGTTGATTTTTTTAAAAGTTACAAGCATTCAGATTCACTAATGGGGTGGGTTTTTGAAGGTGGGTTTTTGAAGGTGGGTATTTGAAGGAACTGAAACTAGAAAACTACATTCATGTTTATTTTAACTTTTGTTATTTAAAAATGGCAAACAAATTAGCATTGTTTCTTTTGACGGCAAAAAGTGTGTCTTATCTTTGTGATCATTAGGCCAGGATTCAAATATCTTGGAGCAAAGATTTCTCACGAAGAGATCACCTCTGGTATCACAGTTGTAATCTGCAAGAGCGGACAGGAATTTATATGTAAAGATGATTCTAACATCTTTCTTATTTACATTTTAATTGCTGACACGAAGGTCTGAAAATTTTTTTTAAAATGTCATCAAGGGATTATCAACATGTCGCCATGACAACTGCGTATCCAACATTTCTATTCTATACATGCGGCTCGACCTAGATCTTACTTATTAAAAGATTACCACACACAAAGATAAACATTAGCCATATGAAACGAACATTAATTGTACCGCAATTGAAAATCAGTAGATCTCTTAATTTGCTTTTTTAAAATCCTTTAATTAAAATTATCATGTTTAACAGAATACGTGGCTATATCTAATTACTAAGCCTTTTATTTAATTAGCCTAGATCAAGAGTTTCAAATCGCTCAGTGAGATAAAACTCATGTTTTTTAAAGTAAATTTTAGACGCTCTTTCTATACAAACGCTCCTTCTATACAGACGCTCCTTCTATCTATACAGATACTCATCCTATACAGATATACAGACGCTCCTACCATAGACATTCTCCTTCTATACAGAAGCCTCTATATAAGGCTTTTGCTGAATTACTCCCCAATGAAAAAAATTAACAATGTTGACTTTGAACCAACATCCATGGAAGATAGAGTTTATCTCTGTATTTGAAAATAACTCATTAGAGAAGGGGAAATAATAAAACTGTTATTAGCTTTCTTATCTCGTCATTAAGAATAAAAGCAGGTTTTATCTCTATGTAAAAGTCATAAAATGTGGCGTATTTTGACGAATTCAACGTGTTAAAAATGCTTATCTACATACATTGGAACCTCTCTTTACAAGCACCTCTCATAACGAGTAATCCGCATAACGAACTAAAAGAAATTCGAAAGAGTTGCTCACCTTAATGAGCGAACAATTTGCATAACTAGTGATGCAGAAAGGAAAAGTCCCTTTTTTCGGGAAATTCATTTGTAAGCCGGCACTTCCGCCCCGACCCATTAGTATTATTACATTAGTAATTACATGTATGTGTTTAGCACTCGGTCTGTTAGCGTATTGTTTTCGTGTGTGATCATGCGTTTTTACAAATTTTGAATTCAGACAGCATTAGTAATTTTGTATGTGTAATACCATGTGCTAAAATGTCTTCGAAAAAAAATACAAGAAGACAATCATAAGAGAAAAAATATTGTTGAAATGAAACGTAGGATCTTTGAAAAGCAAGAACAAGGTGTTAGCGTGGCTAATTTAGTGCGCACTTACAATCGGCCAATATCAGCCATCTGCCCTATTCTCAAAACGAAAAACAAAATTAAGGAGATGGGTGCTTCAAAGGGAGTGTCAAGAATGTCTACGAAACGGCTACGACACATTTTCATCAAATTTTGAAGCGTCGGCAAAAACAAATGTCTTGGACAGTTTTCTAGTTTAAAAAGATCAACTATTTGTCATAAATTTATATTTCTATTAAATTTTTTGTTTCAAAGCTAAATTACATCCCAGGTTGTTGCACTCTTTAACATTTCATAAGTAATTTTATTTGAATAAATGTTAACACAATTTTTATTAAATGAGTATTTTTTCAGCATGGAACTTGATTTCGTATTTTACATTGATTTGTATGGGAAAAAATTGTTTCGTCTAACGAGTGTTTCGCTTAACGAGTAAGACTCAGGGACGAAATATGCTCGTTATAAGAGGTTCCACTGTATATCTAAAGCTTTGACATAGCCGAAAGTTGTTGTTTTTTGTTTTCATTATTTCTACTTCAAAAATAAAATATTCCAAGAATTGAACTTGTTTGCAGTTTATAGAATCGAATTCAAAGTTTGCCTAAAATATATTAAAACGTTTAATAAAAATTACTTTTCAATAATTTTATAAAAAAATTAATTCTTGTCAAATTTAAAATAATTTTACATGAAATAATTAATCAACAAAATATCTTGTTGGCTTTAATCAAAATCACAGAAACATTTGTTGTGTCAAGGAAATAAAAAGATGTTTAATGAAATGCAATATACAATTTTAGGTTATTCCTATCCGGTCAATCATGAAATACAGTAGAAGTAAGAAGGTACCGGCCTGTCAATAAATTTTGTATTTTTCATTTGAGAAGAGTTAGTGTACAAAATTTAAATAGAATTCCACACCAGGAACCTTGTCAAAATTGAGAAGTAACTTATATGCAACATAAGGTTACGTTCAGGTCAAAGGTATTCCTTTGGTCTTAGAGATGTGTAATGTTATCAAATTAGATTCATTTGATGTTAGAGTCCTGTAATTTTATCTACTGATGTTCCCTTCTGTGATTAGAGTGTTGAATTGTCATCCATATTAAATGACTGCAGGCAGTTTTTAAAAATCCGATGGTTGCTCAAAACTGAGATGAAATATTCCCCAAAGTACATACCATCAATAGAGGCAAATTAACACACACAAAAATTATTAATACGAATATTGTTACAATACCTGACTACATCGAAGTGCTTTACTTCTCCTTTGGAATAGATGATTGTTATAAACATAAAAACACCACTGAAATTTTTATGCAAGCAAATATTTTTTCAAAATTCTCTAAGTACAATGTTTAATGCCTTGCGAACGAAGAAGAATTTGGCTTTTTGAGGAAGGGATTTTGCGCTAAAATCAAACTACGATTATAGTTGCTAATGGTTCAATAAAAACTGTATGCCTTGGATTCGTTCTTTATCCACTCGTCTCCTCTGTGGCATCCCCGCTTGGTATAAATCATTTAACATTGGACATGGTAGGACTTCTGCTACCTTGTAAATAATGGCGGAAATAATCCGCCTAACATCTTTGAGGCCCGCCTATTAGATAGCGATGTTTCAATCTCGGAATTCCTTTATTTTTATTTTTTTTATTTCTCGGTGTTTTTTTTACATAATCACATGGTATCATATTTACATATCCGTAAAAATAAAATAATATCTCGCATCGAACGAGCCTGCGGTCATTTAAGTAATCTCAATTAACGCAGAAAATGTATCTTCTTCATTGTCAGACAGAGTTGTTCACTCACTCAGGTAGAGATTGATCTATTTGATTTTATTAAATACAGTGACAAAACTATTGAGCTGTTATTTATAACAGACTAGACTCGTGAGTCAATGATTTATTCACATCAAATGTCCAACTATATTTGTATCGGCCATCAAGCCACTGAGGTACCCCTCCCTCCCTCAACCCTTAAGTCCAACCACTCTGACGTGCAAACAACGATCTATTTGTAGATGATGACATACACCGGACCGCTGGGTGGGGAAGGGCTGGCTAGGTAGGTGCCGGGTTGATGAGATCGACGAAACATTGCAGCCAGTAATGACTCTAGATTAATTAGATCACGTCACACAGTGTGGAAAATAATCTTAGTAACGGCGAAAGTCACGTGGACAGACGGGATTGACAAATTACTGTCACGTGATCAACACTAATAATAAGTTCACCTTGCCGTTATTTGACGGCAAACACAACACTGTAGGGACATGATTAGCTCACCTGGCCGTTATTTGACGTCATACACAACACTGTAGGGACATGATTAGCTCACCTGGCCGTAATTTGACGTCATACACAACACTGTAGGGACATGATTAGCTCACCTGGCCGTAATTTGACGTCATACACAACATTGTAGGAACATGATTAGCTCACCTGGGCGTTATTTTACGTCATATACAGTGATGGTTAGCATGCATCCCCCCTTTTACTCACATGCATCACCCCCATTTACTCCATTTTCACCCCGTTGAACTATAGAAATATTGCAGCACCTGTATTTACCTGACTGATTAATAACAAACAAATTTTAAATTGAATTTAGACAAAAGAAAATAAATACGAACGAAAAGAACCTTGTATTTTTTTAAAATCCTTATTAGGGCAGCTATCGGGAATTTTATGTCGTTATATTGACATATTTTTTACAAACTAGACAAACTTGACTTGACAGACAGACTTGTCAGAAAGATTTGACATACATACTTGAAAGACCAACTTTACAGACGGAATTGACAGAAAGATTTGAAAGACACACTTGACAGACAGACTTGACTTGACAGACTTGACTTGACAGACTTGACTTGACAGACTTGACTTGACAGACTTGACTTGACAGACTTGACTTGACAGACTTGACTTGACAGACTTGACTTGACAGACTTGACTTGACAGACTTGACTTGACAGACTTGACTTGACAGACTTGACTTGACAGACTTGACAGACTTGACTTGACAGACTTGACTTGACAGACTTGACTTGACAGACTTGACTTGACAGACTTGACAGACTTGACAGACTTGACTTGACAGACTTGACAGACTTGACTTGACAGACTTGACTTGACAGACTTGACTTGACAGACTTGACTTGACAGACTTGACTTGACAGACTTGACTTGACAGACTTGACTTGACAGACTTGACTTGACAGACTTGACTTGACAGACTTGACTTGACAGACTTGACTTGACAGACTTGACTTGACAGACTTGACTTGACAGACTTGACTTGACAGACTTGACTTGACAGACTTGACTTGACAGACTTGACTTGACAGACTTGACTTGACAGACTTGACTTGACAGACTTGACTTGACAGACTTGACTTGGCAGACTTGACTTGACAGACGTGACTTGACAGACTTGACTTGACACACAGACCTGACAGACAGACCTGACAAACAGACTAGACAGACAGACTAGACCGACAGACAGACTAGACAGACAGACTTGACTTGACTTGACAGACAGACAGACTTGACTTGACAGACTTGACTTGACAGACTTGACTTGAAAGACTTGACTTGAAAGACTTGACTTGACAGACTTGACTTGACAGACTTGACTTGACAGACTTGACTTGACAGACTTGACTTGACAGACTTGACTTGACAGACTTGACTTGACAGACTTGACTTGACAGACTTGACTTGACTTGACAGACTTGACTTGACAGACTTGACTTGACAGACTTGACTTGACACACAGACCTGACAGACAGACCTGACAGACAGACCTGACAGACAGACCTGACAGACAAACTTGACAGACAGACTTGACCAACAGACTTGACAGAAAGACTTGACAGACAGACTTGACAGACAGACATGACAGATGAACTTGGCAGACAGACTTGTTGGCTTGTCTTATAGACAGTGGTGTATATGGATTATATTTAAAACATAAATTTATTACATTTACTGCTGTAAGAAAATAGGAAGTTTACAAGTCTGATTTCACCATATGAACGTGTTGGAAATTTCAACAATCATTAGGTATAAACATTTTTTAAAGTCTGAGCTATAAACTGTCTGTAAATAAAATCAACAAATATTTTAATGGTGATACTTCATTTTTATACAATTTGCGCTCAATAAATGTGTGACTGAATAAAAATCCAACACAAAATCTAAGAATGAAATCAATTTATTGTAGTTGCAAAGTTCGGGTCTCACTTAACATTTTATTTACATTCATATTGTTTCTACTGAACTGCGACTGTTCATTTCTGCTTGGTCATTTTCTTTTAATACAACATTTTTAGTTATCCTCTTATCAACTTCTTCGAGAATATTTACCAAGCTTATTTTAAGTCAGATTGGAACACGCGGTGCTTCCTCCGCCCAGTCGGGGTAAAGCTTCGGTAAATACTTTGTTGACAATGGGTTTGAAAAAATTGACATCATTTTGCGCTCAATGGTAATTTATAGGCCTAGTGTAAGATTTAGGGGCTTCCCAGTGGGAGATTGTCTTGCTCAGCCTACTGCTAAATGAAGAAACCGCAGGCGGGGAAGCAGTTACTGAAATCTTAGATGGCAGTGAGCCGACTCAAGGGATTTTTTCCTTGATTGCAGCACAGCAGATAAAGCACGACGTTGTGGTTAAATACAGACCTGCTGACCGACTGCGGCTTCCGGTAAGCTGGAGCTCAAATAGCTTTGACCCGGGGGAAATTTTGTACTGACCGGGTCGGGTAAGGTAGGAGTAGCATCAGTGTCTTCATTTTGAGACGGACGAGAAAAGTCAAGATGACTCAGATTTGATTTGATTGCTTTGTTTTATAATTTGACATGGGGAAAAATTAGAACAATCCCTTGACAGAAGTTAAAACAATAGATTTACATTAGTTTAGTCCGGATGCAAAACCTAAATGTGTAATGAATATTCAGCAATATTCAGAAATATTCTGCAAGTAACCACAAGTTATTTTAAAACATTCACCTACTGAGACTTAAAAAAAGAAGTTCAGCCATCTCTTGTCATAAAAAGAGCTGCAATTAAACCCTAACAACAGGGAGTTAATAGTTTATCTGCAGCTTCTTTTCTTCAGTGCTGAAACTCCATAAACCAACGTTGGTACATCTCTGACATTGGCCATAGTGACTTTGGCCATAGAGCAACGCCACAATTAAAATGTCCATGTAGCTTAAAATAATAGAAATCTGTGTTGTCACTTGAAGTTTCTAATTTACAATACAAATTTAAGAACTGTCAAAAGATTAAGAAAAACACACAATTTATGATTTCATGCTTGTTAATAAAAAAAAATTACTTTCGCTGTAGGACAGATAAAGACACTGAAATATAACAACAGATTATTTAATGTTGAGTAGACGATTAAATTGAAATATAACAAACAGACTGTTTACATCAAGTCTGAAATCTATAATTAAATATAAAAAACATATTTTTACAACAGAAAATACATATAAATTTTAAAATATAACATATTCACTATTTACAGTAGCTGAGGAATCTACATTTACATATAAAAAACGTGTTATTTACAGCAGAGCAGACATCTACCTAGAAATCACGAAAAAAAAGACAAGATGGATAACTTTGCGTAAACGCTCTCGATAAACACGGGTAATAACTACATAATGGTTAATAAAGTTGTTTTTAAAAAAAACATAATAATCATTTTAATAATCCACAATTACAACATGCAAAAACATACCAAAAAAATACGTTCAAGATTTAAACATCACATTTCTTTTTTGTTCAATAATTCCAAACCTTATTGCCGCAGAGAAGTCCAAAGCTCTGCTTAATTAATCTATGTGAGATACAAAAACGTTTACTGTAATATGTATATACTTATTGTCAGAAATATGCCGTACCTATTTGCTACCTGAGTTTAAAGCCTCTACGATATATTTGGCAATTACAATGATAATATACCCAAGGGCGTCTTTGTCAAGAAAGGCAGTAAATTTAAATTACTTTATTAATTTTTTAGACTTATATGACCGAGGTCAAGTTCTTCGTACATACTCAACGCTGTAGTATTTGACTTTCGACATTGACCAAGTCTACTTTTATCATCACGACCACAAATATTCTTGGACCTGTCTATAGGTGCACAATTTGAAAGGATTGTGTTTGGAAGAAATGTTCTTGTGCACTAGGAGCCTGGGTTGCGACATACAGGTAAATAAATATACAGAATTAAAGCGGAATTTTATGGAAAACATTTTTTGCGCTATCAGCCGCTGCTCTAATCACTTTTTTTGTAACGAGTCTCTGTGTGAGGATTAGTGTCAAGATGATCGAACATTACCGATAACTCCAGTGTCTCCGGGCTTATAGTTACCTTTTATATATTTTATTGGATACTGGTGTACGAGATAGTTTTACTGCTAATCACCCATTTCAGGATGTGATAATAGTAAGTTACCAATCGTAGCTATTATTCGTAAAAACTGTTTTATCAGCCGGAAATGACATCGCTACTTACTTTGATGTCCAGTTTGTGCACATAACAAACGCACAAGGAGTCATCACACTTTGTACTTAAGATACGATCAGAAGGACCTCTAAAATCTTTAAGATCTAAAATTGCTAGCTACAATAACGCCTGATTTATGACCTAAAAATGTGCGAACATCGTCGCATTTTCCTAAGATTGGACCCAAAAGGGGATCAATTGATTCTAAACCTAGACTTGGACCCGAGATGACCAAGTTCAGGCAAGAGTGACCAACAAAAGATCATAAAAACAACTTTCAGCCTTTGATATTTTTTTTTACATTTCGGGACCTGCTTGAGCCTGCAGCTTTTTCCTAAAATCATTAAAGTGGTAGTTAAATCATGCAATAACTTAGAAATTTTTGAGTAGGACTTTGCCACTCACAAAAATTGATTTGCTGTTTAACCTTTTCGTCCGAAGTTGCATTAGCATATCACTTGAGATGTAACGTCTCTGACCCACTTCCGGTTGATAGAAGCTTGCGTGCGCATCGCTTCAATGAAACATTTACATGAATCAATATTTGATCATTCTCTCTTAAAGATGAAATATCGTTTAAACCCTCAGCTCAGCTAAGCTGATCTTAGGTTGACTTCAGAATCAGTCATTTCCCATCCATTCTGGAAAATGTCATGTCTCGTGGTCAGATTATATGCCCACACTTCCATCATATCGCATGTGCATGTCGTGAAGGTTGGTGGTTAAATATTTAGCGGTGGTCTACAAGGACACCTGGAGACTTATTTAGAAACCCAACTATGAAAATATATTTATACTTGATGGGGCTTTTTGTTTTACTTGAGCCTTTTTACAGTCTTTATCTCATTAGGTCGGAACATCCAGACGGTAGCTAAAGTTGTTTTTTCTGTAAGTACATAAAGATTTTTTTTAAACTAAGAGATGTTTGATACATTTAAAGCCAATTCAAAGAAATGAAAACGTTTTAAAAAACTTGCACTGCAAAGATGGAAAAGAAAATGTAAACACATTTCTTTTGAATAACAGAACATTTAACTATATTTAAGGATTATAAATCTTTTTATCGCATGTTATGTTCTTAAAATCTGCTCATAATTTACTCTTGGGTGAGAGTAAATCCCGATCTTGAATTATTATAATGAAACTAGATACGACCCGCGGCGTAGATTACGCCGCAGACTTGCTCATAGATAGTGCAAAGAAGGGGGAGGGAACGGATACAAACAGCAGCAAGAAGAAATGAGAAAAACGCGAGTGAACGTCGGGGGCGGGTGACCATAAACTATGATTGGTCGACCCTTGCGAGGGTCATTCGTCATGCTTATTATCTCGCGTCTTGTGTGTGTCCTAATTTCTGGTGAATTATATATAAATAGATAATCACCATAGGGTTAAAAAACCCGCTTTAGTTTATGGATTGTTATCTTACATTATACGCAATGCGCCACTAGTGTGTAATGAAAAATGTAATGTATATAAAATGTGCAACTAAATAATTCAAGACAAAATATCTTTTATCCCCTTGCCTTGAATAACATGGAGTTTAAAAGAGAATTCATTGTCATTCATATACTTTTAAAAACACAGTTCAAATCACAATACAAACAAATAAGTAATATAGTGTCCGTTTTTTTTAAATACAACTAATTCTGCACCACTAATTGTAAGCAGCATATACAGACCACCTAACAATGTCTTGTAGTATATGAGAGATATGTGCTATCAATTACATCTCATAAAAGAACACATAAAACTCCTGTAATTTGGATAATGGGAGATTTTAATCTCCCTGAGATAAATATGAACAACTGTTCGATAGAACAACATCAAAGTATTAAAGATATGATAGATCTATACATTTTTATTGACACAATATAAACTTAGAGCTCAAATTTTTGTAGTGTTTTTAATAACATAAAAAAATACTTCATTTATTATTTTGTAGAGACAGACCAGGATTAGTTGTATTTAGTTTGAAAATATGAAATAATATAGCCCTATACTTTGGGGGGAAACAACCGCTTCTGGTCTAGATAAATTACCAGCAAGATTACTCAAAGAACTAAACAGTGAGCTGTCTTCTCTCCTTATACTGTACTTTTTCCAGCATTTCTATAAAGGGTAAATTGCCCTAGGATTCGACACTAATGAGACCCCATATTTTAAAAAAGAAGATAAAACAGATCCGGGTACTTTTTTCTATAACTTTTTGAGCTACCAGTTTTACTTCTACATTTCTGGGACGCATAATACATTGCAGTATAATTAATACTCTAGGAAAACAGCATTACTGAGCCTTTATGAAAAAAAATGATAATGTGAAACACAAATAGTTGGTCTAACAGACGACTTTCCATAGGAATTAAATGATAATTATCATTTTGAGACAATATTACTACACTTCTCAAAAGCATTTGATGAAGTAAAAAATTCTAGTTTGTTCAAACATAATTAAATCTGTGGCATCTCTCATCCCTTGTAATCAGGATTTCTTAAAAGGCAGAGAAAAAACAGTAATACTATAATTTGGACCTGATTCATTGACTACAACGGTAAAGATCTGTCCAAGGCCCAACTTAGTTTTCCTAATGTGGTTAGGTCACTTGTTGATGACAATAACGGTAAAGATCTGTCATAAGACCCACTTAGTCTTCTTAATGTGCATAAACGATTTACTCTGTAACAACTCATCAGGAACAAAAGTTAGGTCACTTATTGATGATTGTATAATTTATACAAACGTTAAAACACTTGTTGATGATTGTATAATTTATACAAAAGTTAAGTCACTTGTTGATGATTGTATAATTTATACAAAAGTTAAGTCACTTGTTGATGATTGTATAATTTATACAAACGTTAAGTCACTTGTTGATGATTGTATAATTTATACAAAAGTTAAGTCACTTGTTGATGATTGTATAATTTATACAAAAGTTAAGTCACTTGTTGATGATTGTATAATTTATACAAAAGTTATGTCACTTGTTGATGATTGTATAATTTATACAAAAGTTAGGTCACTTGTAGATGATTGTATAATTTATACAAAGTTTAAGTCAGAACAAGATAATGATATCTTACAAAAAGACTTAGATGAATTTTTTTTTAAAGGAAAAATGACTGTAATGTATCTTCTAACCAAAAAGCGTTAACTGCTAAGAGTATCTTATCTTATCTTATCAAAGAAAGAGAATCAAATAACTGCAAGTACTTCATTCATGAAACACAACTAATCCAAAGGTATGCTACAAAGCACTTAGGAGTACTAATAAATGCAAAAAAATTTATGGAATCCATGTTTTAGTGAAATAAAAAGAAAATTTTACAAATATAATACAACAAAAAAAGACTTAGATGAATTGATAAAATGGGAAACTAACTGGAGTATGTCTTTCCACCCAGAAAAGTGTCAACTGTTAAGAGTAACAAAGAAAAAGAAACAAATAAATTCAAAATATTACATTCATGGAAAAGAACTGACCCAAACTAAAGATGCAAAATACTTAGGAGTCTTAATAAATGAGAAACTATCATGGAATCCCCATGTCAATGAAGTTATTAAAAAATCAAACAAAACCTTAGGCTTTATAAAAAGGAACTTTAACAAATGTAATAGAGATATAAAACTAAAATGCTACCTCACTTTGGTGAGACCTGTACTAGAATATGCATCTTCTGTATGGGACCCATCCACCAAAGAAAACATTGATAAACTAGAACAAATTCAAAAAAGAGCTGCCAGATTCATTGCTGGAGAATATTCGAAACTGACAAGAGTAACACCATTAGTTAAATCATTAAACCTTGAAACACTAGAGGATAGAAGAACCAAGAGCAAAGTAGTAATCATACATAAAGCAATTAATTCTAATTTAGAAATACAACACAAAGATAACTTAATACAACCCTCAGATAGACATAAGGATAAAAACACCTTTCTTATTCCGTATGCAAGAACAAACACATACAAGTTTTCCTTCTTCCCGTCCGGAATTCGGGCGTGGAATGGGTTGCCTGAAGAATCCAGGAAAACCAACACTTTATCAACATTTAAATCTCTAATAAAAATGCAGGACTAAACACAAACCATAGATAAGCATAGGACGCAATAATCTTCTGTATAGAAGGAGCGTCTGTAAACAGATAAGATAAGATATAAGATAAGATAAAAAACTAAAATCCAATCTTGTATCGGTCAGACATATACTAGAATGAACCATGAACAAACGTAGGACGAAATAGTATTCTGCATAAAAGGAGTGTGTGTAATCTAATATATAAAGATGAAAGTTTGTGTGTTTGTTTGTGGGTTTGTTACCAATGGAATTCCACACCGTTTGACCCAGGATGCTGAAAATTTGCGTGGGGCTCTCATTCGACCCTAGACAGGTCGTAGGCTATGTTTCAACCCCAGATGACCACCCCTAGGGTAAGGGGGCCCATAATCAGAAAATGTAGAGCCTAATAAAGACAAAATAAATTCTCATTTCGATATTGAACAGCTTCATGCGGGCATTCAAAACGAGTTCATTTTGGTGCGTTATTTTTTACAATACGTTATTTTGAGCTGTGCGCTTTCAAAAATCTTTTATTGTCAAATTACGGTGCGCACCTTTTCGTGTACGCGTCTTAAATTGAGCAGTGTAATTTTATTATAATAACATTCATATTTGTTTTGTCCTTGCGTTACAAAACAGTGGCCTTTTATAAAAATACTTTCTTTATATTATAGATCTGTTAAAACTATTTCATTACAGTTGACACACGATGTATGGTATTTATTTTTAAATTAAGAGTTTTATTATGTTGTTTCTAATAACTCAAATTTTAATTTAAACAAATACTAATTATGTGAGGGTATTTTATGTGGAAAGAAATTGCCCAAGTCAAAAAAGCTTAATCGTAATTTAGAGGAACTATACGTTTTGTTTTTCTTAAAATGTGTTGCGTGTTCTTTATTAATGTTTCTTGCTTATTTTACTGGCTCAATCCCTTACATTTACTTATTAAAGTTAATCATCAATGATTATTACATGCATATAAAAGCCTACGACCAATGCTGTGGTTTTTTTATTACATAAGCTCTATAAATTTACAATTTAAACCTTTCTACCGGACTTATAAACAGAAGTATATTAAACTCAATACAAGTGAACCTAAAATCAATTAAGTTGGGCGGCGAATTGAATATGACATGGTCATTACGCTGTAGCGGAATAACAAAAGCCATTTTAAAAATAGATGTTTAGTCAAACATATCATCTTTTTTTCAATTTCGTAAATAATTTATTTATTTTTCAGAAACTAAATCTGGTGTTTGAAATATAATTTACAAACTATGATATCCCATCGGGAAACAGGATCCAAAACATACTTGAATTCATTTTTAAAATTATACCTATCACATAAAAGCCGTAAATTTAAATCGTATAATATAGAGACAAATTTATAAAAGAATTATATATCATTTCCATATTAAAACAATAATTAATAAAAGACTATCAAAAAGTATACAATTTATTTTTGGAGCAGTATTTCATTACAAGATTTCATTTTAAGCGCCTGCCCTTCAGTTAACTTTCATTGACTAAAAATGGTGCGCAAATTTTATTGCAAGCTTTTTAAATAAGATTGAGTTAGTTTCTTTAAATTCTTTAGGAAACTTCATTACATTTACAACATTTATAATTTACTTTAGGGGCCGTCCATAAAGTACGTCACGCTGCAGTGGGGGGAGGGGGTGTAAGAAAGTGTGACAGTTTGTGATAGGGAGAGGGGGGGGTTTCCGGCCATGTGTGACGTCACGGTGTTTTACATTAAATTTTAATTATTTTATTAATTAAAAACAAAAGTTTTTTTTCGAAAGTGTGACGTACTTTAGGGGGGGATGGGTCCCAGATTTGTGACATTTTGTGACAGGGGGAGTGGGGAGTTAAAAATGGTAAAAAATAGCGTAACGTACTTTATGGATGGCCCCTTATTAGCTCTTTAGTATAAGCAGCTATTGCCTTTTAGAGAGAAGGTGGGAGCGTAGTTCCTTAAGTTATAGCTGCTGTTACAAATATTTCATTACTTTGAATAGTTTAACGATGTGGGGTCATAAATAAAATAATTGTTTTACGTGACGGCAGTTGTCGTCATTTATAAAAAAAAATGGCAGTTAACTTTATTTAGTACCCTTAAAATTGAAAGTGAGCTTCATGAGAAAAGCAAATCTCTACGTGAAATCAACTCATTAGTAATGAACATTAGAAGTTGAATTTTGTTTTCTTATAACAATTTTTAAAATTTCTGATATATATGCATAACATTATAAAAATATATACACTCTAAAAAATTGTGTTTAAAGTTTATAATGAATGAGAGACTTTCTTAATATTTTTTTATTTCTCTTGATTAACTTCATTTAGTGCCCCTTTTCTATACTAATAATAGCCTAAGCATCCAATCACTAATGGTCCAACTTCCCATTTGCATAAAAGTCTGTAAATGTTCAGACTCATACTATAATAAATTAAGCACGACTGAACTCTGATCTAAAATTAATGTTGAGTAAAAATTGTCTTTTCGTATATCAGCTAATTTATTACAGTATATTATTTGACTACTGGATCAATGGATATATCTATACTAAACTTAAGTTAACTTGAACCTGATAACTAATTTGAATTTTTACCTCAATGGGAATTGAATATGCCCACTCATTACTTTCTAGGATTCCAAAATATTTTTTTTTCAAGAAATGTATATCTTCGTTTCATATACGTTTTTAAGCGAATGGATCAATATTAAATATACTTGGCAAATAAGTGATCTAGTTTCCAGAAAAAAAAACAGGGAAAAAAGGGAGCCTGGAAAGACAAAAAGTGAGCTTAATGATATACTTTACAAAATATAATCTCTTATCTGAAAACGGAAATCAACAAAGAAATGAATGCCGTGGTGAAACAGCAACATATAAGATTTTGGAATCCATCGCTAAATGGGACCGTTTTGATGAAGGTGACAAAAGTGAAAAAATTATAAAAATAAGATTGATGTATTTTAATTTTGTTTTTTATTTTATTCATTTTACCTTCTTTCCTTCAGTTCTATCAGCGTATTAAAAGCTACATGAGTTTCATTCCGAAAGTAATCTCTTGATACGCTGAAGCTATAGCAATGAGAAATGTTTGTTTGCAGGATTTTATATTAAAATAAGGCCCTTTTCAAATCGTTTGTTACACTTCAAAGCTCCATTTATTATTGGGTAAAATTGTCTCAGAATTAGAGAATTACATTTTTCATAAGTATATTTCTGACCAACTGAAAGTTGCATTCCATGAGTAAGCACAACATTTAGTTATATGATAAAAAGAAGGCCGAACTTAAATCGTCGCATACACATATATACTTAACATATAGTTATTAGCTTATTTTCAACTACGTATTCAACCTTATAGGGCAGTACACTCCCACTTCAAAAGCGCGGGTACATTTCTAGCATATTATAAGACGAGTTCCTTTTAGAAGTTAGTTTTCTTTGCTACTACAACATGACGTCATTCGCAATATTTACAAAAAACGAAAAAAATAAAGTTTGTGACTATTAGTCTTCTATATAAGAGACATAACTAAAAGTATCAATATACATAATTCCCGTTGTCTGTATGTAAGGATGTAATTATAGTTAGGTGGTGCTGCGATCGATTTTTTTGTAATGATGTTAGGTGGCGCTGCGATCGATTTTGTTTTATGGTGCTACTGATTTTAGAAAGCAGCGCACCAAATTACTGCACCAAAAATAACACTTTTCGAACGTTCCGCATAAAATTGTTCAATATGATAATAAATGAATCAAATAAAAATAATTAAAATAAATGAAAGTTCTGTATTACGTTATTTTTTAATCTGATGTGTATTTATTTTGAAAACTTCTGTCATTTTTGACGGGTGATACACTAATAAACAATATAATAGCCCAAGTCACTTACTCATTGGATGTATGTGTAGCGCTATGACGTCAATTTTTGAGCTTATATTTTAATGCAAGCTTATAGTTTAATGTCAGGTTAGCATCGGAAGGCGCGCAAAAAGGTGTGCAAAATGATTATAAATTAAAGATATGCTGTAAAAAAAACTATATTAAGTCATTGTTTTAGCTTATATTTTAATTTTGGAAAAAGGAACGATGTAAAAATAGGATTTAAGGATTTATAATTATAAAATACTTTGTGTACATTTCAGCAAGTTTAATATTTCGTAATTATCAAACAAGGAAAAGTTACTTGGGCTTTTGACAAAAAAAGTGGGCGCTGTAGACGCCCTACAGCTGCAGTGAGCGCCATAGGCGCCATAAAACCCCTATTATAAAATACTTTGTGTACATTTCAGGAAGTTTAATATTAAGTATTTATCAAACAAGGATAAGTTAGTTGGGCTTTTGAAAAAAGAGGGTGCCGTAGGAGCCCCAAAAAAAAGGCGCCACGGCGCTCCAGCGCAACCTAGTTTTTACTATAATAAGCATCGCACGACAAATCTAAAATCCAAAATTTTAGTTATTTCTCACATATAAAGGATTTATAGTTTAAAAAAATACTCCATTCTGCCTGCTAAATTTCAACTCTATTTGATCACGGGAAAGGGGTTATAAAAACATGTTTACTATAATGCGCACCACGTGACAGACTAGCATAAACATGTACAGAATATACAATACGCAACGCACCGCGCGACAGGAAAATATTAAAAAGGTTGTTCAATATAATTCGCACCGCGACGCTCTAGCACAAAAGTTAACATGCTACATAGAGAGACATAGAGTTAATCTATAAGGTCATTAATTTAATTACAGTACATTCGATCGATCTGAAATTTTGATAGATCATTTTGATCGTCGCCACGAGTTTGCCTACAAAATTTCAGCTCCCTAGCATACGTGAAAGTGGGTTAAAAATCGATCCAAGTTTTTTCGGCAAACAATCAAGCAAGTGAGGCGTGATTTATAAAAAGAAAGCGTAAAAAATAAGTTTTGACTATAAATCCTTTATGTACGAGACATAGCTAAAAAAGAATGTTCATTATAATACGCAGCGCAAAACAATCCAAAAATACACAATTTTAGTTATGTCTTGTAAAACGTGTTTAATAAAATGCGCACTGATCGGGAATATGTTTATAAAAAAAGTATTGTCAATATAATACGCACCAAATTGCGCAACAGGAAAGTATTAATAAAAAGGTCGTTCAATATAATACGCATCGCGACACTCAATCTCAAAAATTTAACATGATACATAGAGACAAATAAAATAATCTTAAAATTCAATAATTTAATTACAGTACAAGCAATCGATCTGAAATTTTGATACATCGTTTTTATTATCGGTACGAATATGTCTGCAAAATGTCCGCTCGCTAGATTACGAGGAAGTGGGTTAAAATCGATTTAAAAAAATTGGACAAACAAGCAACCAAGCAAGCAGCCAGCAAGGGCTCAAACAGACACCATGAGTTAATATAAAGGATTTAAAATAGACTAATAGATTGCACACTATATTTAAACAAATACAAAATCAATCACAAAATTAAAGAGTGAAACTTTCCCAAAACCTCAGATAAAACTAAAATTTTCATTTATTTAGCTCAAGTCCAACTTACACTTCACACACAGGTCTGTCAATATAAATTAAAAAATAACAGTTCTGTTTACAGATCATATAAATGGAACTATTACATTTCTGTGTACAGAACGTATAAATGGAGCTATTACATTTCTGTGTACAGAACATATAAATGGAACTATTACATTTCTGTGTACAGAACATATGAATGAAACTATTGCAGTTCTGTGTACAGACCCTATGAATGTAACTATTACAGTTGTCTGTACAGAACTTATGAATGTAACTATTAAAGTTATGTGTACAGAACCTGTGAATGTAACTATTATAGTTCTGTGTACATGCCCTATAAATGTTACTTTTACAGTTCTGTTTACAGAATCTATGAATGTAACTATTACAATTCTATATACAGAACCTATGAATGTAATTATTACAGTTCTTTGTACAGAATCTATGAATGTAATTATTACAGTTCTTTGTACAGCACCTATGAATGTAACTATTACAGTTCTGTGTACATAACCTATGAATGAAACTATTAAGTTCTGTTTATAACCTATGAATGAAACTATTAAGTTCTGTTTACATAATCTATGAATGTAATTATTACAGTTCTTTGTACAGCACCTATGAATGTAACTATTACAGTTCTGTGTACATAACCTATGAATGAAACTATTAAGTTCTGTTTATAACCTATGAATGAAACTATTAAGTTCTGTTTACATAATCTATGAATGTAATTATTACAGTTCTCTGTACAGCACCTATGAATGTAGCTATTACAGTTCTGTGTATAGAACCTATGAATGTAACTATTATAGTTCTATATGCATTCCTTATGAATGTAACTATTACAGTTCTGTGTACAGAACCTACGAATGGAACTATTATAGTTCTATATGCATTCCTTATGAATGTAACTATTACAGTTCTGTGTACAGGACCAACGAATGGAACTATTATAGTTCTATATGCATTCCTAATGAATGTAACTATTACATTTCTTTGTACAGAACCTATGAATGTAACTATTATAATTATGTGTATATGCCCTATGAAGGTAACTATTACAGTTCTGTGTGTTCGTTCGTCCGTCGATACGACGAGGACCACTCTAGTCATCCGAGGGTTGTCTGTGCGTGCGCAGATGGCTGATTAGGCCGATCCTTGCACGAAAGGTTCGGGAACAGAAGGGACAAGGGACGAGTGCGACATCTCCTGGAGGGTTGACAGCATGGGCCTTTCGGGCTTGCCTCTTCTTTTCTGCGGCGGTGATCCGGTTTGCCTTGCATGACCCGGCACCTTCGTGGATGGAAGAGCGCCAGGTGGATCGGTCCATTGCAGCTCGTTCCCACGTGTCTGGATTGATGGCAAACGCTTTCATTGAGGTTTTTAGTGTGTCTTTGAAGCGTTTCTTTTGCCCACCGTGGGACCGCTGGCCATACTGGAGCTCACCATAGAAGATTCTCTTTGGCAGTCTCTCGTCTGGCATTCGGACAACGTGCCCTGCCCAGCGAAGCTGGGTCTGCATCAGGAGGGTGAAGATGCTGGGGAGACCTGCCCTGGTATATGTCTGTATATTCTGTGTACAGAACCTATGAATGTAACTATTTCAGTTCTGTGTACAGAACCTATGAATGCAACTATTGCAGTTCTGCTTACAGAACTTATTAATGTAACTATTACAGTTCTGTTAGGGCTGCGGAAATTAAGGATTAATTTCTCGATTTTCGTATTTCACGAACATTTTGGTATTAAAATAATGACTGACATGAACGTTCAAAATGTTGATAAAGTTTATTGTATCCATTGAGAGAAATCGTTTGCCTACCATGCAATGTACCCTCTAAGCCTAAACTTCGTTGGTCCGTGTGCAAAGTTTAAAAAGTACTCATGTGCATAGTTGAACAACGTCCATTTGTAGTGCAATATTTGACCAAATTTGCCGCGCAGAGATTCTAAACTCATGCGTGGCGTCGGTCAAAAATCTGCGCAGCCGCGCTGCTTAAAGGGAACATTGCTACCATGGTTCTAACACTTCGCCTACATATCACCTGCAAACCAAATATACACTACAGTATCAGATACTTCAGCTGAGACAATCTAACCTATGTGAACGATCGTTCGGCTCGGCTGGTTATATTGTCAATAAGACCCGCTCATCACTTGAACCAATTAATGTCAATACACTTGTCTGTTTGCGTTGTTGGTTAGAAGATGTCATATGAATGAGACATTCCAGTGTAATTTCGATTTTCAACAAGTACGTTTAATAAATGTTACTTATGACACCATAAATATCAATTTTTGCTTTAATTGAAATTAACAATTAATTAATCGTTAATTTTTCTAAAGCTAACGATTAAATTTAAATTAATCGTTAACAGCCATAAGTTCTGTGTACAGAACGTATGAATGGAACTATTATAGTTTTATTTGCATGCCTTATGAATGTAACTATTAAAGTTCTGTGTACAGAACCTATGAATGTAACTATTACAGTTCTGTGTAAAAATCCTATGAATGGAACTATTAAAGTTCTTTGTAAATGCCTTTTCCTTACTATAGATTTTAATTTATTTACAAAAGATTTTTTTTTAGTGTATTCATAAGTCTTCAATAAAGCCAACATGTTACTATGGAATGTCCAAACGATCGATGCTAGTGGTTGCAATCGTGTGAACTAGAGCAGAGATATTAAAACCGAAATCGTCTGTCATATAGAAACTGTGAGCAAGTTTCATTTATGCCTATCCACGCGTTTTATGATCTAGGCCAAAACTTTATAAAATAGACAAATAAAAGGATTTTTTTTTAAATGTGAGTCCTAAAATTTTTATTTTTTTTTCTTAAATTAAATTTTAGAATATTAAAATTTGAAAATGATATAAAGTAATTATTTTTTCAAGCGAAGATATCATATCAATTTCACACCCCCCCCCCTCTCAACCCACATGGACAAACAATCAATCACAATGACCTACCCACCACTTCCTGCTCGTGCCTGCCAGCTAAGATGACTTGACCGTTCTAAGATCGCGGTGCGCTGTCGACGTGGCGAAAGTTAACACCACCTTTGGCTTGGTTGAGAAACAAACTCAAAGTGTAATAATAATCATCATCTGAGAACTGTTATTTCGCGGTAACCAGCAAAAAGATGGGCTCACTGTACTTCCCATAAAATTGTTATTATAATTATATTGATATACACGTGTTCAATTCAAAACTTTATATTAATTAAACAAAATATATAATCTGCGTTGGGCAGTCAAAGAAATGTGTCGTTCTGAAACTAGAAACGCTTAGTTTTGAGTGCAGTTAAGATAAGATATTACAAATATGTAATGGTAGTGAATATTATTGATATTGAGAACACAAATAGAGAGGCCTTTCACTAAATTTCTGAGTACGTCTTAGGAACAGAGAGAATACGTGTGACGGAAGAAA
This sequence comes from Ampullaceana balthica, assembly GCA_944989445.1. Classification (NCBI taxonomy): domain Eukaryota; kingdom Metazoa; phylum Mollusca; class Gastropoda; family Lymnaeidae; genus Ampullaceana; species Ampullaceana balthica. The sequence continues at coordinate 69,574 of CALYLW010000081.1, forward strand.
AGTTGTGTAGAGAGAGAGAAAGAGATAGAGAGAAGTTCAGTAAGAATAATGAGTCGGAAAAGGTGTAATTTAAAAGTGAATCTTTTACAAACTTGACTTTTTTTTTAAAAATGTGTAATAGTGTAAAAATATTTGTTTTTGCTTACAATGACATTTTCTGGCCTTAATAATCAAAGAAACATTCAATATTCAAAGTTTATGATCATGATCCAACTATAACAACACAATAAAAACCACTTACTCAATACTCATTGTAATAACCCCAGAATCTGACTCATACAATCCTAGTCTATAACTCTAATAACCCACAGAATCTGACTCATTCAATTCCATGCTATTTTCTAATACCCCCTAATTCTGACTCCTACAATTCTATCCTATGTTCTAATACCCCCTAATTCTGACCCCTACAATTCTATCCTATGTTCTAATACCCCCTAATTCTGACTCCTACAATTCTATCCTATGTTCTAATAACCCCTAATTCTGACCCCTACAATTCCATTCTATTTTCTAATACCCCCTAATTCTGACTCCTACAATTCTATCCTATGTTCTAATACCCCCTAATTCTGACCCCTACAATTCTATCCTATTTTCTAATACCCCCTAATTCTGACTCCTACAATTCTATCCTATGTTCTAATAACCCCTAATTCTGACCCCTACAATTCTATCCTATTTTCTAATAACCCATAATTCTGACCCCTACAGCTACCATTTTTGAACTAAACTAGTCCGATGCTAACCCCCCACCCCCAATCCCTTCCCCCCGCCCCCCCCCCTAAATAAAATAAAGTCGTGTTGCTATTTTGCACCCTACCCTGAAGCCAATTATAGGTTTTCTATTTCTTTCTAACAAATGTATTGTCTTGTATCATATCTTAGATCAACATGACGATCTCGTGTGGGAACGCCTCTATGTCGTGTGCCCAATGGAACCTACAGCTAACCACGCCCTCTAACACAGCCGACACGCCGACTGCGGGCACTGGCCCAAACGACAATTCAGCATACTATTTCTGGTTGTACTTTCGTGTGTACGAGCTGTACATCAGCGGCGTCCTCTTCTACCTCCTGCCTTACGCCCTCATCCCCATTCTCAACCTCCAACTCCTGCTGGCCATCAAGAGGAGAAGGGGCGAGACGAGGATGATGCAGATCAAAAATGAACAAAAGGTAAACACGACAACTGAAGAGTTATCGGACAGGGTAATGGGGGTTAACTGCGGGGCATTTTTTTAAACATTAGATTTAAAAGAGTGTGGTATTTTGAGACGATTTTTATTTATTTTTATTTTTTTTGTAATCCCCAGGGACAATTAAACTAGCTTCGCCGCTGCACGAGTTTAACAGTTGGCAATAGATTTACAATTTATGGGGACTGTGGGACATTCTCCGGCGTGGATCTGGTCAAGGGGCGTGTTACGGTGGAAACACATTAGATACAGAGACTTAAAGCAGTGCCTCCTCTAAACAGCTTTTAAGTCGTCTCGAAACTAACTGAGGGTTGGGTAGACGAATTGCATAAATTTAAAAATAATTTATTTTTACTGCATGGGACACAATTTAATTCAAAAAGAAGAAAAAATGAACTCTTTCCACAACAGTACCTTGCTTCTGGTTGAAATGTTCCAACACCCGATGACTAACATGTATCTACCAGTCGGTTGAAATGTGGCAATATAGGGGATCTACCAGTCGGTTTAAATGTGGCAATACAGGGGATCTACCAGTCGGTTGAAATGTGGCAATACAGGAGATCTACCAGTCGGTTGAAATGTGGCCACCAAGGGGATCTACCCGTGGGTTGAAATGTGGCAATCAAGGGGATCTACCAGTCGGTTGAAATGTGGCAATACAGGAGATCTACCAGTCGGTTTAAAATGTGGCAATCAAGGGGATCTACCAGTCGGTTGAAATGTGGCCGCCAAGGGGATCTACCAGTCGGTTGAAATGTGGCAATCAAGTTGTGTTTCTTGGGTTGGAATAAATAAAGCTCTTTGGTTGAATAAATTATTTTTACACTAACCAAATTGAGATGAGATCAATGATACGAAGAACAAAGATCCATCAACCTGAATCTCTCGGCGTGGGCAGTAACTCTGCAGTTTAATGAGGTGACTGGGTTCAAAAGACATCTTTCATCTCGTCCCCGACACACAGCGGAAACGGATTGAATGTCACATTGCTTCTTGGGGGTTTCCGCGTGTTTATTTTTAGTATGAGTACGTCATGCTGTCGCCGTCAAAGTCAAAGCCGTTGCAGGATTTAAAAGAATAGACGAACCCGTTAGGATGATTCAATTAGTTTTACACTTTCTTTTGCATGCGAGAGTTTTGTTTTTCTTCTCTTAGGAACGGGAAACTGCATTTATCTGAGCTGGGTAACAGTTTATGCTCTGGTATTTCCAAAATTTATAGTTACTCTGTAAACGATGCTGATGACAGCGAAGCAACTTGTAACTTCCTAAAACTTGTCATTCTGAAATATTGTATCCATTCTCCTGTTTCCACTCCGCTGTTCATGTATTTTCTGTTGGCAGCCACAAAATTTCAACAACGTTTGAGGATGAACACAGATGTGTTAATATGTAAACAATTGAATATAAAAATCTCGGTTCAGTTTCAGATTAAGCCCAACAATAAAATTGTTGCCCAAAATTAGTAACCTTTAGTGGCAACTCGACTAAGGAAGAATACAACTGGAATTTTCATTTCATGGTGGAAATCTACTAATATAATATCCGCAGATTCAGTCGAGACCAATTCATTAAAAAATGAATATGATAGCCCTGTTTTCTTTTCTTTTCTTTTTTTCTTTTTTTTTGTGTGACTATTCTCAAAAGATCTCTGTGGATTCTTCATTGATTTCGTCAGCGTTGAGGGTGTACTAATTAATTTTAAGGAAAATATTGCAAACGCTCTTAGTTCTATTTGAATGATGTAAGACATTCTATTACCCGAGCCTCGTCTAACAATAGAAGCATTACGTCATGATACCAGACGTTATCTGGTCTGAGATAGGACCGAATCTATTTTGATGACGCGAGACTTGATTTGACCTTAACCTTTAAGATACTCTGATCGACCACAAGACAACCATCTTCAAAGGTAGGATGCTGATTGGCTGGCGTGGTCGATGACAATGTTAGCTGATTTGATGTCAAGAAACGGGAAAAAAACGGAAGGTTTTTTTAAAAATGTTTTATCATCTTTTATTACTAGCTGACCCGCCACGCGTTGCAATGATATTAGAAGAAAGAAAATTTAAAGAAACCAATGAGTGGTAATTTTTTTAAAAAAAATTAAGGTAGAAACCTTTGCAAAAGTGTGCCTAACAACTTCACAGTTTCATGGTGATCGGATAAGTCAAATAGCTTACATAAAAAAGACATTAGCGGCCACCGTCCACCAATGAGTGATTAATTTTTAAGGTATATTGCCATTGTAATCAAATTCCAAGTTATAAGGGTGATCGGTTAAATAAAATAAAAATGTATAAAGCTTACATGAGAAACAAATGATATTAAGTGCCCCCCCCCCGAGTTGAAGTGGTGCATCATGTTAAGTTCAAAACATCTGTTTATTTCAATCTGGAGCTATGTATATATTAATTACTAATATCTGTCAAGCTAGTGTAACATCGAATGTAGAATGAAATCTTAAACGTTTACTCCACAAATAATTGCCCCCGCCCCCGAAAGAATAGACATTAGGAGTTTAATGCCCTCTAGAATTTTTATATGGAGCATTCTTATGTACCAAGTTTGGTTAAGAACAATCCATTTAGCCAGTAGCCAACATTTAAAAAAATATTTATATTGGTCATATAAAGGGAAAAAAGACATTTTTAGCCCCCTGCCGCCCAATGAGTGTAAAATTATTGTTTTGTTTTTGTTTTTTTTAATTACCAGTTACCATCAACAACTTCTCAAAGTTTTATGGCCGTAGGATGAATGGCGTAGAAAGGCATTATGGGAAAGAGATAGACATATTTTTATGTATTCATTGATATTTATTTAAATTTTTTATAATTTTAAATCAAAACGTTGGCTCACTGAGACGAGGATGATCTTTGAAAAAAAATCTGGGGAAAGTGTATCGAGGGACTATATCAGAGGTGTATCTCGACTTAACTCGTGTGTGTGTCTTGACTGACTAAGTCATAGGTGACTCTTGACTTAATTCGTTTGTGGTTGTTTCTAGAGTGAGTAAACCAGAGATGTATCTTTACTCAACGCTTCGTACAAAATTACAGATATGCGTCCCTAAAAGATGTTATATTTTCAAAAATAATACAGCTACACATATATTTCACAGTTAACCTTTTTGCAATTTCCTCGGTATGATTCTTCTAGAAACCTTAAGTCCAATTCAGATTTCATTAGTTGGCGCCACCTCTGAGGTGATATAAATATCTTATTTACATTTTAAGGATTAGCGATTAAATTGTGACTGCATCCATTATTTTAATACGACCCTCCCCTCTCCCAACGTGACTAACTCTGCCTGTACTTTTATCTCCGTAGCCCAACTACCCGCGGTCCACGGACCTGGAAGACGGCGTCACCATGATCGTCCTCGGCATCACCGCCTGTTTCTTCATCTGCTGTCTCATCCCCGCCATCTACACCATGACCCAGGTGGCCGAGATGCCCAACACCAACGTCTTCTCCAGTTTCCTCATCATCGCCAGCGACACCATGCTGTGCATCAACGCCAGCACCGACTTTTTCTTCTACTGCCTCCTGGGCCGGAAGTTCCGCAACATTTTCATACGACTCTTCTGCCCGAAGCGCTACATCCAAAAGTCTCGGACGATGACCAGCTTAAACCACAGCTACTACAGACACAATAGAGCCAACAGCGAGACGTGTTACCATTCGGTGTAGATCAATCGCTTGCAAAGCTGTTTTTGGTGGACCGAGTGCTGGTCAGACAATACGATGGACAGTGTTAATCAGATTGACATGTTTAGTGACGCCTAAACGTGTTTCAGTAAAAATCAAGACTTTTCTCTTGAAATATTTGTGATTATTGTAGGACGGCATCATTTAATAACAGTAAAAATCAAGTTTATTAAAGAATCTAAATGCAAGGAGCACTGCACCAAAAGGGTTTTTGGAAAAACTAAGCCCTACTCCAACACTATCATTTTCGGGTTTGGATTGTGAATCAGAAAGTTAATTAAAAGAATCTCTAAAGAAACCACCCCAACTCTTTCTTGGAGCATTTGTTCTCATTTTTCAGAAGTCAAGTTACTAATTCCAAGGAAGATATATAGATCAATCCTATTGAAGTGATACCGTTTGGTTCTGACATTCATTCTATCGACATCTCACATAGTTCTTGTCATTGTAATGTTCACGGGACTTGACCTTACAATGGACTAACATGCGTCATGTTCATTAATAACGCAATAAACAGCATGTCGTTTTCGTTATGCTGATGATCCAAGCTTCGTGTTGGCCATCAATTGAGGTGTCAAATCTTTCCGGAGATTTTTTTTATTGTTGTTCTCTTTTCCTTTCCCGTGTGCACATCTATCATTTAAACTCTCTTGTTTGAACGTTTCCATTCAATTTAAGCCATTCAATTATTTCTTCCGCTGCTTTTAGAACGAATTTTCACGAGCTCATGGTGGGGAATTCTCTGATGTTTTTAATTAACTTAGAGAGCCATTCTCAAATAGCAATGCCAACAACCAAAGAACGACGGATATATTTTTACTTTTAATCGTGCACTTTCTCGTCTAATTAAAAATTTTCATTTGTAAATATCTAATATATAAAGCTCAAATGTTTGTATGTTTGTATGTTTGTATGTTTGTATGTTTGTATGTTTGTATGTTTCACTTTTCGACTTTCTGTTAGACAATCACGGAAAAACCAAATGACGGACGGGGACCAAATTTGGCAGGACGGTTCCTTTTACCCTGAAGGTGGTTTTAAGTTAGTTTTTGTAATTGTCCCTTTTTGCCCGAATGCCGTAAATAAAATAATCAGAAAATGCAGAGACAAAGAATAAAAAATTTAACCTCATTTCTGTATTGAACAAATTTACGCGGACGTTCAAATGCCATTCAAAGCGAGTTACTTTTGGTGACGTTTATTTTCTCCAATGCCAATACTTTATTTTCAGCCGTGCGCATTTGAAAAAATATTATAATGTCTAATTACGGTGCGCACATTTTCGTGTACGCTTCATAATTTGAGCTGTGTAGTACAAAGAATTGTCATTTTCTTTACTGTTACTTTCTATATATTAGATAGACACGTAAACATATTTAATTACAACTGCCACACAATGCATTAGATTTAATTGTTTACACGTTTAAATTTAATTGCGAATTTGTTTTAATTATTTTCTGTTCCATAACTCGGCATTTAATGAAAAACCTATTTATGTAATAATTGTGTCAGTATTTTTTTCAAGGCTTCATTTTTAGCGGTGCACGTTTTAAAATCTTTTATCGCCTGATTACTGTGCGCACATTTTCGTGTATGCATCTTAAATTTAGCTGTGTCCTATTAATATAACATTTATATTTTGTTTGTCTTTTACATAAGCTGTTGTCTTTTACATAACCTATACACTTATACTATTTAAACTTAGGCTACCGGACTTATTAACATAAGTAGATTAAACTAAATAAAGTGATCCTGAAAACGCTTAATTATTTTGTATTGCGAATTGAATATGTTATGTTCATTCCTTTGATGATGGATTAACATAAGCCATTTTTTAAATCGATTATTGTGATGGTTTCACATGCATTTTTAACATAAAATTGATTTGTTTTGTTTGTTTTTTTAAAATTAGGAATATAGCCTAATTTTTTTAAATTTATCTTTATTATCTTTATCTCATAGACGCTGTTGCAGATATTGTATTAATTACAATTGTGTTACATTGCAGTGTCGTAAATATATAAGAGCTTTTATAGTGACGACAGTGGCAGAGATCTTTTGGAAAAATGTCAACAAAGCAGTGGCCTTTTTTTAATGGATACAAAAAAACAAACATAAAAATATCAACTGAGCTTTATATATTACATATGCGTTTAAATTATTTTATTTCAATTATTTTCACGATGCATTGTATTAATATTTTACATGCAATGAATAAAATTGGGATTTTAAAAAATGTAATGCATAACTCGACATTTAATTAAAAACCATAGATGTAGCGAGTTTATTTTATGTTGAAAGTGATGGCCTTTGTCAAATAAACGTACACTTTAAAACTGTTTACTTAAGCTTTATATACACTATACATTATAAACTTTCGCTACCGAACGTATTAACAAAAGTTGACTAAATTTAATGAAGTGATCCTGAAAACGCTTAATTAATATGAATTGCGAATTGAATATGTTTTTATGTTCATTCCTTTGTATTCAGAATAGCATAGGCCATTCCTAAAATTGCCTTTTAATCATTTTTAAGATGCGCTTATTAACAGACGGTTGAATCTTTTTTTTTAATGTATTTTATTTTTCAGATATAAAATCTGTGTGTGTGTGTGTGTGTGTGCATTGAATATAATTTACAAAATATGATGCCTTATCCGAAATAGGGAATAAAAAAAAAGAATCCTTTTTGAAATTATACACATTGCTTATAAACCGTAGATATAAATCGTAAAATATAGAGACATAAAAATGTTAAATATTATTTCCCTGTTTCGACAATTATGAATACGTCAAAATGAAGAGTTATTTTGGTCCAGTACATTTACTTTATAACAAGACTTTATTTTATGCGGCAAGCTTTCTATATTGTCTAAATATGGTGTGCACATTTTTTTATATCATTTTAATACGACCGTTTTTTTAAATAGTATTTTAGAAAGTACATTTATAATTTTGTTTATTTGCGCTATGAGTCAATTAGCTTTTGCCTTTTAAAGGGATAGTGCCACATGTTCTTTATCTCATAGACGTGGTTACAAATATTATATAACTTACAATTGTGATACGATGCAGTTTCGTAATTATATATTAAATTTTTGAGTGACGAGGGTGGTAGAGCTCTTTCGGAATACATATAAGTTATGTTAATTTTGTACAAGTGGGAATGAAATTGTAAATTTAGTTATTATGGTCGGCAAGAATCATTATTTAATAAGTCATATCTTTTGAATAGTAAGGTTATGTTTAAAGGCACTGCATTAAGTGAAAACAACTCACGCGGTAAAATGGCATATCTCTGTTTCTCATAAGATTTTAACTAAATAGTTGAATCTGAAATTTAACTTGGCAAATAAAAATTGTAATAACCATCACCTAATACTTGGATAAAGGGTCAGCACACTCCCGCTACAAAGTGCAGGTATTTTTAAAGTATATATATACATATAAATATTTAAATATGTTTGTGTGTGTATGAATGTCCTTTATAGCTGTCTAAACCATTCACCCGATCGTCATGAAACTTTTCAAGACTGTTGAGTATGCTCCCGGGATGGTAACTATCTTTTTTTTTAAATTTAACACTCATGGGGCGCCGGGGGCCCATATCGTCATGTTTTGCTTATACGAGCTATATAAAAATTAGTTTAAGCTTTAGCTACTGTGTAAATTATTGGATCTTAACCAAAATGTGTATATGACAACTTGATAGCCAATATTAAAATACTATAGGGCACTAAACTGCTGATGTTCATTCCTTTTGGCGCTGAGTGCCCAAAAATTCACATTTTTTAAGCGTTTAAGATTTTATTCACCATTCAGTCATTAACAATATTGACAAATTTTGACACATGTATCAATTATTATACTAATTGAAATGAACAGATGTTTTGAACTTTATATCTTGCCCAGAATGGGCCCTGGGACCCTTAATGTCGTTTTTATCTTATATGAGCTATATAAAAAATAGTTTCTACGTTAGCTACTTAGTAAATGAATAGATCTTCACCAAACTTTCCACACAAAAACTTAGTAGCCTATATTAAAATACTATAGACACTGCACTTCTAATGCCAATATCTTCGTGGCCGGGGCCCCAAATATCTTTTTTCGTATATGTTTAAGATATGTGTCCTATTTACTTTTTAAAGAGCTTGACAAATATAGCCACAATAAAAATGAACTAAAATGAACAGGTTTTTGAAATTGACCTCTTGCACCGAATGGACCAGGGCCCCTTAATGCTATTTTCTCCCTATTGTAGGTATTTAAAAAGTAGTTTAAGAGTTAGATATTGAGAAAAAAACTGGATTTTGACAAAACTTAGAATATAAAAACTTAAGAGCCTATATTACTATAGGGCACTGAACTCTTAATTTCCATTCCTTCGAAAAAGTCTTTTTACTGAACTTTAATCATTGTATTCCCTCTTCAATTTTACACGAAATTGAGGAATATATATTGAGTACAATAGATAAAAACAACATTAAGGGCCCCAGGGCCCATTCTGGGCAAGATATAAAGTTCAAAACACCTGTTAATTTCAATTTGTATAATAATGGATACATGTGTCATTATTTGTCAAGATTGTTAATGACAGAATAGTGAATAAAATCTTAAACGTTTAAGAAATGAGTACAATGGCAATAAAAAAAACTATAATATCACTCATTTTGGGGCTGGGGCCCTTAATATCGTTTCTTCTTTTGTACGCTATTTAATTATTAATTTATTTATCCATTTGCTATGAAACTTGGATTTTTTTATCACACTTCCACGAAGATTTCTTCAGAATTATTTTTAAACATACCACTCATTGGTTTCTTTAAATTTATTCCTTTTTACTTTGATCGTTGCAACGCACGACGGGTCTACTAGTAAAATATAAAGAGAGAAGAATTGGGTCACTGCAATGACGTAATTGTAAAAATCTTCAAAGAATAAATGTTTAACATTCTGTATATTTTGTTGTTTTACAATCTTTTTGTGCAATGTTTTCTATACATAAAGGTCAGCATTTCTTACTAAAATTTCCTTTTTTGTTAGTTTCTATAGATTTTTTTAACCTATTTTTCCTATCAATTTTCAAACTTTTTCTCTCATTTATAAATATCCATTCATTATTTACCCGATTAAACTAAAACGCTCTTTACTATTTTGAAAAATATTTGTAAAATTCCCTTACATTTAAAACAAATAAGCCAATGTATTTGGATGTCCCTCGAAGGTTTTGATTGATCATCATGTATAAGCGACTATTGCATGAAGTGCTCATCAGTTGAAGAAATTATGATGCACGCTTCATGGGTTTAAGGTCTTGGGTCTGAGGCACCTCCGTTGAAATACTATAGAAAGTGATACTTTCTACCGTCTGCCGGGGAAGTATTTCCATTTTGTATAGTCATTTTACGCTCTATAAAGTATATAAGTATATAAACCTCCAAACATATCTAACATGTTAAATGAGTGTCTGTACGATAGGCAGATTATAAATCAAAGTTCAACAGAAACATAAATATGGTATACAATTTATGAATATATACGTCACTGGATAAATCAAAATTGATTGTATCGACAAAACTATTCATCTCTTTTAAACAATTTGACATGTTATATGTAATAGTTAGGACGGCTTGAAAAACCAAAGTGTAAACGTATGGTCAGGGTTAGGTCTAGGCGAGCAATTAATTAAGTTCCGGGAGGTTAACAGACCTATTAGAGAGAGGAAGGGGTTCCTTAATCTGATGAGAGTTCACATCATTGCAAGCAATCAGCGATGACAATTATCACAGCGGCTACGACGTTGTTGTCACAATCAAAACAACTTGTTGTGTGCTCTTCGTTCACAACTTACCGGTGCGTTGGTCAATGAAATAAAATAGATAATAAAACAAACCCGTAAAAACAAAGTTTTTGACTATAAATCCCTTATATATGAGACATAACTAACAGTATTTATTATTTTCAAACGCTACAAACATTTACAGACTGAATCTGTCTTAACTCAACTTTGCTTCATAACCCTATGCGAGCTCAGCATGACACGTAAAATTTAAACAAAAGGACGCCGGTACTTCGATGGGTCGCGTCAAAGCGTCAACTCAAACTCTGACGTGGGAAAAAAACAATAACAAACCGTGAATTTGAATAACATACGTTATATAAGGATAAACTAAAAATGCATTAATTTACTTACGGTACGTTCGATCGATCTGAAATTTTGATACGATGCATTTTTAGGTGAGACGGGTCCGTGTGCCAAATTTCAGCTCGATCGGATCACGGGAAGTGGGTCATTTGTTACTTTTGTTTTTCCGCCCGCCCAAGACAGACAGACAGTGAGAGACGGCGGTGAAGTTAATATAAGGGATTTAAAACTCGCGTCAGTTCACCAAGAAGCTGACCGGGTCAGACTATTCTTAAAATAAACGAAACCTTTGCTTAAAGAAGTTGATGCATTTGAACATGATGCCAAGTGAAAACATGGAAGTGTTGTTAAAAATAGCACATTCAGAAGTTACTCTCAACCCCTCGTCCTCTTGCGTCCCTTGATGAAACGTTTGGGTACATTTGTTTAACAACCTGTATAGCAGACATTGTGGTATTGTCAGTGTCATCATTCCAGTGTTGATTTGCTTAGAGTTAAGGAAAATGACATGGAGACAAAATGACGTGGAGACAAAAAGACAACATTTAACTTTACAAAGTTAGGTCATGTTGAAATGGGAGTCTGTGAAAATAATTTTTTTTTCTAAATTATTATTATTATTATTTGGCTGCTTTTTTAAATCGCTTCTTTACTAGAAGGTCTGAATAAGCAGCTACGCCAGGAATGAATGTTAACGGAGGTTTGGGAGCCTCTTTGTGGCAGCGTATTTTAGCAGAAGGCTGCACCATTTGAAATGATTGTGTTTTTTTCTTTTATATTTAGCATTACATTTCATTCAGAAAAAGTGCAAATATTATTATAAAAATCAATAAATAAAACTTAAACAAAAACGGTCGTTTTATTAAATTTATGTATTGTGCTAATGTCATATTATCTGGGTTTCTAACTGCTAGCACTTTTATAAATATATTCATTTTATTGAAGCAGTTGCATCCCATTACACATTGTTACCTTTTTTTAAAAAATATCATGAGTGAAGTTTCTTCATGGGACGTGAAGATAAACCTCACCTCAACTCAAGCAATGAGGTTAAGCGCAACAGGCTAATTTGTGTGTGTGTGTGCGCGTGTGTGTGTGTGTGCGTGCGTGTGCGTGCGTGTGTGTGTGTGTGTGACTATTTCAATCAATGTATTATTTATGCATTATAGGGGAACATACTTGTGTGATAGCCTATCTTATTATATCTATGGTCCCGAACACCGCCGGCCCCCGAATAAATTGAAGGATGACATCGGAAAAAAAGGAAATAATGTATGTAAGAATAAATGAACCCAACATAACAAAATTAAATGCATAACTTAAGCTGATGCAATTAACAATATTTTCCCCAAATAAAAATATCCCATAATAGAGTGCACACTACTGGTGTAACAACATATATGTTATGAAGTATGTTATCTTGGGATTGACACCCACGTTATGTTGAAAGTCTGAAAGTCAACATGCTTCTAATGCAGTGGACCTTTTGGGGTCCATGCACCCCTTCAGATTCCCAAAAAAGTTCATGCACCACCTCGTGAAACTTTCAGAAAATGCATAATAAACTATGTTTATTTTAGAAACACAACAGTTTTGACCATAGGCAACAGCGAATTTAGTGAGAGATCTGCTGCTTCTTATGATCAATCAGCAATTTAAATTTGGGGACTGTTTTGGACAAAGCAAATCTCATGTCATCCTCTGCATTCAACTTATTCCTTTCATTGGTTTTAATCGTCAAAAGTGTGGAGAATCCTGCTTCACAGAGATAGTTTGTGGCAAATAAAAGGAGAGTCAGTACTGCCCTCTTGGGTAGGAATCTAGCTGGGCACACCAAAATTCAATCAAGGTATTGCAACTGAAGGCACTCCTCAGTACTTCTCTGGTTCTCAAATCAATCAGGTCATCTTTAGCAAAGTCACTGTCATCAATGTTGTCCAAGTCACAGAGAAAAGGATTGCGAATCCAAAGATCTTTCCTAGCAATGTCTTGACAGAAATACCCATCAAAGGACCTTTGCAATGTTGAAAGGTGCTCTGAAATTTCCCCTTTGGTGTTGTCAGGCAGTGATCCCTCAGTGCTTCCTTCTACACCAGATATTACAACTTCATCCAAGAGTGGAAAGTTGGCCAAGTTGGACTTTTCTAGTCGTCGTTGGAATAGTGGCAGTTTGTTAAGGAAGGCTTGCAATCTCTCAGTAGCATCCATTACAGTCACAGCAGGTCCTTGGAGAGATGTGTTCAACTCATTCAAGATGGTGAAGATGTCAGCCAGGTATGCCAAGTAATGAATGAAATTTGGACAGTCAAACTTGTCAGCAAGGTCACTCTCTTTTTCTCGCAAGAAAATGGCAAGCTGCACTCTCAGTTCTACTAACCGAGAAAGTATCCGTCCCCTGGACAACCAGCGCACCTCAGTGTGGTAGAGCAGGACTTCATTCTCAGCGCTCACCTCCTGACAGAACAACTTGAAGAGGCAGTGGTTCAATGCATGTGAGCGGATAAAATTTACAACTTGGACTGCAGTAGAAAGAACTGACTTCAAGGTTGGAGGTAGAGTTTTGCATGCCAGTGCCTGACGATGAAGAATACTGTGTGTAGTGACAATATCTGGAACTTCTTTCTTTACCAGTGCTGAAAATCATGACTTATTACCGAGCATGGAGGGAGCACCACCTGTGCAAATTGATGAAATTCTTAAAGTCCAGTCAAACTGGTTTTCAATGAAGAATGCCCTGACTAGCTGCAGCACATCAGCAGCTTTGGTAGTAGCTAGGGGTGGCTTACAAAAGAGAAATTCCTCCTTCAGCAATCCACTGAGAACATATCTCAGAAATACAAGAATCTGACTTTATTGTGCTACATCAGTGGATTCATCCAGCTGCATGCTAAATGGAAAAGGACTGCTTCTCATCTCGCACAAGACTTGATCCAGAATGTCTGCAGCCATGTCACTAATCCTGGAATGAATAGTGTCATTGGACAAAGGAACTTTCTCAACCTGCTTACTCTGCTGGTGACCACACATCAGTTCCACCATCTCCAGAGCACAAGGCTTCACCAAAGGTCTCCAATGGTGTGGGGCTTCTTGTTCTTTGCAATAAGATATGCAACCTTGAATGATGCCTCCAGTGCAGATTTCTGTGACAAAGAAAATCCAAGCTTGGGCAAGGTACCTGAGGTCAAGAAGCGAGCTCTCTTCTGCTTGAAAACCTCAACACTGTCCTTGGAATTGGATGGATGGACTTTCTCCAAGTGCTCTCGTAGTCTAACAGGCTTCATGTTGTCATTGCACAGGATTTTTTCGACAGTGGAAGCACTGAGGCTTTTGTGTTCCATCTCTCTCTCTCTCTCTCTTCTCTTTTATTATTTATTAACGATTTTGAGGGGGTGATGACAATCGGAAAGTCGTACCAGTCACAGGCAAATTTTTAACTGACGAAGTTGATGTTTTTAATGACCGGAATTGGATGCTCAACTCAAGATTTTAGGTTTCAATGACGAATAATGGCTTAAAATTAACGTTTTTAAGACCTTTGCAGCGTACAGAGCAATAAAAGTGAAGGAAAAAAACAAACAACGTTTACATCCGCTCAAAACAGTTAGAGGGTCACCGGAAGAGATATATCGGACGTATTTGATGACAAAATAAAATTACTTTTAGAAAACTGTGACGTAAAACACGATATTCCGAGGAACACGTAGAGCCCACCGTTCATTTTGCGAAAGTTTTTCCGTCAATTTTCGACATGCGCAGAACGATGCGCGAACGAGTTAAAAAAAAGGTTGTATATGGGCGCCCTTTAACGCGGCATGCCTATCTTATGGTTTACATTTTCAGATTATCAGTTTTTCTTTCTTTTTTTCCTTCTTCTTTTTTTTCTTTTCTTTTTTTTCCCCTCTGAATGGTTCATGCACCCCCTGGAACCTGCTCATGCACCCCTTGGGGGTGCATGCACCACTGGTTAGGAACCCCTGTTCTAATGAAATAGATTCAGGTCACGAATGGAAAGTCTTTTGGTTTTTTTTGTTTCTTCCTCAAACCGTCTCCCTTGCTGGCATATTTATTGCGCCAAGTATCCGGTGAGGAATAGGACTGTGGTTGAAAGATGACAATGAAATTCAGCTGTATCATTAGGTACATTACAGAACACCTCATCGGGCCACGGATTTGACTAAAGCAGACCCATTTATAGATTCATTGCGTGTAGTGATCATGTACTCTTAACAACATTTATACGAAAATACTTTAATTTAATTGTAAGTGCTGTTGCATGAGTTTAAATTTTTACAGTCAACGTTATCTAACACAGGCGGCTGGTTTTACAGTCAACGTCATCTAACACAAGCGGGTGGTTTTACAGTCAACGTCATCTAACACAGGCGGTTAGTTTACAGTCAACGTCATCTAACACAGGCGGCTGGTTTTACATTCAACGTCATCCAACACAGGCGTGTGGTTTTACAGTCAACGTCATCTAACACAGGCGGCTGGTTTTACATTCAACGTCATCTAACACAGGCGTGTGGTTTTACAGTCAACGTCATCTAACACAGGCATGTGGTTTTACAGTCAACGTCATCTAACACAGGCGGCTGGTTTTACAGTCAACGTCATCTAACACAGGCATGTGGTTTTGCAGTCAACGTCATCTAACACAGGCGGGTTGATTTACAGTGTTTCATTAAATTGAATTAGAAGAATCCACATTTTAAAAAGGAAATTTTTGCTGTTTCAATGCAAAAAATTGTTTATAGCTATTAGAGATATGAAAATCTGCGCTGCACTTGTCACGGAAAAAAATTACTATATATTTTTAAGGAAGGCTTTGTAAAGAAGTTCTGCATTGGGAATTTAAAAAATTAAAGAATTATATTTTATTTGAAATTATTTCCAGAAATAGAGCATTGAATAGTAATTACAAACATTCGCCCATAGAATTAACCTTAACAGCCAATAAATTGGGCAGGCCATTAAACAGATGAGTGTGAAACCCCGTGAACACGAACACAAAGTAAACAAAATATTTGGATTTGTCTTTTACAGGAACAACATGTTGTTTATTTCTTCAACTGACACTCGTTGGCAGAAACTAGAAACAAACAATTTTTGCAGATGGGGAAGCAAGGAACTGTTGTTTTTGTATTTTTCTGAACAGTGATCATGTGACAATGTCGCTGAACATGTCGATTCATCTCATTGGAAGAAGGACAAAACAATTACGAGGTGGTTCGCCTCACCCTTGTATGACAAACTTTACATAGGACAACGACGTTGTACTTAGAATGTCTTTTGTTGTTGTTGTTGTATATTTGATCTGTTATGTTTAAGTTATAACTTAATTAACACACACGCACAAATCAATAAATATGTTTATTCGGGTAATTAATATTATTCAATTTAAGTTGTGCTTTTATAAACTATGAAATACACGTGTTGAAATAAATAAATAGATAATAAATACACGTGTTACAATAATTAAAAATATGATAAATACATTCTCAGCCATTAAAAATAGCGAGTGTTTTATGGAACATGTAATATGAAGAGAAAAAAATATTTCCTGGCGTTTTAACAGGAAACACACATTTTTGTATAATCTAATCATAATCTAAACCCCAAAAAAATCAATTATTCATTTAGTGTCGCCTTGAATAAACCCAGCATTCAAGTCTTTAATTGACGCAATGGCAACACATTCTAGCCACATTTCATTTTAATTCAACTGTATTTTTTTAATGCACCTTGACTCTGCATATTTTGTATGAACTAAAACCCCATACACTTTCTTTTAGATTTTTATTCTTAGACTTCCCTTTTGACTTTTAGTTTTTAGACTTCCCTTTTGACTTTTTGTTTTTAGACGTCCCTCATAACTTTTTCTGTTTCTAGTCTTCCCTCTTGACTCGCAGCGTTTAGAAATCGCCTTTTCAAGGGACTTAACCCTGGCTTATATTTTGTCTGCTCAATAGGTTTTTACCCTGACTGGTTTTTTTGCTTGTAAATGATATATCATCGAGTTTTGTTGTTGTTTTGTTTTGTTTTTTGTCTTTCCAAGGGGCTGTACATAGGCTAATTGCTTGCATGTTCAAGCGTCTGTGCCCTGGCCAGTTCGTTGCATGTCGGCGCGAATTTGATACTTGATTATTAGACTACTAGCTCTATCTGAACCAAGTGCAAAACCCGAGAGAATAGCACTCATCAACCTCTTAACATTCCAGGAAAAAGAAACTAATTTAGACGGACTGAATTAGCTCTGAAGCCCAATCTTCTAGACCAGACGAAGCTTTAGAAAGAAACAAATTCAAGAAAATACAATTTAACGCATGAGTTTGTTGCACTAAAAAAAGCAGCAGAAGCCTAACTTCGAATAAGTCTAAAGATACGAAGGAAAGACTTTGGTGCAAATATTTTAACACACACACAATTGTTTTTAAAAACTTAATTTATTTAAAGAAACAATTCTTACCCCATGCAAGACACCAAACAAAATTAAAATCTGTAAAAATTTGAAGTTAATTTGTTAGTTTCTCGTGAACCCGGGGCTAATAGCTGAACAGAAGAAAGTTTAAAAAATCCCAACTTTTAGTTTCAGACATTACTTTCCCCTCTGTTTAGCAGTTATAACTTTTTTCTTTATTCAAAAGCGCCACACGGCTGCCTGGCCAAGCAAGCGACAGTTTAATGGAGGAATGTTACATTCTCATGGGATCAAGACAAGAGGAAATAAAATTATGGAAAGAAATGGAACGAGATTCTAACACACTTTTTAAATCCTTTATATTAACTCATGGCTTCTGGTTGCTTGAAGCTTTGTTTGCCGAAAAAACTTTGGATCTATTTTTAACCCACTTTTTCGTATGCTAGTGAGCTGAAAATTTGCAGGCAGTCTCGTGCCGATCATAAAAATGATCTATCAAAATTTCAGATCGATCGAATGTACTGTAATTAAATTAATGAATTTTTAGATTATCTCTTTTCATCTCTATGCTGCATGTTAATTTTTGTGCTAGAATGTCGCGGCGCGCATCATATTGAACAACCTTTTAATACTTTCCTGTCGCGCTGTGCGGTGCGTATTATATTGACGACACTTTTTTAAAATATATTCCCGATCTGTAAATGTAAATGCTATTAATTGCTAATCTGTGAGGGGAATGCTTGGGTGACTAAAATGGCATAATATAGACGGCATTTGAACAGTGTAATAGGGAACGTTTAACTAATAACTTAAACGTGTTTCTATTTCTTTTCATTGTTAATTTGTCGGCTGACGAACCGTCTAAGTCCTTTTTAACAGTCCAAGTTTGTTGTTTTTATCAATCCACAAACTTTGAATGATTATTTCCTCACTCTTCCTTGTCAGCAGAGTTTGTTATGTACCAGAATGCAATGTTTCTTTTAAAACTGGTGCTTTTCCGTTGCTCCGTGAATGTCTGTAATGTTTTTATCTTCATTTCTTTCCCTTTCCTTAGTTAATCCGCCGGAAAGACATCCTTTGGTTTAAAGCATCACGTCACGACCTCTCTGATAAGAAATGTCAAGTTCCTTTTAACTCCTTGTCTGGTTGCTCTGACATCACTTCAGCAAATGTGGAAACAAACAACAGCATTTCAATGCACTTCGGACCACTTGACTACAACTGTTCCATTGTATCTCCATTATCTTACAAATGTTGTTATTAAATCAAGCTCACGGTTTGTGTTCGATTGCTTGATGTTCGTAACCAAAACGAAGTCATCAAATTTTTCCTAAATATCCAGAGCAATACAAATAAGGACAGCCAAAGAAAATGTTTTTTTTAAAGACCAACAAATGTGTAACGTCTCTTGGTGACGTACTACTTGCCAATGTGTTTTGTAGGCGTTCTCACAATAAAAAATCGTTCATGCAATAATCCTCTGAAGAATTAATGTCAATAAAATAACGTTAGTATGCACACTATGTACAGAAATATAACTTTGAGGTTTCACAACGTGGAGACATCAGCCACACATTCGCCATTACTCTCCGAACTACTTTCGCGCGCTTTGTCACTAATCTCGTGATTCTCACGTGACAAAATGTTACAGATTGAAGACTATATATTTTCATTTAGAGAACTAAGAGCACAATTAGTGAATATATGATTATCCAATATAATAAAAGGCTACGTTCTGTGCGGTCATCGATAGCGATTGGTCCCTCAAACACATATGACTCCTACAGCCATCATATTGAACCCGTTTACGCGGACGTTAAAAACGAGTTATTTTTGGGGCAGTATTTCTTCCAAGACTTTATTTTGAGTTATTCGCGTTGGAATTTATAGCTCTGTTTTACGAGTTATTTATTTTAACTATAATGTATAGTATTTTTGACGGGATGCACATGTATGCCGGTCGAGACGGCTGTTCGAGGGGAGTTACAACATGCCACCGAACGGTGGAACGTCCTCGGACAGGCTTTGTTGCTCGTATGCTATATTATTTGACTGATTTATTTTCACTTTTTTCAGCTAATCTTCATTATTCTATGTAAATTATGGAGATGTTATATGTTTATTTCATAAAAAGTGCTCGGAACTTCTTCTTTGTCTAGTATAAGTAAATGTACAGCATTCAGAAAATATGTATGGCCGTATGCCGTATATTTTCAATACACTTATTAAAATTATATGGCCATGCATTCATGGATTTCTTTCATGTTGTTCATGAAATATTATCCTTCTTTTTTCTTTAAATTAATTTCCTAGCAATCCTTATCAAATTATAGTTCACTTTAGGTACAAACCATTCGCGACTCTATCTTCACTGCACTGTCTCTGTCATTAGTGACGTTTTAACTCGAAGTGTGCCGCTGCACTATTGAAACATGTAAACACACAGACCTCGACTGACAACGACCCTTACTGACTTAAACGTTGAAGAGTACCACTGAAGAGTACATCTGAGAATCAGACTAGTGCCTTCACGCTTTCAGCCATCGATGATAAATCTATTTATAGCGACCCGTAAATGAATTACACGGGGCAATCAAGTGGGGGCCCGGGACTCTGCATTCACAATGAACTCCAAACGGCATTTGCCAAGTCTTTGGCGGGAATACAAATTTCATTTGACCCGACTGCATTTAATGGAACCGTCCGTACGCTCTCTTAGAGGTTTAACATATTTTCAACATGTGGCGAGATACAAAAAAAAGAGCAATGAATGAAATGGGTTGGGGGGGGGGAGGGTATCGTTTCCGTGCCCCGTGCTTACCTTTAGAAACTTAATGGTGTCTTCCGCCTCCTTTTCAACACGGCCATTGACATGGTCACGAAGTCGTAAACAGTTTAAAGCTTTTTGGCGAGCACCGGGCAGCGCGCCCTTTAAGTTGTTACAGAAACTCAGCAGTGTGGATAGACGCCGTCCGAGAAACGAAAGGCCGAACGTTGTTACAATTTGGTGAAGAGATGTTCAGTTGAGCGCAATCTGGCATGAATTTGATGGTCAAAAATTGTGTGTTTAGATAACGCAGTCTGTTATAAACAATACTTTCAAAGAGTGTGTGTTTAGTTAACGCAGTCTGTTATGAACAATACTCTCAAAGAGTGTGTGTTTAGTTAACGCAGTCTGTTATGAACAATACTCTCAAAGAGTGTGTGTTTAGTTAACGCAGTCTGTTATGAACAATACTCTCAAAGAGTGTGTGTTTAGTTAACGCAGTCTGTTATGAACAATAATAATAATAATAATAATAAATAATAATAAATTGATTATTTATATAGCGCTGTATCCCAGTAAGGAACTGGGCTCACAGCGCTTTACATGAAAGAAATAACATACCTATAAATATTAAATTAACTTTCATATCATAACAAACACAAAAATTACAGTACATTATACATAAGCTACGTTAATCATTTACAAGAAATGTTGTTTCATTAATTTTGAAAATAAATGTTGAAAAGGTGTGTCTTAAGTGCAGTCTTGAAGGACTTGGTTGTTTGAATACTACGTATGTGTAATGGTAGAGAATTCCATTGTTTGGCTGCACAAAAAGAGAACGACCTTTCACCAAATGTTTTGGTGCGTGTCGTAGGAACAGAGAGAATGCGTGTGTCCGCAGAAGATCGTAGCTGGCGAGTGGGTGAGTAGACCGACAAAAGTTCAGTAAGATACGATGGGCATGAGGCCGAAAAGAAGTTGTGACAGAGAACGGCCAGTTTGTAATCAATACGGGCTTGTATAGGCAGCCAATGAAGTGAGTGAAGAAGTGGAGTAACATGGTCATGTTTTTTTGCCTTGAGCACCAGTCTGGCAGCTGAATTTTGAACTTTCTGTAGTTTTTCAATGCATTGTTTAGGCGCACCTGACAGAAGAGAATTGCAGTAATCCATACGAGCTAGTACAAGAGCACAGACTAGAGTTTTTGTTGCACTAACTGTTAAGTAATGACGGATTGAGCTGATCTGACGAATGGCAGTGTAGGCAGAGCGACAGATGTGATTGATAAAGCTGTTAATAGACATGTTGTCAGAAATAATGTAGCCAAGATTCCTAGTCGATGTTGTGAACAGAATATCCGAACTGGCTACCTGAATTGACTTCGGAAGAGACAAAGTACTGCGTGATTTATTGTTGCAAAATAGAAGTGCTTCAGTCTTGTCATCATTCAGCCTGAGTTTGCTGAACGTCATCCAAGACTTCACCTCATCAATGCACTCTTGCATCAATTGGACCGCGGAGTCCAAATTAGAGGGATCTGTGTGAGTATATAGCTGAGTATCATCTGCAAATGATTGGCTTTTAACTGAATGCTTTTCGAGCAGTAGAAGTAGTGGTCTTGTATACAGCACAAAAAGTACCGGACCCAAAACAGAGCCCTGAGGCACACCATAAAGCAAGTCAGCTTTGTGAGAGATACAGCCATCTACTGATACTACCTGTGATCTGTTAGATAAGTATGATTGAAACCAAGCCAGAACTGAGCCAGAAATTCCAAAATAATTTTGCAGGGTTTTCAGCAGTGTTTGATGGTCGACAGTGTCAAAGGCTGCACTAAGATCTAAGAGGACCAATATAGAAATTTTCCCACTGTCCAGTGCGAGCAGGAGGTCATTTGTTACCTTCAACAGAGTGGTCTCTGTGCTGTGAGAAGGTCTGTAGGCCGACTGATTGGGACTTAGAAGAGTGTGGTCATTTAGATAAGAAAAAAGTTGTTTTAAGACTAGTTTTTCAATGACTTTCGACAAAAATGAAATATTAGACACAGGTCGATAGTTGTTTAAATTGTTTTGGTCTAACCCTTGTTTTTTCAAAGAGTGTGGGTTTAGTTTAGCGCAATTGGCCTTGAACTTGTCGGTCAAAGATTATTTAGTTGAGTGCAATCTGGATCTGAATGCACAATCTGTCATGAACTTGACGGTCTAAAATTGCACGTTTGATTGAGCGCAATCAGGCCCGATAGTGTCTTTCAAATATTGCGTTGTCTTTACTCGTAGAGTCTGACTCTAATGTCTTTTTTTAATTATTATTACTTTTTGAAGCTTAAGATTACAATGCAATTGTAGATTAAAAATACCACAGTCTTCCCGATTAGTGAATTAGACCCCAAAAATAAAACAAACCCGTAAAAACAAAGTTTTTGACTATAAATCCCTTGCCCTTATATATGAGACATAACTAACAGTATTGATTATTTTCAAACGCGACAAACATTTACAGACTGAATCTGTCTTAACTTAACTTTGCTTCACAACCCTGAATTTCTGGTCACCGATCGCTTGACCGAGCTCAGCGTGACACGTAAAATGTAAACAAAAGCACCCCGGTTCTTCGATGGGTCGCCTCAAAGCGTCAACTCAAACTTTCACGTGGGAAAAAAACAATAACAAACCGTGAATTTGAATTACATACGTTATATCAGGAAAAACTAAAAATGCATTAATTTAATTACGGTACAATCGATCGATCTGAAATTTTAATACGATGCATTGTTAGGTGAGACGGGTCCGTGTACCAAATTTCAGCTCGATCGGATCACTGGAAGTGGGTCATTTTCGACTTTTGTTTTTCCGCCCGCCCGCCCATGAGATGATGAGACGGCCGCGAAGTTAATATAAGGGATTTAAAAACAGTGGTAAGGTGGAAATGGGTTACCTTAGGGTCATACAATTTGAAAGATTTTATCCACATTCCAAAAACCTGAACTCATCGCTGGAGCTTTGATTCGGTGTCATCAAATTTAGATAATAAAAACAATTTAACAATTTTTTTAAAGAAAGTGCTAAAAGGTACAATCTAAAACGTACAATCTAAAAGGTACAATCTAAAAGGTACAATCTAACAGGTACAATCTAACAGGTACAATCTAACAGGTACAATCTAACAGGTACAATCTAAAAGGTACAATCTAACAGGTACAACCTAAAAGGTACAATCTAAAAGGTACAATCTAAAAGGTACAATCTAACAGGTACAACCTAAAAGGTACAATCTAAAAGGTACAATCTAACAGGTACAACCTAAAAGGTACAATCTAAAAGGTGCAATCTAAAAGGTACAATCTAAAAGGTACAATCTAATTTAGAAATTTTAAAATCTTCAAACACAAATTAAATCTGTGCCGAGGCTGAGATGAGCGTTTGATGTGTTCAAAGAATTAGATTATGTATCAAGACGAAATGGACAATTTTTTAACGTTATCGTGCAACTATGTTCTGCACAAAATAAAATTCCATTACCTTTATGACAATTAAAAATAGTTGTTTACTTGTTACAAATTCTTTTTTAAAAAATATTGTTGTTTTTATACTTTTGATGTTCTTATGTTTTTTTTTCTTTCAAAAAAGAGAAGACAAACAAATAATTTAAACCACTAAAATGTAGAACTGATCTCCCCTAACCACATCTTCCTCTTCGAATCAGAAGCTGGGCACAAAGGATGATTTTAATGTAGTGGGTAAAGTCTTGAAAGTTTCCTCTGACCATGAGTAATGACGGAGAGTGAAACTAAAAAACCACGTCCTAGATGTTACTGAAGGAAGAGCTTAGAAAGATTGGGAACTGAATATTTTGACACCGTGGAGTCGCCTGAGGTTAATGTGGCTGTGAGTGTACAACATTTTTTATTGCCTTTTGAATATTAAAGATAAAATTTCGGGGCCACGGAGATTTTCTGGTGGATGTTGGAAATAAAACAAAGAATAAAGTTGCGTAAACAAGCATGGTTCAGCAGCCTTGCATCACGTCGGTACACAGTCCATGGTTCGGCAGCCTTGCATGACGTTGGTACAAACTCCAAGTTTCACATGTATACATCAAATTAAGAGGCACAACTGTTCTGTGTACTTACTTTAGTTTGGATGCTAATTCCTCCTTAAATTGCCAAAAGTTTCACTGGCTATTGAGATACACAGATTCACTTCATCTTCAGTGTTTCCACTCTGAGTCAATATGTTTCCAATGTAGGTGAAGCGTCTGACTGGTTTGATTTTATGGCCATTGATGGTTATGTTTGGCTCCATGTAGGGCTTGTCTGATGCCAGATGGTATAGGATTTCCATCTTCTTGGTGCTGATGGTGACCCCGTACTGCACTGCAATTGTGTCTCTGAGCCAGCTTTGATGTCATCCTGAAATATAAAGCCCATATAGGAGTCTGACTCTACCTTTGCTTGTTTTTTTGTTTTTTTCTATTTTCTACTCCTGAGATTGAATTAGCAAAATCAGTTCGATACCTAATGTGCTATTACTCATATCTGTCCCGTATAGCATCTGTTACCACGGCTGATAACTTACACACATAAATACATGCAAGTCGGTATATAAGTTTAATAAAGATGTTAGAAATCAGCTAAAACACCTTCTCAGCTCATTGTTTCGTTTATTAAAACAAATAAACAAGTGTTATGCAAACCTAAATATATCTTTGTTTTTATCTATAATAAACTATCACTAAGAAATCCATCAATCTTATTCGCCGAACGATAGCTAATAATATTTAGAACAATGTTGAAGACGGACTTTTTGATAAATGACTTTTCATTCGAATCCCGTAATTTTAGAAGAAATTTTTAAAAGCAATTCTTTTGTTTAGTTTCAAAATTATGATTTCAAATGTTTTTTTTTAAATTTAATCTAGAATAACTAGGGGTTGTAGGGTGCCTGTGGCGCCCACTACGGCTGTAGGGCACCTACGGCGCCCAATATTTTGTCAAAAGCCCAAGTAACTTATCTTTGTTTGATAAATACGAAATATTAAACTTCCTGAAATGTAAACAAAGTATTTTATAATTATAAATCATCAAGTCTTCTTTTTACATTGTTCTCTTTTCCAAAATTACAATGACCCCATAGCATAGCGTTAGTGAACCATTGATCCATGCATCCGGTGACTTGGGCTATTGAATTATTTATAGTTAATGGGGTTTCCCGTTTTGTGAATGCTTATGTTAGATTGTTGCGTGGTGCGCATTATATTGACACATTCTTGGTTTTATGTAGCGTGAGCGGATATGACGTCATATTGTGTTTACTTTCAGAATTACTGATTTGAATCGACTTTTAATGTAATCTAGAACGATTTCTCTTGAATAAAAAATTATTTTTCAAAATTTCATTGAAATACTCATTCGAGTTTTTATTACTTTTTTAAAAATTATTTCTACTACATTATTTTTTTCCATGGTGCAGTAGGCAATATATAATGTAAATTTAATTAAATTACATTGAACTTGTATTTATATAGTTGTACTGATGAAGGTTTTTTTCCGAAACGTTCACAAATGGAGACGATTTGTCCACTAATAAAGCTAGAGTTTATTTCTTTTTTAATCACACAATTACTTTGTGTTTCTTGTATTTTACATAACCAAGTCGCGTTTGGTGCATAATTTAAGTTTTGTAATATATTAGTTATGCTTTATGTAATATATTAGTTAAGCTTTATGTAATATATTAGTTATGCTTTATGTAATATATTAGTTAAGCTTTGTGTAATTTAAATTACTTGTAGATGCAAATAATTTGTTGAGCAAAAGGGGTTTGAAATGAAAATATGAATATAGTTGTTGGTATTGATAAAAGTGCTTTTCGATGGACGTAACATGTGACTTGAAGATGTAGTTTGTCTAGTAACTTGAATATATGAATATAGTTGATGGTAGTGATAAAAGTGTTTTTGGATGGGCGTAACATGACTTGAAGATGTAGTTGTCTAGTAACTTGAGTAGGTCGTTGGGTTATATCTAACCAATACTGTGTATAGATTCAAAGTGATTTATTGAAGGCTCATTTTTCTTTAACTGAAGCAGTACAACTGTAGTCAATAATATTTCGAGCTCAGACCATTATCGCAAGGAACGCCGTGTAAAACTAATTTTGTTCTTTCGCCTTCTTTCTGAATAAAGGGCCTAAGGCCTAGTTGATTGGAGTGGGCCGCCGCATAAAAGAAAAGTGCTCAATGTCGTTCAGTTGTTAGGGACCCACCATCAGATTAACAAGGACGTTTCTAAGCAATAGACTCACCAAGCTGTGTCCCCCGGCAACTAGCCATGCTTTGAGCAACACAATCATACCCTGATTATATCAATGAGGACATTTTCACTTTCTTGATTGTACTTTAGCGCAAAGCACTGGGAGGGCGAAAAAATTGATATTACTCGTGGGAGGACAGAGGACATTGTACTCCAGGAGTAGGATTCAAAGGGTTGTTAAGAGGTGGGAGTGTGGATTTATCGGGTTTTTGGGAGGTGGAAATGTTGGTTTATGGTGTTGTTGGGAGGTGGAAATGTTGGTTTATGGTGTTGTTGGGAGGTGGAAATGTTGGTTTATGGTGTTGGGAAGTGGGTGTGTTGGTTTACGGTTTTGTTAAGAGGTGGAATTATTGGTTTATGGTTTTGTTAAGAGTTGGAAGTGTTGGTTTACGGTTTTGTTAAGAGTTGGAACTGTTGGTTTATGGTTTTGTTAAGAGGTGGAATTGTTGGTTTATGGTTTTGTTAAGAATTGGAAGTGTTGGTTTATGGTTTTGTTAAGAGTTGGAAGTGTTGGTTTACGGTTTTGTTAAGAGGTGGAATTGTTGGTTTACGGTTTTGTTAAGAGGTGGAATTGTTGGTTTATGGTTTTGTTAAGAGGTGGAATTGTTGGTTTATGGTTTTGTTAAGAATTGGAAGTGTTGGTTTATGGTTTTGTTAAGAGGTGGAATTGTTGGTTTATGGTTTTGTTAAGAGTTGGAAGTGTTGGTTTACGGTTTTGTTAAGAGGTGGAAGTGTTGGTTTACGGTTTTGTTAAGAGGTGGAATTGTTGGTTTATGGTTTTGTTAAGAGGTGGAATTGTTGGTTTATGGTTTTGTTAAGAATTGGAAGTGTTGGTTTATGGTTTTGTTAAGAGGTGGAATTGTTGGTTTATGGTTTTGTTAAGAGTTGGAAGTGTTGGTTTACGGTTTTGTTAAGAGGTGGAATTGTTGGTTTATGGTTTTGTTAAGAATTGGAAGTGTTGATTTATGGTTTTGTTAAGAGTTGGAAGTGTTGGTTTACGGTTTTGTTAAGAGGTGGAATTGTTGGTTTATGGTTTTGTTAAGAGGTGGAATTGTTGGTTTATGGTTTTGTTAAGAATTGGAAGTGTTGGTTTATGGTTTTGTTAAGAGGTGGAATTGTTGGTTTATGGTTTTGTTAAGAGTTGGAATTGTTGGTTTATGGTTTTGTTAAGAGGTGGAATTGTTGGTTTATGGTTTTGTTAAGAATTGGAAGTGTTGGTTTATGGTTTTGTTAAGAGTTGGAAGTGTTGGTTTACGGTTTTGTTAAGAGGTGGAAGTGTTGGTTTATTGGTTTTTTTGGGAGGTGGAAGTGTTGGTTTATGGTTTGTAGGGAGGTAAAAGTGTTGGTTTATGGTTTTGTTGGTACTGTATGCCGTAGAGGGTTATTTTGTAGTCAGGGTTACAGGACATTATGTCATTGAGTTAACTGGTGTTCTTGTCTGTTACGGCTTAGTTAGGGCTTAGATGAGGTCTAAGTTACAGCTTCGCCAATGTCTCTTTAAATTGTGGTTTATTCAGGAGCGTATACAGTGACAGATAGGGGCCCTTTGCCGTCTGATTAAATGGCGGAGACACATTTAGAATCTATTTAGGTCTCAAAAGGAAAGACTAAAACTTAAACAATTATAATTGTAATGAAATGATTAGCTGGGGTAAAATGTTAGCAATACCCTGCCCCCTCCCCTCCCCCCACACAGACACAGCAATCCAACTTTTTCTGAATGAAAAACTGCATCAATCAATATATGCAGGATTTAACAAATTTGTTTTTATGTATATAAATAGAAAATAATTTTTAATATTTTTAAAGTCAAAATATACACATTCAGGGCCGGATTAAGCATTCTTGGTGCCCGAGGCACATACCCGGGTGCCCCCTTCTGCCCCAATCCCCCACTGAACGCTGGTACTTTCAATATTAAGCAAACCAAATAACAAACAAAACAGTTGGCGTCACAAGGGATTGCGGGAGGTGCGGACTGCACAGGGTGACACCAAAATGTTAAATTCTGTATGCCTTGTTATTTGGCATTGGCATACTCGGAGGAGGTCTATGGGGTCAGTTGTGAGGGGGTGACACCATGACCTACCGAACTGGATGACACTTACCCTAGTGACGTTATCACATATTTTTGTACTAGTATCACTCAAATAAAACATATGATAAGTTATTTCTGTATTAAAATTAATATTTAATTAATTTTGTAATAATATTAGACAAAGGTACTGTAACTTTTTTTAATAGATGAGAAAGTCAAAGAAAGCAAACCTTTACATTTTAAAGTTCTTTATTCTATATTTACATCTGGCAAAGTTCATCATCAAAGTTAATTTTTCGCAAAATGTCTGTCTCAATCATCAGCAAAGATAAGGAATCAAGCCTTTGTTATTTCATTATCAATCTACTTAGATTTTTTGTACATTTTAAATGAGAATTTAAAAAACCCGTAAAAACAAAGTTTTCTACTATAAATACTTTATGTACCAGAAGTAACTAAAAGAATGTTCATTATAACACGCAGCGCAAGACCATCAAAAAATACAGAATTGTAGTTGTGTCGTAAAACATGTTTAATATAATGCGCACCGATCAGGAATATGTTTATAAAAAGTGTTGTCAGTAAAATACGCACCTTATTGCGCGACAGAAAGGTTGTTCAATATAATGCGCACCCTTACACTCTATCTAAAAAAAATAACATGATACATTGGAATAAATAAAATAATCTTTAAAAATCAATAATTTAATTACGGTACATGTGATTGTTCTGAAATTTTGATGCAATGTTTTTATCATCGGTACGAAACTGCCTGCAAAATTTCAGCTCGCTAGCTTACGAGGACGTGGGTTAAAAATTGATCCAAAGTTTTGGCGACAAGCAAGCAAGCAATCAAGGGCGCAAGCAGACACCACGATTTAATATAAAGGATTTATTAATTTTTTTTTAAACGTAAAAATACACGTTTTTCACTATAAATCCTTTATGTAAAAGACGTTACTAAAAGAATGTTCATTATAATACGCAGCGCCAGACCATCCAGAAATACAAAATTGCAGTTGTGTCGTAAAACATGTTTAATATAATGCGCACCGATCAGGAATATGTTTATAAAAAGAGTTGTCAATAAAATACGCATCTTATTGCGCGACAGAAAGGTTGTTCAATATAATACGCACCGGGACGCTCTATCTCAAAAAATAGCATGATACATAGGAATAAATAAAATAATCTAAAAAATCAATAATTTAATTACAGTACATGCGATCGATCTGAAATTGTGATACATTGCTTTTATCATTGGTACGAAACAGCCTGCAAAATTTCAGCTCGCTAGCTTACGAGCAAGTGGGTTCAAAATTGATCAAAAGTTTTGGCGACAAGGGCGTGTGGTCGGGCGGGCGGTCGGCCGCAGACACCACGAGTTAATATAAAGGATTTAAAAATAAGAAAAACCCGTAAAAAACCAAGTTTTGACTATAAATCCTTTATGTACGAGAAGTAATTAAAAGAATGTTCATTATAATACGCAGCGCCAGACCATCCAGAAATACAAAATTGCAGTTGTGTCGTAAAACATGTTTAATATAATGCGCACCGATCAGGAATATGTTTATAAAAAGAGCTGTCAATAAAATACGCACCTTATTGCGCGACAGAAAGGTTGTTCAATATAATACGCACCGCGACGCTCTATCTCAAAAAATAGCATGATACATAGGAATAAATAAAATAATCTAAAAAAATCAATAATATAATTACGGTACATGCGATCGATCTGAAATTTTGATACATTGTTTTTATTATCGGTACAAAACTGCCTGCAAAATTTCAGCTCGCTATCTTGCGAGCAAGTGGGTTAAAATCGATCAAAAGTTTTGGCGACAAGGTCGGTCGGTCGGTCGGTCGGCCGCAGACACCACGAGTTAATATAAAGGATTTAAAAAGAGCGCTCATTTAAAACATTCGTAAACATTTATGTTAAAATAATGCGCAAATCCATTTCTACATTGCAAAAGCCAACTGGATGTTGTCTCAATTACTTTGTATAATTATCTTGACTCAACGTGTTGTTTTCAGATGTTGATGCACGAAACTTGTGGCGAATATATGAGTGTAACTTTTGTAGTTAAGTATAACAATTATTGTTCAGATCTTTATGATACGCATTTATTAGTCATACACAACACTGAGATGTTTGTATTACATCGATCAAACAGGAAAATCGAACTGCTATATCATTATATACCTATCTGTAACTGGTTTTACTTATAATGTAACTTGTAGGCGTTCTCTCAATACAAAACCTTGTACACAATAATCCTCTGAAGAACTTGTTTCAATAAAACAACTTTAATATGTACACTATGTACATGACATATAATTTGAGGTTATACAACGTGGAATACACTGGTACATG
The DNA here is from genome assembly GCA_944989445.1 of Ampullaceana balthica. Taxonomy (NCBI): domain Eukaryota; kingdom Metazoa; phylum Mollusca; class Gastropoda; family Lymnaeidae; genus Ampullaceana; species Ampullaceana balthica. The sequence continues at coordinate 100,555 of CALYLW010000081.1, forward strand.
TCTGCCATGACACCAGCCAACTCTAACACTGATTCCCCAACCTTCTTAGCCAATGGTAACAACTCTTTCTTCCCGCGCTTTTACTCACGTGACCTCTCCGTCATCCATCATGTGATTCACACGTAACCTTATCCTCATCTACCAATCTCTGTCTCAAGTTTGTCAACAATGGCGTAATAAGCAGATATACGAAATTTGTCTCTGGCATTCAGAGATACCTCAGGGGCATCACCATCAATGACCACTGTCTTTCATGCAAGTGATCTGATAGTGAAGAATACAAATCAGCACACGTTTTCAAGTTCACGTGCTCATTTTGTAGAATCTTTGAAAATGTAACACTTCTTTCCAAAAGACAAGTGTAAGAGCAAATTCTAATTCTTTTATCTTCTTAGCAATTTTTGTCTGCTTCTCATCTGGTGTCCCCCTTCTGTGACAGGTCTTATTGTAAACACTCTAACGCTTCTATAGTCTGAGGATGAAACTTTAGAATAGCTTTAGATCCAACAACATGTGCTTCCCACCTGGTATCGGAAAGAGAGTTTATCCGCGTTCCATCCACAAAGCATCCTTTCAGAATCTTCCATCTGTTGGTTGAAGCTGAGAAAAAAGTATCGATCAGTTGCATTGTATGGAAGAAGTTTACTGCCTCTAAACAAGAGTCAATGGCACTTCTGCCTACCAGATTTAGTGAATGGGTAGCTCAGAGCATATAGATAGAAAACTAATTTTCCTCTAAAAAAAAATTCCTGCATGCACTTGTAATACCAAGGCATGTTAGCTGCGTTATCCGGGACTGACTTCTTCATATCACAAAATCAACATTGCAAACTTCACGTAAGTACTACAACTCTTGCTTAGCCATACCTTCACCGGTGTGACTTTGCAGCTCCAATAAATTCAAAAAGCGCTCAATGGGCTCTCCATCTACCACATATCTAAGAACAACGCTTAACTGATCTATAAGTGAAATATCGGGTATTGACAAGTTGAAATAACCGGAAGCCTTTACTTCATCTATGATTACTTGATGTAATTCTGGGGACATAATTTTAATCAGTTCTTCACATATAGTTTGGGATACATAAGAAGGATTTCCTTTTACAGAATTTCCTTATTTCGCAATGTGTGATGCTAATAAAATATAGATAAACTAAAAAGTTCAATAATTTAAAAACGTTACATTTGATCGATCTGAAATTTTGATACAATGCGTTGTCATCCAAGATGTATCTCTGGTAAAATTTTGAGATCTCTAGTACCATCAGAAGTGGTTTAATTTTACGTTGGAAGATTTGAATAATTGTGGACAGACAAACCAACAAACAATGCCACAGGCACGAAAGCGAGTTAATAAAAACATGGTAAAAAATGGATCAAACTGACTGACCAATTCCAGCAACCCTAGAAAAATTCAATTTTGTAAAGATCCAAATTTTTCATTTGTCCCTTTAAAAGCGACATCAGGGGTGGATTAAGATTGCACGGAGCCCCTGTCTTCAATTCCTCGTGGGGGCCCTGTCCAGCCACTTTATTATACAATTTAATAAGTTTGGGGTCCCTTAATTTAGTCTTAAATCATTGGGGGCCCTTGGCTTTAGCCAAATCAGCCTTCCATTCTATTCCGCCCCTGTGCTATTTAATATTACATTTGCGATTTTCTAACGTCATGTCGATTATGGACAATACACACATTTTTCTTGAGGACTTGTGGTGCCCCCAAACACTTGGTGCCCAAGGCACGTGCCTTGTTTGCCTATAGGTTAGTCCAGCCCTGTACACATTTTTTAAATTGATGAATTGTTTTTCCGTGTAGATACTAAATAACAAACATTTGTACTTTTGATTTGTTCATTCCGTCAGATAATTAAACAAGTAAAATGACCCTGGGATAATGAATCAATTTGAAATTGTCAGGGTATGAGAATCACTGCGAATGATTGTTGTGAGATTGTTGTGAGATTGTTGTGAGCCAGTGTGTGAGTCGGCTCAAGGCGTGCGTGACAAGAGTTCACTTGTGAATAATGATGTAATTGTATTCACCCGGTATGCAAGTTAGAGAGCCGTGTTGTGGATAAATAGTGGGTGTGTGACAGAGAGGAGAGAGACGTATGAAGACTGGCGAGTGCGGAGGTCCATAGCCCTTCTTAGGGCTGGACATTTAGTATAGAATCGATGGAGTGATCGAGTGTAGTTCGACTAGCTGGTAACACATCGAGGTGTGCTCGAGGTTACAGCAAAGTGTACGCACTTAGGAGTAAGGTCCTTGTGAAAGATTACGTTTGTGTACCTGAAGCTATTGATGTACATATGTTGCTGACTAATAAAGATTATATGATCCATTGACAAGAGTCGAGACTTGTCTCCTTTTATCCAGAACCCAGAACGCAACATTGGGGTCACGTCCGAGGAATTTCTGGAGGCTCTTGTGGATGGTACGTCAAGTCACAGCATCTAAGTGAGACAGCGTCGACGGGCTTTTCAACGTGTCCAGGCCGTCGGATAGTTGGTGTCCAGGGTCCTGAGTGTGTCGGTGAATGATTTCCTGACAACAAGTCATCCACCTTATCGTTCGCCTGAGTGTGACAGTGAACGACTGCCAGACAACAAGGCATCCGCCTTACCGATCGTGTCCAGAGTCCCGAGGAGTGTGCCGGTGAACGGCTGTCCCGACAACAAGGCATCCGCCTCAGCGTTTGTGTACAGCGTTCGGAACGACTATCCGACAACAAGGCATCTGCCTCATCGTCGTGTCCAGAGACTGGGGTGTGTCAGTGAACGATTATCCGACAACAAGGCATCCGCCTCATCGTTGTGTCCAGAGACCGGAGCGTGTCGGTGAACGACCGTCAACAATGCACCCACTCGAACAGATTCCAGTATACAGTGTGTTGGACTATCCGTGAGAATATTGCTGGAAAGTATCATTGTGCTACAAGGATAACTGTTTTACGTTAGAATTCTATGGACACGTAATTGTGTTGTGTTTGTAATTCTGTAAATCCAGGCAAGTAATCATTTAAAATTTGATAAATTATTTTTTTCCCTTTTTTCCCCCTTCTATATATGACACTATAACTATTGTAAGTTATTGTAAAAGTAGAATGGAAACTAGAAGCCACAGTAAGAGTATAAACATGGACGAGAAATTAGAGTCGTTTAAAAAAGAAGGGGAAAAACTTGCACTCAGAGGGGAGAAACTAGAAGAATATGTGAGAGATCAATGGAAAGAATTTCAAACACGGGAAAGGTTAAGGGAACAGAGAGATTATGACGAGAGACAGAGACAGAAAGACGAACAAAAGGTAAAGGAACAGAGAGAGTATGACGAGAAACAGAGACAGAAAGAAAGGGAGCACGAATTGAAATTGGCAGAAATTAAAAGGAAAGACGTAACTGAACTGGACATGACAGGCCACTCGAGAGAAAACAAAGACCTTCGACAAATATTAAAAAATTTGCAAAAATTCGACGGGTCCCAAGAACTCGACGAATATGTGGCGACATTCGAACATGTAGTGACTCAGGCGAAAGTCCCAAAAAGTCAATGGCTGATAGAGCTACAAGTAAGGCTAACGGTTGAGTTACAATCATTCTTAATGACGGAAGACGTTAGGACAAAACTGCATGATTATGACACTGTCAAGCGACTCCTTTTGCAACATGCAGGATTTAATGGGGAGAAGTACAGGGACGCGTGGAATAGACTAGCACCGGAGAGTAATAATTTTAGATTATTTCACTCAAAATTGGTTAGAAGTTTAGACAATTGGGTGGCCAGTACAAAAACAGAGAGAACATTTGAGGGGTTGAGGGATTTATTATGTAGAAACAAGTTATTATTGAACATGAATGAAGAGGCTGTTAAATGCATCCTAATGAATAATGCCCCCAAATGTGAGGACGTACTGACACAAATTGACCATATAAAGTCGGCAGGACAAGGACAACTAAGTAGAAAAGTCAATACACAGCCACTGGTAGGAGGTGTGGCGGAACATAGGGGTGAATATGGAGGCAAGTCTAGAAGTCGCTCGACGGAGGGCCGAGTAATGGGTGCATGTTTTAACTGTGGTCAGAGGGGTCACATAATGGCCAACTGTCGACAGAAATGGGCCAATAATAGGATGCCTGCGAAGGGAAATCAGTATAAAAACTCAGACCAGAAATCTAGCTATAATGGAAATAAGTATCCATGGTACAGCCAGGATAGATGACTAAGCAAAGATTGCAAACAGGGCCGTACTATACAGTGGCAGGGGTATAAACCTAGAAAAGGGTGGCAGTCTCGCAATACGCAATGCGTGGGGAGTATGAACGATATTTTTAGAAAGTCCACGGGTAGGTTAAATGTCGAAAAATGCTTGTTGTTAGGGAAGGAAGCTTCTCTTCTTAGAGACACCGGCTGTACAATCGTAGGGTGCAGAAAGAGTTTAATACCAAAAAAATACAGGACTGATCAGACCTTTACAGTTAAACTTATCGATGGGACAATAAAAACGTTTGAAACTGCTATAGTAGACATTAAAACCCCTTATCTCTGCGGTAGATTTTTGTCCGCCCTTTTTGAAGATCCGATAACAGATGTGATTTTAGGAAATGTTAGATCAGACGAGGACACACCATTCCATCACGGTAACGTAGTTACCAGGGCCCAGAATAAACGAAATAAAGGGGGAGGACCACAAATGAAAACGGTGATTAGTACAATCCCAAAAATATTTGAACACATCAATTTAGCTGAGGAGCAGGCAAAGGATAGTGGACTAAATAAACTATGGCAAAAAGCTAAAAGTCAGAGGGTGGAAAGCACCAAACAAGGAATAATAACGTTTGAAATAAACAATAATATACTGTACAGGATATTTATTTCTAAAATAGATAACAGTGTTGAAAAAAAATTGGTGATTCCGAAACCATACCGACGATTAGTCTTAGAAACGGCTCATACAACAGCATTAGCCGGACACATGTCAGTCAGAAGAACCAAATACAGAATTTTTTCTCAGTATTTCTGGCCACGTATGAGCATAGATATCAAAGAATTCATTAAGTCTTGCCCTATTTGCCAAAAAGCACGTCCACCGGGGAGCATAAAACCCATTGAGTTAGGTCAAATGGAAGTGATCGGAACACCATTTCAGAAGGTTGCTATTGATATCGTAGGGCCATTACAATTAAGTGACAATAGGAATAGATATATCCTTACGTTGGTAGATATGGCTACTCGTTGGCCTGAGGCTATTGCGCTAAAAAATATAACAACACAAGACGTTTATGAGGCCCTATTAACAATATTCTCTAGAATGGGATTCCCTGAAGAGATCCTGTCAGATAACGGGCCCCAGTTCTCCTCCGATATGTACAAACAGGTGTGTGAATTGTTTAACATAAAATCCAGTCACTCTTCTATTTACCACCCACAGTCTAACGGGATGGTGGAAAGATTAAATGGCACCCTAAAAAGCATGTTAAGAAAAGTGGCAGATGAGGAACCCAACAATTGGGATAGATTTTTGCCGGCAATTTTGTTTGCATATCGGGAAGTTCCGAACGAGACCACGGCAATGTCTCCTTATGAACTCCTCTTCGGGCGAAAAGTGAGAGGGCCAATGTCAATTTTAAGGAAAATACTGACAAATGAAAATACGACAGAGGAAGATAAAACAACGTATGAATATATAATAGACCTCAAAAACAGAATAAAATCAGGGTTATATAAAACAGAGGCAATCACGAAAGGAAAGGCAAATAAATATAAACAATATTATGACCAAAGGGCTAGAGATAAAGATATACAAATTGGTGACAAAGTGCTCGTGTTGAAACCTAAAAAAGGAAATAAACTCGCTCTGTATTCAGAAGGTCCATTCACCGTCACGAGAAAATTATCGAAATTTAACGTAGAGATTGCGAAGGGACATAAGCGTATAGTTTATCACCTCAACAGATTAACTAAATTTGTCGAAAATAACATGGATAACACAGATGCGAACTTATCGGCAGCAGAGAAAAATAAAAAGACAATTAATGGTGCCAGTGCCACAGTGATAACCGAAGAAGAAGAGGAAGATATACATAGTGAGGACATTAAGCAAATTCCGTTAATCAACGTAAAGGATAATTCAGGCATTGACATTAATAAGGAACTAACGGAGACACAGAAAAGACAAGTTGACGACATGGTGCATGAGTACAAGGAAATTATTTCAGATATCCCAGGGAAAACATCGGCGGGTACGCACAAAATAGAATTATTAGAATCTAAGCCTATTAACTTAAAACCTTATGCAATACCTATACATATGATACAAAGTCTAAAAGAGGAGATAAGTATGATGCTAGAACTAGGAATAATCGAGGAATCTCAGTCACCATATTGCTCTCCCTTAGTTTTAATTAAGAAAAAAGATGGATCGATTCGGACTTGCGTGGATTATAGAAAATTGAACGCAATTACAAAAAAAGTAGCAGAAGTTATACCTAACCAGGATAAACTTCTAGAACACATGAATAAAGCCAAATACTTTACGAAACTAGACTTAACAAAGGGATATTGGCAAATACCTCTTGAGGAGAAAAGCAAAGAATACACAGCTTTTCAAGGCCCAGACGGGGCATATCAATATAACTTTATGCCATTCGGATTGGCAACCGCACCGGCAACGTTCAATGAAATTGTTAAGAAATTATTCAAAGGAGTAAAAGAGGTAGTTACTTATTTTGGCGATATCTGTGTATACACAGACGACTGGGAGTCTCATATACGAGTTACTCGAGAGGTTTTAGAGATTCTTAAAAAGGCAGGGTTCACCATTAAACCATCTAAGTTAGAAATAGGTAAAGAATCAATCGAATTTCTGGGACATAGAATTGGAGCAGGCATCTTAAAACCAGACATGAACAATATAAACAAAGTGTTGGAAATAGAACGACCCAAAAATAAGAGACAAGTAAGGGGACTAGTTGGCCTAATAGCGTATTACAATAAATTTATACCTAATTTTTCAACGATAACAGCCCCATTGACGGACCTTACAAAGAAAGGTAAACCTAATAATATATGTTGGACTAAGGAATGCCAACAAGCATTGGATACAATCCAAAACTATTTAACAAATAACCCCATTTTGGTTCTGCCCGACATTAAGGAACCCTTTATAGTTCGTACAGATGCGTCAACGAAGGGATTGGGGGCATGTTTGATGCAGAAGAGAGACAATATGCTCCACCCGGTTAAATATATTAGTCGTAAACTTTTTGACAGGGAAACTAGATACTCAACAATAGAGAGGGAATGCTTGGCAATAATATGGGGAATTCAGAAATTATCCTACTATTTAATGGGTGCAAGATTTACGCTCCAGTGTGACCACCAAGCGTTAAAATATTTGAATACGACTAAATTTGAAAATTCAAGAGTTTCCAGGTGGTCTTTGATGTTACAGGAATACGATTTCAACGTTTAATACATTAAAGGTGAAGATAACATTATTGCAGATTTTTTATCTCGGCAATAAGCAGATATGGCAGCTGATTGGTTAGGTATTTACATCAAAATTCGGTCGAGTTACGGCGACCAGGGGATAGAGGGGGACTAATTTGGGTAGAAATTGAGGTCTGAGTCACCTCGGGCCAGTATTATTATTATATGAACATGATTGTAAGGTTTCATAGCGATTATGTACTTATGATAGTTAGTACTTACGGATGGTTGTAAATAAATATGAGATGGTTGTATTTTCGTGCTGATGTTTTTTATTATAATTTTTGGCTCCGGGTGACCTCGGGCAAAATTTCATTATAAGGAGATGTAATTATTTATATATATATATATATTTATGAAATTATGAGATATGATGATAATGATTTTGTTCATGATTATGAGTATTATGATGAATTATGTTGATTACGACTACTATATGCACATGATTGTTATATAATTGATTGTAATGGGCTAAATACGATCAGGCTGAAATGTCTATAGTCTGGATAAGTAGTTATCCCTATAACATTATCTCATGCTGGAGGTAATCCTGGAATAAATATCTTAAGGAATTTATATGAGGAACCAGTAGAGTCAGTTGGTAAATAGAAAACAATCTAGCGTAAAAATGGTCAATTGTTGGATACTAATATGTGAGGTGTTATGACCAGTAGTAGGTCGAAGGTTGGTTCTTTGAGAATTAAGATAATAATGTACGAGTAGTCAAGAAGTAGGAAGTCAGACCTGTATGGCATGGGAGATAGTCTCCATTTGTTAATCAATTAACCAAGTTCCTGTGTGGCAGGAGCGATGGGCTGTATTTATATACATAGATTTAGAACTGTGCCTATGGAGGGGATAAGAGAGCTCAATAACACAGGTGGGAAAAATAATTAAGTGAGCAGTGATTGCTCCGTAAGATGCCACATGATGTGGACAAGTGCTTAAGTGTTAGAAATTTTTTGTGTGTGTCATTTTTTCCAAGATTTGTAAATTGCATATTGTTAGACTGATTGATTATTAATGATAATGAGATGCATTAAGACTTCACATGTATATATATACTATTTTTCTTTTTGCATTAATGTATATATAGAATATGTAATTCAGGGGTGGTAGTATGACGTCTGTCCATCTTGAATGACGTTGCGGGTTAGTGAAGTCGTATACAGGTACGACCAAGTGGATTTTGCTCTGTGTTGTATATACTATTAATTTTATTTTTATTTTTTTTTCATGCATGGTTGTGTATAAAATTATTTTTAAAGATATTAATTCAGGATGTATTATATTAATGTATTTGTAATGTGCAGTGATTCCATGCCCTGACTTTGTTGTATTGTGAGATTCTACTCGTAAGTAGAATCTAACGGAAGAGGGGGGATATGTCAGGGTATGAGAATCACTGCGAATGATTGTTGTGAGATTGTTGTGAGATTGTTGTGAGCCAGTGTGTGAGTCGGCTCAAGGCGTGCGTGACAAGAGTTCACTTGTGAATAATGATGTAATTGTATTCACCCGGTATGCAAGTTAGAGAGCCGTGTTGTGGATAAATAGTAGGTGTGTGACAGAGAGGAGAGAGACGTATGAAGACTGGCGAGTGCGGAGGTCCATAGCCCTTCTTAGGGCTGGACATTTAGTATAGAATCGATGGAGTGATCGAGTGTAGTTCGACTAGCTGGTAACACATCGAGGTGTGCTCGAGGTTACAGCAAAGTGTACGCACTTAGGAGTAAGGTCCTTGTGAAAGATTACGTTTGTGTACCTGAAGCTATTGATGTACATATGTTGCTGACTAATAAAGATTATATGATCCATTGACAAGAGTCGAGACTTGTCTCCTTTTATCCAGAACCCAGAACGCAACAGAAATGACCATGAGATTATGAATCAAATCAAAATGACCCTGATTTAAGGAAACAAGTCAAAAATGACCATGCGATAAAAAACAAGTCAAAATGACCCTGAGATAATGAATGAAGTCAAAATGACACTGAAATTATTCAACAAGTCAAAATGACTCTTATCTAATGGATCAAGTCAAAATGACCATGAGATAATGAGACAAGTTAAAATGACGCTCTTTGGCTCTGGATTTCACCGCAGTTTAGTTTTAATTTCTTTATTTTCGTTTTATTTATGTACTACTTGTTCGTTGAAAAAGGCTCTTTGCCGAAACGTTCGCTGTTTAGTGACGTCTTTTCAGGCTCACTCATTCCCGGTTTGCATGTTATCAATCTATTAATGAGATAATGAATTAAGTCTTAATGACCCAGATGTAAAGAAACAAGTCAAAATTACTCTTAGACAATGAACCAACTCAAAATGACCCTGTGATAATGAATCAAGTCAAAATGACCCTGATGAAAAATTAACAAGTCAAAATGACAATGAGATATTGAAACAAATCAAAATGACCCTGGGATAATGAATCAAGTCAAAATGATGCTTAGATAATGAATAAAGTCAAAATGACCCTGGGATGATGAATCAAGTCAAAATGACCCTGATGGAAATGAAACAAATCAAAATGACTCTGACTTATCTCGTCTCCACCCCCCCCCCTCCCGCTAAAGAAAATAGTTGGCTTCCATTAATAAGCTGTCACCGTCCTGGCACAGACAGAGCCATGTGCCAAGTTGGACGCTATAATTGAAGAATAACATGACGTCAAGACAAAGAAATACCCCCACAATTTGGCATTCTGAATTTACTTTCATTGTTGAACCGCAACACGCGAATATCAATGGAGTTGTGTGAATACAAATGGTGTAGCATTCTGAGACAATAACAAAATACAATTCGTTTCTTTCATAAACCCAAAACAGGAATAACAAATAATAACTTAACAGAACTCAAGTGTTAAGATAGGCTGAAATATCAATCAAATTTCTTTTTTCGGTCAATTCGAGTCACGCGGAAAAGTCTCCATTTTCATCATCTGCTTGGCCCACAGCACCTATTATGTCTGTCAAATTGGCCCACAGCACCTATTATGTCTGTCAAATTGGCCCACAGCACCCATTATGTCTGTCAAATTGGCCCACAGCACCTATTATGTCTGTCAAATTGGCCCACATCACCTATTATGTCTGTCAAATTGGCCCACATCACCTATTATGTCTGTCAAATTGGCCCACAGCACCTATTATGTCTGTCAAATTGGCCCACAGCACCTATTATGTCTGTCAAATTGGCCCACAGCACCTATTATGTCTGTCAAATTGGCCCACAGCACCTATTATGTCTGTCAAATTGGCCCACAGCACCTATTATGTCTGTCAAAAGTGAAATTTCATCAACATCGGAGACCTCACCAAAGTTTGAAATCTTTTTTTTTAAATTTGATTTCAATCAATTTTCATGTCGTTTATGTGTGGAATATTCAGTTGTTTTGTGTTTGCTATAATAACCACTAAGAGATAAACATGAATGTTCAATAAATAGTCACATCATTTCAAACTTTCCTATCTGTGTTCAAATCAACAATGCCTGCTGTAAATTGTAAAGCAGTGATATCACCTTGGTGAAGCAGAGATACCGTAGAGACGATGAATATTGATTATATGATTTTAAAAACACTAACAAATACATACAATTTAAATACATTTTAAACATACATTTTAAGCAGCATGTTTTTAAGTACCACAAAAAAAAACAAGTGTGTAAGACCCTAACTTGTGGCGACCAAAAAATAAAGGCCCTAAGTTAAACATTTGGGCGCCGAAGTTATAGAGCTAGCACCACCTGTTGGTGAGGATTTATTTTATAGAGGGCCCCGCCTAACAGCTCCATGGCTGCTCAGGATGTTCCCCGAGACGGTGTTTTTTTGGAAAACGCAAACGAGTCTGAAAGACGTAACTTCTTAAGTCATTCTGTGTCTTACATTTAGGACTCCAAATTAAAGTGTTATGCTCTCATAACATGTTTTAAATCTACTCCCTCCAGTGTTTATAACCCCCTAGAGCTATAGGGATAATCAATGCTTTATTTTTATAGTCATGGGCAATTCACGATTTCATTTTAAGTTTAAAAACAACTTTAATTATCACAGGAAGCAGGAAAAAATTATGACTTGATAGCTTTTTTCACTTATGCCAATAGAAAATTAAATGTGCATAATAATTATATATTAGAATTCCAGTTAGTGCTACCAGCACCTACCCTCATGTTTGTTACTGATAAAATCGCAAACTTTCAACAATATTTAAAATGTGTTTAATTTCTAAAGTCGGACCACTTTTATAGTATTTATACCCTAGAAGTGCTTCTTTGGAATTATTTGAATTCCCGTCACACAAAGGAATAAATGACTTACCCAATGACGTACCCAAGGAACTTGTTGTATTTTTAAAACGTTATAGAGTTCCTCAGTTGAATATCCGTGACCAGGTTTCTTATAATTATTGATAATTTAATTTATTCTCTAAACGAAATATTCAAGAGAGACAACATACTTTTTTCTTTCATCACTCCATCGTGTCAGAAAACAAAACATGGAGATTTCATTGATTAAAATTTTATAATTACGTGCAATAATATAATTTATACATACAATTTTTACGGGGCATTCGGTGATCTTGTTACTCACTGAACCTAAAGGGCGTTAACTCTGCCGTGTGACAGCCGCCTAGATGCTGTCCGTTCTTTGACTGCAGTTTTAAGCTTGGATTATTGTTCGTATGAAAATTATAAAAATAATTTTCCTTTCATCGACCTGAATGGTCTGAAATTAACCAATAAAATTTTTCAGAAAAAACAATAATAACTGTTAGACTAAGTAATTGGATGTATAATGATGTTTCAGGTGGATTACGGTACAAAATAATCAGGTTGTCAATTAGAGAAGGACTAAGTCGTGAACTGACCAAGTAGACCAATAGTGAAATGGCCAAGATGACAAGCAGTGAAATGGAAAGGTAGCCAAGTAGCAATGCAGCCAAGTAGCCATGAAGCTATTTAGCAAAAGGACAACATTCCCATTCGGCTGTTGCCAAGTGCCCCCACCCCACTCCACCAAGGTCCACAGCTGAGTCAGTTGTTATAAATTAGAATGATTTTAAATTGAACGAAGGCCTTACATTCCTCCCTGCACTTCATAGATCAGATGGAACAAAAACGGGTACGCTCCATTGGACGATGTAAATACCGACTTTAAGGAATCATTCCACATTTTTTTGCTAGGGTGGAATACAAATAAGGGCATGGGGGGAAGGGGGCAAATATTTTGATTTTGTTAAGGCACGACGTAGAATATTGGCGGATGTCAAGGCCCAGCAGATTTGTAGACAAAAAAACAGTAACTTTTAATTCGTACATTTGCTTTTTCCTCTAGAGATACTACTTTTTAATTTCTTGGTTTGTTTGTAGTTATTTCAAATTAAATTTTTATTATTTTTTTTAATCTATGTTTTTTCTTTAAACAAAAAATTAATCAATATTCTCCAGAAAATTATTTTTATTTATTTTTATTTAATGTTCCGTTTCGATTCATGTGTTCGGATTTTGAGGAAGTGGGGAGGGAATTTTTATATACATTGGCTAGCACCTTTCTAAGTCACCACCCCGGGCGCTATTTCGACTGAGCATGCGTTTGCTGGGACTGATCAATGATTTCGTAAATGTATATTTTTTGTTTTCCTATTATACTTTTAAAGGCGTTTTTTTCCCAGAAATTATTTATTTAATACTCTAAGATAGGACTTGACTGCCATTGGTTTTATTTATTTCCCACTTGCTATCGCGAAGTCTGATCTTCAACAATCAAATGTTTAAAATGTAAATGGATCGGGTTTTGATGTCACAATCTAATTTTAAAAAAATAAATTCCATATTCATGAGGTACACCATATTGTATTTTGGAAATTACGTTATAATGTAAAGGAAAATCTACGTAAACATTTCAACTTTTCAACATGATTAGCAGTTAACAATATATCGTTTGATTAGAATCCTACCTAGCTTCTGTGCTCTGAAGACAGCGTGCTTTGTAGTGCTAAATAAGTGAACATAATTATACCAAAGTTTATAGAAAAAACTGTACTACTTTTTAATTATTTGTTTCTCATAACTGTTAATATTGACGCATTTCGATTAATGTGATTATTTATAGAGATCTTATTTTAGCCTGCACTCTCGGGAAATATCATTAATTTTTGTTAAAGATGATATTATATTTAATAAAGAATCTCTAACACGATTTCACGCTTTTAACTTTCTAAATTTATTTGGAAATGATATAAAGAAACAAATGAACACATAAAATTATATCAATTATTTTACCATAAAAAGAGTTTTTGCCTGGATAACGATCCAAAATGGGCTGCTCTTAAAAATATTTCCGTTTCGTAAACAACAGTGATTAAATTAGTTTTTAAAATGACATTATAATGTATTTATTGTTTGTTTTCATATCATTTTTTCTATTGATCTTCTATCTTTATTTAGATGAGAGTGCTCTACACTCCCGCCCCAAGATTATTTTAAAAAAATATCAGTCCCTAAATAACTATTAGACTAAAATAAAGGGAAACATACAACACAGAGACTACCAGTCTCGCGAACATCATTCAGGAAGTTGAATGAACGAGCTCACAGAATCTTTACAGACATGATACTTTTTTTCATCCCTTGCTTTCATTTCTTTGTTTTATTGCTGTTGTTATGGTGTCTAAAACGAGCTGAGCATAGCCTCACAGCCTCACAACCTCACAGCCTCATAGCCTAACAGCCTCACAGCCTCACAGCCCCACTGCCTAACAGCCTCACAGCTTCTCAGCCTCACAGCCTGAAAACCTCACAGTCTCACAGCACCACAGCCTCACAACTTCACAGCCTCACAGCATCACAGCCTAACAGCCCCACAGCATCACAACCTCAAAGCCTCATAGCCTCACAACCTCACAACCTCACAGCCTCACAACCTCACAGCCTCACAACCTCACAGTCTCACAGCCTCACAGTCTCACAGCCTTACAACCTCACAGCCTCACAGCCCCACAGCCTCACAGCCTCACAGCATCACAGCCTCACAACCTCACAGTCTCAAATCCTCACAGCCTCACAGCCTCACAGCCCCACAGCCTCACAACCTCACAGCCTCGCAGCCTCACAACATCACAGCCTCACAGCATCACAGCCTCACAACCTCACAGTCTCACAACCTCACAGCCTCACAACCTCACAGCCTGACAGTCTCACAGCCTCACAACCTCACAGCCTCACAGCATCATAGCCTCACAGCCCCACGCCTCACCAGTGAAACAAAACGATGGCTCTAAAATTGATTAATACATCAACTTTTGTCAAGACGTAAATTTTGTTACGGTAATCCGCGCCTTTGACATTGAAATATGATGTTGACAAATCCCATTAAGAAATTGAATGTAACGTTAAGAAAATGGGTTGAGCAATGGGGTAGTTCTTAAAACCATCAAAGAAGATTGTACTTTTTATTTCTGGGGGATTATGAGTATTCTGCTGACATTGTGAAATTAGTGTCCATCAGCCTCTCGTCCTTATGTGATGACAAGAATTGAAATAATTCAACATCGTTATACACGTAGCTGTCTTTTCACATCACTAGAATTGGATCGATGTAATGTTATATATGTTATATATATATATATATATATATATATATATATATATATATATATATATATATATATATATATATATATATATATGCACTCAACGGTCTTGCTTTTTGTGTTGATATATATTTTTTTTCTTAAGGCTTTTTTAAGTTCTCAACTCTAGTGAACTCGTGTCATAGAGTTAGTTCCCTGAGGCCTTTGTATTTCAAAGTTATTTCTCTTAAACCTACATCTTTTCGTATCTCTTAAAGACTCTCTTTCTACACAAACGTAAATTACATTATTTGCTTGAGTATGGTTTCTGTCTAGTCTTGCATTTTTATAGGAGTGTTTAATGTTAGTTGTGTTTTGGCTATCCTCGTGAGTACATGCAACTCATATCTAGTGTATTTTTATTTTTTATATTTTTTTTATAATGGAATTCAAAAAAAGTGTTTTAATCCCTATGTCTATCTGAGTGCTGTATTAGAATATCGTTGCTTTGTATTTTCAAGCAAGAATTAAATGCAGTATGTATTATAGCTACTATGCTTTTTGTTTTTATATCATCTAGTGTTTCTAAGTTAGATGATTTAACTAATGCATTAATTTTTTTCAGTTGTAAGTCAAATTTGATTATCTATAGCCCTTACATATCAAAGTTGTTTTTTAAAAGCCCTAGTATTTTAAAACTCCTTTTGTAATTCTCTTTTCTAATACCCTTGTAACTCAAAGTTAGCTTTTAAATGCCCCTGTACCAGAAAGTTAGTTTTCTAATGCCCCAGTTTCTCAAAGTCAGTTTTAAAATGCCCTAGTATCTCAAAGTTAGCATTCTAATACGTTGTAACGTAAATTTAGTTCTTAAATGGCCTAGTAACTCAAACTTATATTTCTAATGCCTTGTAACTCAAATGATGTTCCAAAACGCCCTAGAATCTCAAAATTACCTCTGAAATGATCTAGTATCTCAAAGTTAGTTTTGTAATGTCTTGTAACTCAAAATTAGTTCTTAAATTTTCCACTATCTCAAAGTTAGTTTTCCAATGTCCTATCATATCTGAGATAGTTTTCTAATGTCTTGCTATATTAGCTACCAAATGCGCTAGTATCTTAAAGTTTGTTTTCTAATGCCTTGTAACTCAAAGTTAGTTTTCTAATGCCTTGTAACTCAAAGTTAGTTTTCTAATGCCTTGTAACTCAAAGTTAGTTTTCTAATGCCTTGTAACTCAAAATTAGTTCTTTAATGTCTTAGTATCTCAAAGTTAGCTCCTAAATGCCCTAGTAAATTCAAATTTATCTTTCTAGTGTATTGTAACTCAAAGTTAGTTTTTAAATGCCCTGAATCTCAAAGTTAGTTTTTAAATGCCCTGAATCTCAAAGTTAGTTTTTAAATGCCCTGAATCTCAAAGTTAGTTTTCTAATGCCTTCTAAGTTAATTCTTAAATGCCGTTATATCTCAAAGTTAGTTTTTGATGCCCTGTTATCTCAAAGTTTGTTTACAATGTCTTTTAACTTAAAGTTAGTTCTTAAATGTCCTAATATCTCAAAGTAGTTTAATAATGCCCTAGTCTCTCACAGTTAATGTTTTAATGCTCTAGTATCCCAAACTTAGTTTTACGAGGCTTTGTAACTCAAGGGTAGGTCCCAAACGTCATAATATCTCAAAGTTTGTTTTCTGATGCCCTGCATGTCAAAGTTACCTCTTAAATACCCTAGTATCTCAAATTTAGATTTCTTATGTCTTGTAACTCAAAGTTATTTTTTTTAAATCCTCTATATTAACTCGTAGCGTCTGCTTAAAAAATTTAGATCAATTTTTAACCCAATTCCTGGTATTCTATCGAGTTGAAATTTTTCAGGCAGACTTGTGACGACAATAAAAATGATCTCTCAAAATTTCAAATCTATCGAATGTAATTAAATTAATAAATTATTAGATTATCTCTATGTATCTCTATGTAGCATGCAAATGTTTATGCTAGTCTGTCGCGCGGTGCGTATTATATTGAACATAATTTCATAATATTTCCCCGATCTGTAAATGTTTATGTTAGTCTGTCGTGCGGTGAGTATTATATTGAAATTAAGCAATACTTTTAGTTATCTTTCATATACAAAGGATTTATAGTCAAAAAACAATTTTCACGTTTTTTTTTAATGCCCTAATATGTCAAAGTTTGTTATTACTAAATTGGACTGCAATACAGATTTTAAGTAAAGTGTAAATTTCATAAACAAATTGTGTGATAAAAACAATAAATGTAAAGGTTTATTAATGCTTTGGTCCCTAAGTAAGGCTTAACATTTATTGTATTAATAATACAATTATTATCGCTGGTTAGCGAAGTCAATAATGCGCTCGCCTTACAAGCTGAGGGGCGTGGGATTGAGCTCACGTTAAAGCCACTATAAAAATGTTGGTGAATGACTAACGCTAAGAAAGTCCTCCGCTGACCTGGAGAGGGATGGGCGCCGCCACGGTCTACCAAGCCCGAGAATATTCTAATGGAATCCCCTACGACCACAAAAAGAGGTTATGGGACTTTAAAAAAAATATACAATTCGTTTGTATTTCTGTATCTTATCTCAAATTTAAATTTTAATTCCCTAGTATCTTAAAGTTAGTGGCTCCTGCCACTTTTTTTTATCTCTGAAGTCTGTACAAGCATTTTTTATAAAAACTATTATAACGGAGTATCATATCCATGGCTTTGATATATACATAGTTCCATGTAGACCAACTTAACGGTTTGCAAAAATAAATACGAAGCGTTGGTATATACAAGACTTTCTGATCTGTTACACCGTCACTGATTCTGAGAAAGCATTGAACCTTTATATGTAATTTCGACGAAATTCTTTTAAGGAAGGGAAGATTGAAGTCAATACTTCGCCCCAAGACGTGAAGCTTTTGTATTTACAGTGAGATGTTTTATTCTCTAATAAATTGCCTAGAGTATTATTATTAAAACTACTATTACAGCGCGTTTTATTTTCTACTAGATACGACCCGCGGCGTAGCATACACCGCAGACTTGCTCATAGATAGTACAAATAATGCGGGAAAGAACGGACACAAGCAGCAGCACGACGAAATGAAAACAACACGAGTGAACGTCGAGGGGGGGGGGCAAGGACGCATTGATGGTCTTGAGATACACGCACTGTTGTTGTTGTTGTTACCTGCCCCCCTCGCCCCACCCTGCACCCCATCGCTTTCCAACCATAAATTGTGATTGGTCGACCCTAGCAAGGGTCATTCGTCATGCTTATTTGCACACGTCTTGCGCTTGTCATGGTGAATTATATATAGACAAATTGTCATTATATATTGTAATCAAAACTTGCTCGTTCATCAGCGTATATTTCTCATGGATTGAATGATGTCTTAAATTTATCATGTTAATCAGCCAATCATCTGTTTGTTCGAGTTGGGTTTTTTTTCTTTCGATGTAAACCTGCTGGGAATTCCTAAACTCTGAAATCTGGCAGGTGTACCCAATGTAACATTAAATAAATCGTTACCTTGTGCTTGACTTCGCGGAGCCCCGTTAGGGCCAAGCGAGGGGATGTAACTCATACCTTAAGTTGGTGGTTCCAAGACTTGCTCGAGACATGCTTTCTTTGCTGTAATCTGTTTTTCCATAAGCAATTTTATTTTTTTATTTTTTTTGACAAATGTGACAGTAAACTAAAACTGACGATATTTAGAAATGTATTTATTCCTTATTGGTTTATTTTTATGATTTGTTTATATTTGCATTGCAGTGTCCCAGGAACAGTATCTCGGAGTATCGTACCAAGCAAGCCTGGTTCATATCAACACCTAGTGTTGCATTGACATGTTACCTTGACCTTCAAAATCTTATTCTATTGTGAGAAGTGTTGACACTGTCAATCGTCTCTGTACATCACATGTAAATATCTTACTAATATCTCTGTACATCACATGTACATCTCTAACTAATATCCCATAAATTTGTTTGTTCAGACCATGATAACCTTCACTCGAACTAAACACTGATGTTTCGATACAGCGCTACTGCCACCATGGTTACCAGAAAAGTACGTGAACTTTGAGACACTATAATATAACAATGTATAGCTCAATAAAGGATAATTACTAAATTTATTAACTCCCGGTGTCTATGACAAATGTTACACCCTACGAGTTGCGTCCCCATTGCTGCTTATCACCAACAACGTTTAGTACTCAAACTTACCGCAAACCCGAATATAAAATGTGTTGTTCTCTAGCGAGAAAGAATGGGGAATACACCAGCAAGTGACAGTCTGTCAATGTGAGGCTGTTAAAGATGGGTGGAGTAAACTAAGAGTTTAATTGAATCGGTTTAGAACACGCTGCTCTCCAAGGCGGTCGACATGTTGCACGGCCGTGACGTCGGCATTAGGAGTTCACTCCTGTAAACAGTGGAGGGAATTGTGATGTTTACCGTTTTCATTTCCTCATGGCTGGAGGGTTGCAAGGCCGGCCAGAAATAACCCGAAGAATTGAGCTTACAAATCGATTGAAACTGAGCTCATGTGGGCCAGACCATCGGCGTTTAAACGCCAGGTGTGAGTCGCTTGCGGTGGCTTGGAAGATTCACTTCATATTAGGGACGAACTTAGACATGTACAAAGTGTGCCCCAGGGGCAGCTAATTCCAGAGCCGCTACGCCGATATGTATCAAATATAAAACAGAAGGAGAATATAGCGCAACAGCTGTCCGCAGTGCAGCCATAAAACACGTTGTTTCCTGCTAAGCAGTTTTCTGTATTCACTAATGTTAGGCTGGAGCTGTAAATTGTTTGTGGTATTATAGCAGTAAGACGTTATAAGAACATCCATGGCCGTCACGTGCTTTTCGTGTAACCAGGCCGTGGAAATTAAAGTTTAAGAAGCTGGCAGTCGAAAGACGCAGTCAATAAAAAGCTACGATATTTTTGGCAAAACGGAAAGACGCGGCCAATAATTGAGAAGTTCATTGGAAGTTAAAACACGCAACCATTAATTGAAAGCTAAATTAGTGGCAAGCTAAAAGACGCAACCATTAATTGAAAGCCAAATTAGTGGCAAGCTAAAAGACGCAACCATTAATTGAAAGCCAAATTAGTGGCAAGCTAAAAGACGCAACCATTAAAAGCTAAAATAGTAGAAATTCTGAAAGACACAGCGGTAAATCGGGGCAAAATGTTAAATGTTTCTGACCGGAGATCGACGCGACTGTGCATTGTTGCTAATAGACTAACAATCAAGCTCTATAAAATATCTTCTTTTTATTACAGATTTGAGTGCCGCAATACCTAAACTCTCTACCTATTCCTTACACAGGCAAACACATACGTGATCATTGGGATCTGAAAGTAACCGAAAGTACCACCTAGTAAACCTACTTTTAGCATTTAATGTCGATTATTGGTTAGTCTTCACAATAATGCACACTATTGCACAGGGCGTACTACATTGTTTACATTGATTCTTGAAAACCAGGATAACATTCTCCGTGACAAACATGATCTTAAGTGTTCTGTATAGGGAACTTACAAATAAATAAGAATAATCATTCATCCAAAATCTGGAATTAATAGTATTATGTAAGTAAGTGTTGTAGTCTGCACCATCAAAGTTCGTAGCTGTGACCCAAAAACGTAAGAAAAACAATAAAAGTCAACCATGGCATAACTGTTGCTCCGTCATTAAATTTAGAGCATTTCAATTTGATTTATATTTACATTCTAGCTGGACCGACTCGTGTAATACAGTCATGTACAGCCTCTGTCTTATCTCATTACCGATCAAGAAGAGAACTACACCCACTGTCCCGGCCCACTGCCTCCTCTCGCGGGAGACGCAAGAAGCGATCACCAAGCGTCAGTTCCACCTTTTGGTCAGGGCTTCAAGCTTGCGACTGGGTATTTCATGTGACGACTAATGATGTCGTCTTGTTTGCGACGTGTTGCAATTCGACAGTAAGCTCGTGTAAGCAAACTAACACCGAATTTCGGCGGTTTCGGCGCCGAAAGTTACCATGTGCTAACATTCGGTCTCGTTTCGGTTAATTTTACCTCCATGTATTTGAAGTAACTCAGATGTCTTGTCTTGTCTTATCTATACAGACGCTCCTTCTATGCAGAAGATAGTTGCGTCCACAGACCATGACAGGTGATCTGTTAGACGCTTTGTGCCATGAGTTTTACCGATTAGCAGTAAGGCCCGAAGACCTCCTCCTTTTGAGCCAGTGATACGCCCTTGAATACAGCAAACACAAAAGTGCAAGTGGCCGCGCCTCAAAATGACAAAACAATCCCGAGAAAAATAGCGTGCCCTATAGTGGTGAAGGCTAAGCGTTCCTGTTTGTTTGCACGGCGTTGTTTTAATCTACTTACGACTGAGTTCAATCCTCTCTTTTTTCTAAACGAGTTAATAGGAATCAATTCAGAAAGTATTTAACCGTGGTCTGATTGGATAAAGAATTTTTTTTTATTTAACGTTATGGGATTACCCATTAACTATAAAAAGTGATTAAAATGAGAATCTTTCTGTCATAAAAAACAAATTTCCTCCATTCGGTCACATAACATTTTATGGTCAAGTTTCAGCTCCATGGAGAGACGATATTTTTAATATTATTTTAAGCTGAAAAAAAAACAATTTTCTCTAAAACGTTTGGGAAAGCTGTAAAATGTTTTGCATTTTTAAAAATATTTTGTTTATTATCTAAAAAAAAATTTCAATGAAGCCTCCCTCTACTCCAAATTTTCAGGAAAAAAGTTAAAATAATAACATAGCATTGTTATTGTTGTTATAAATATCACAAACTCTGTGGTTATCCATTGTATCATTTATGTGGATATCCATGGTGTCAACTCAGTGATCATCTATTGCACAAACTCTGTGGTTATCCATTGTATCAACTCTGTGGTTATCCATTGTATCAACTCTGTGGTTATCCATTGTATCAACTCTGTGGTTATCCATTGTATCAACTCTGTGGTTATCCATTGTATCAGCTCTGTGGTTATCCATTGAACAAACTCTGTGGGCATTCATTGCATCTACTCCATAACCCTTCAAGAAATAAAAACTGAATTATTTTGGAGTTGTTCGTATTTACAACATGCTAATTATTTGGGATTCTAATGTTTTATGTCATACTAGCCGGGTTACCCGGCGTCGCACGATTAAAATAATAGTCAACAGATTTTTAAAAAAAATATTTCAATTCATTCATTGAAAAACAATTTAAAAAATAAATTGAAATGTAATTAAAAATAAGTACATGTAATTTATATATTGCTTATATTAAGGCTTGTCGATAGACTATATTTTTGGTTTTTCCGTCTGGTGCAAAAATGAAAAGATTTGTTGGTGACCCAACTCTAGAACATGCCACATATAGCTGTCCGTGGGCAAAGCATGCTTCCTCAAGTACAATGCCTGCCACTTTTAAAGACTGTCCCTGTGCCTTGTTGATAGACATGGCAAATGCAAGCCTGATTGGAAACTGGAGGCGCTTGAAATCAAAAGGCATATCTGTTGGTATGAGTGGAATTCTTGGGATGAAGACATCTTCTCCTTTGGCGCAGCCTGTCAAAATTGTGGCTTCTATTACATGAGGTAAGAGATGCTTGATGCTCAATCGTGTTCCATTGCATAGTTTAGGGGGATCCAAATTTCTCAGAAGTATGATAGGAGCTCCGATTTTAAGTTCCAAGTTATGTGATGGCATGCCAGGAGGATCTAATGAATTCAAAAATTCTGTTGGATAGTAAACAGCTTGGGCCGGATCTGTAACCGTATCAATAGATTTGTAGTTGTTTGAAATGCCTGGTA
Organism: Ampullaceana balthica; assembly: GCA_944989445.1. Lineage (NCBI taxonomy): Eukaryota > Metazoa > Mollusca > Gastropoda > Lymnaeidae > Ampullaceana > Ampullaceana balthica. The sequence continues at coordinate 123,455 of CALYLW010000081.1, forward strand.
GAAAATTTTGAATTTGAGAATTGATGCTGTTGACACTTGAATTCTTTGGAGCAAGAATGGCCCTTTCGCACAACCACTCAGGATTTTTAAACTGGTCTTGGATGTTTGGAAAAACGGCAAGTTTCAACTCTTCAAGTGACTTTGCTACAGTGCAAAAATTTGATGGGAAAGAAACTGTTCCTGATGCTGGGTCTACCTGCCACTTTCCATCGCCAAGTTGAAGCAATTGATGTGAGAAGTAGCCTGCTGCATTATCTCCATGTAAATGGACTCTCATGTTGGTGGTCAGAGTCATTTTCTTGACCTGTTTCCACAGAGTTGAAGCTTTGAGGAAGGCATTCAACTCATCGCTTGGTGTTGACCTTGGAATGACAGGCAAAGTTTGTCTAAAATCTCCAGCTAATACCACAACTGTTCCTCCCATTAGTTTTGTGTTTCCTTTTAAATCCTGAAGAGTGTTGTTCAAGGCTTCAAGAGCTCGCTTGTGTGACATTGTACACTCATCCCAGACAATGAGAGAACACTGTTCTAGTACCTTGGCCTTTCCTGATCCTTTTGATATGTTGCAGGTTACATTCTCAGAATGGTTCATGTTCAAAGGTAACTTGAAGGCAGAATGAGCTGTTCTACCCCCGGCAAGCAATGTTGATGCTATGCCAGAAGAAGCAACGGCTAGAGCAATACCTTTGTCTCGTCTGATTGTAGCCAAGAGCAAATTGATCACAAATGTTTTACCTGTACCTCCTGGAGCATCAAGGAATATGATTCCACCTTTTTTTGAGGTAACCAGTTCTAAGATGTGAATGTAGGCAGCTCTTTGATCCTCAACTAAACGTGGTTGATTTTCTGAGACATAGGCCATCAATTCATTTGTGTTATAATTTTGTTCTCGTAGAATTTCACTATTCTGAAGATTGTTTTCATTTCTTTGAGGCGTTGGTAACCCAAACTGGTCAAGGTTCCTTCCTGACATTGATACACACAAATCCTCCAACAACATAAGACACCTTTTGTAAATCTCATTAGAGAACTCAATTAGCAGTGTTTGATTCTCTCTCTTGGTTTGCAACATAATGTCCTCACTCAAATATGTTTTAAATGTATCCCAGAGAGCAAGTGGATTAGAAACAGAGCATGTTGTCAGCAAAATTGAAAACAGATGTCTCAAACGGGTAGGTGATTGAGATGTACACGCCTCCTCCATGGTCAAGACCCAATGGTGATCGTTTTCTAGTAGCCCTTGCATTTGGCAAGCTTCCCTAAATGTAGCACACACATGACCATCAACAGTTTTTAAGTCAGTGTAGGATGTTGGTCCTCTAACAACATGAAGTAGCATCCTCAAAAAGAAGCATTCTGCATTAGATGGGTGAACGGTGTACACACGTCCCAATGCATCTGAAGATTTTATCCCTGGATGATATTCAACATCTGCTCCTTGTTTTCGGCGTTTAAATAATTTTTGAGAAGCATTCCAAGTATAGTACCTTGGAACAACACAATAGAGAATGGTTTTTGCAAAGTCGTCTTGTTGGCACAGTTGAAAAAAAGCTGTCAAAGTTGTTCTTGGTGGCTCCAGAATTTGATGATATATATTTTCTTGGTTGAAGTATACTCTTTGCCCATTTTCAAGATGAACACTCAAGTGAACAACTGTTGGATACCGTTCATGAATTTGGAAATTCAAAATTCTCCAGACTGCTTCATTACTGCTGATGTAACGACCCATTAGAAATTTTTGCACCTCATCTGGATTCTCTTGGTTTCCTTCAAGACCAAAAACGGCCTGGTCACTTCCTTTATTGACGTACTTGCAGATGTATTTGATGGCCTTGACAGATTGGCAAGATTCGACATTTATGTGAGCTTGAAACATTTTTGTCAAAATTGGAGTGTAGGGAACCACCCATCTGTTGTCCATTTCTATTTCTTGATATGTTGAACCAACCTTCATTTTGATTTTTGCAGTAAAACCACCATCTCCTGGTTTACGGCGTCTGTACACAGGATAGCCATCTTCACCAGTTTTAGTTTCTTGTATCAAATTCCTTGGATATTTTTTTGAGCATTTCCCATCAACCATGCAAGCAGAGTTTCTGTTCAAGTTTCCACAGGGTCCATGCAGCATATTTTTCACAACAATTTCAAACAAAAAATTATCTTGTGTAGAGTTTGGTATTTCTGCTGAGATTACATTGTCAATTTGATTAGGTCGTAATTTTTTCATCAGCCAGATTAGGATGTGTGCATGGGGTAAGCCTCTCTTCTGCCATTCAATTGAGTACATCCAGCATCTCGTTTCACCATAGACATGACTTTTTGTAATGACTCCCATTAATTTTGATAGTTTTCGTTTGAAGACTCTAGCAACCAAATCATGTCGATCCACTGCTGATTGGCCAGGTAAAAGATGAGCCTGAATTTCTTGCCATAGTGGATTGCATGTAAAGGTGATAAACAAATCTGGCCTTCCATAATTTCTGACATAAGTCATAGCATCTTGAGTGTACTCATGCATGTGTCTTGGACTTCCTGTAAATGTTGCTGGCAAGATAACCATTTTCCCCAGATCATTTGGATTGGCATCATTTGCAATGGCATCTCTGAGGTGAATGTAGTCTTCAACTCTCAGCTTCTTTTGATTTAGACGGATGTAGAGCAAGCGTTCACTTTCAATTTTCGCGTACATATCTACGATGAATTGATGGAACAGCTGTCTAAATTTCAAGAGATGGTTATCTTCACCACTGCGAATCATGATTCGATATGCATAAAAGTCCATTGCTGTAACCTTTTTACCCAAAACATTGTTTCCCGTGTCTGGGTTTGTCTGAGGAATGCCAAAGGAGTACCCATCTTCACCTTGCCAAAACATTAGGGGATATTGCAGAGCATCATAAGAGCGATGAGTTTCTGCAACTCTTTGGAGAAGGTTGTTTCGCTTTTGAAGGACAATGTCACGTCTGTCAAATTCATTTCCTACCATGACAATGGCCACTTCATCAAATGTTGGTACATTGAACCGCCTTTGGTGTTCATGTCTTGGTGCTTTGTCAGCTCGTATCACAACTTTGTATTCATCAGTTGGCATTCTTTCTAGAGCTGTCTTGAAAATTTGAAGGTAGGCATTGTTTGCATGTAGGAGTTCTTGCAACTCCAAAACAACATTTTGTTGCAAGTCTGGAAAGTTTGCACATCTTTGTTGGACTTCTCTAGCTTGGTCTCCCATGAAATAGATCTGCAGAAACTGTGGTTCGCCTTCAGCTGGCAGCAGAGATCCAGCCCTGTGATAAATTTGGCCTTGAACTTTAAATGTTGGCATGAATCCTTGTTCACGAATTTCTTTGCTGGCACCAAAAGATGTCATTTGAAAGCATGAGTTGTATTTTCTGATGTTGGCTAGGAAGCGTTTAGACGTTTGAGATACACCTTGAAGCAAATGATCAAGTGGCTCAGGTGGATGTTGCAGAGTCTCTAGTTTAACTTTGCCATTTGAACAGCACATTCCAGGGTGCTCATCTTTCCATTTAAATGCACTGCAATGCTTGCAGATCAAGTTCATCTCACCAATGTTGACCTTTTCATGTTGATGGTATGGAATATCTGGGTCATATTGATGAGCAGCACCTTTTAGGTCTTGCTGCATTTCATTTCTTCTTCTGTTTAAATTTCCATTTCTCTGGTCTGCAAGTCTTATTTGGGTTTGTTTTTTTGTTTCATTTGCTCTTCTCATTGAAGATCTGACTCTTTTTTCATCAAGTCTTGCCTGTGTTTGTTTATTGGTTTCATTAGCTCTTCTGATTGAAACTCTTTCTCTCTCATCATCAAGTCTTGCCTGTGTTTGTTCACTGGTTTCATTAGCTCTTCTGATTGAAACTCTTTCTCTCTCATCATCAAGTCTTGCCTGTGTTTGTTCACTGGTTTCATTAGCTCTTCTGATTGAAACTCCTTCTCTCTCATCATCAAGTCTTGCCTGTGTTTGTTCACTGGTTTCATTAGCTCTTCTGATTGAAACTCTTTCTCTCTTATCATCAAGTCTTGTCTGTGTTTGTTCACTGGTTTCATTAGCTCTTCTTATGGAACCTCTTTCTCTCTCATCATCAAGTCTTGCCTGTGTTTGTTCACTGGTTTCATTAGCTCTTCTGATTGAAACTCTTTCTCTCTCAACAGCAAGTCTTGCCTGTGTTTGTTCATTCGTTTCATTTTCTCTATGTAAGGCTTGCTTCTTTGCCGTTTTAGAAACACGACCTAATTGAGTTTTTCTTTTTGGGGGCATGATTTCTCTGAAGAAAGATTGGAACATAATAGCTTATATATTGTTTTAGTGTACAACTGCTTTTAAGTATTTCCCTTTGTTAAAACTTTCTTCTTAAATACCATACTGAAGGTTCCCCCCCCCTTTTAGCATCAATAAACTTATAAGTAACTTAGATAAATAAGTAACTTATAAGTAAATTATTAAATTAGTTTAAATTTTGCTACCCCATGACTATTTGTTTAATTCGGACACATCAATTGTGTTTAGACATTTGTAAAACAGGTGAAGTGTTAATTTAAGTTTTGGATATATAATTTGTTTAGTGATATTTTGTATTGATTATAAGATCCAAAAAAAAATATTCAGAAGAGATTTATTTAATTTAACCTTCACAAGATCAATAAATATATGTATTTAATTCATCCTTCTTAACATCAATGAACAGATGAATTTAATTTATTCTATTAGCACCACTAAATGGCTGAAAGGTATTAGATAAGCTAATATATAAACTTGTTTACTACTTCAAGTTTGGTTAGGTAGGGTTAGTTATAGTAAAATCTTAAAAAACACATTCTAAAGAGATTAATTTCATTTGTTCTTCTTAAGAATGTCAAGTTCTAATGATTTTTATGACTCACAAGGCTTCAACTCAATAAGTAAAAACACCATCAGAAGAATCAATATTTTAATTGAACAAAGAAATCCTTCAAGGCAAAATAATAACAACACTGTGCGTGCTCTCCGCTACAAAATCGTCCCTCTAGCATATCTCTCTATTGACGTCATCCCACACCAAACTACGTCACACCAAGCATGTGTCAAAATAGTGCGCACTGTGCAACAGTCAAACATTGACATTCCCAAAGCGGGAAAACCCCATCTAATATATAAAGATGAAAGTTTGTTTGTTTGTTTCTTTTGTTTGTTTTGTTACTCATAGAATGCCACACCGTTGGACCTAGGTGCTGAAATTTTGCATGGGACCCTCATTTGACCCGGGACAGGTCATAGGCTATGTAGTTTTTTTCTTATATAAAAAACTGACTCATCACTAATTGAATTCTCCAACTTCGCGTGTAGGTAGAAGCATGAAACTTTGGGAAGTTGTTGAGTAGCCTCTCACGACGATCATTTGCGTAAAAAAGTTGCAATTCAGTCATGGGGGCCGGGGGCACAAAGACGTTTTTTTCATTATATGGGCTATATGAAAATTGATATTTAAATATTTTTTTTGCTCGTTACCACCACGGAAGTGTACTTAACAACCACCCAGAGTTTTATGCTTCTAACTACACGGAATTAGTGATCTTTAGGTTCACTTGTGTTAAGTTTAATGACTTTCTTAATAAGTTCGTTAGCTAAAGTTTAAATAGTTAATTTGTTTAGCTTATGTAAACATAAAATTATGTAAACATGAAATGACAACATAGGTCCTAGGCCTTTATATGCATGTCAAGATCATTGATTCTTAACTTTAATAAGTAAGTTTATAGTAATGAGCAAGTTTTATTATGTTGTTGAAAATATTCAAATAGTTATTTGTTAAGTATGTATGTGTATGCAACGATTTACTTTCTTCTTATTTTTTTGTATTTCTCTTGATTAACTTCATTTAGTGCCCTCCCCTTTTCTATACTAATAAAAGCCTAAGCCCCCTCTCACTAATGGTCCAACTTCCCATTTGACTAAAAGTCTGTAAAATTTACGAATCATACTAAAAACAATTAAGCACGACTCAACTCTGAACTAAAAGTAATGAGTAAAAATCACCCTTTATCTAATTTCCAGCAACAAAAACAGGAATTTTTTTTTACAAAATATAATGTCTTATCTGAAAACGGGAATCAAAAAAGAATTGAATCCCCTGGTGAAACAGCAACATATAAGATTTTGGAATCCATCGCTAAATGGACCGTTTTGTAGAAAGGGACAAAAGTGAACAAATTATAGTCAATTTTTAGTCAATTAAAGTTAATTTAAAGGCGGGCGCTTAAAATGAAGTCTTATAATGCAGTACTGCTCCAAAAATAAATTGTATACTTTTTGATAGTCTTTATTTATTAGTGTTTTAATATGGAAATGATATATAATGCTTTTTTTTATATTTGTCTCTATGTTATACGATTTAAATTTACGGCTTTTATGTAATAGGTATAATTTTAAAAAAGAATTCAAGTATGTTTTGGACCATGTTTCCCGATGGGACATCATAGTTTGTAAATTATATTTCAAACAACAGATTTAGTTTCTGCAAAATAAATAAATTATTTACGAAATAGGAAAAAAAGATGCTATGTTTGACTAAACATCTATTTTTAAAATGGCTTTTGTTATTCCGCAACAGCGTAATGACCATGGCATATTCAATTCGCCGCCCAACTTAATTAATTGCTTATAGGTTCACTTGTATTGAGTTTAATATGCTTATGTTTATAAGTCCGGTAGAAAGGTTTAAATTGTAAATTTATAGAGCGTATGTAATAAAAAAAACACAGCATTGGTCGTAGGCTTTTATATGCATGTAATATTCCTTGATGATTTACGTTAATAATTAAATTTAAGGGATTGAGCAAGTAAAATAAGCAAGAAAAATTAATATAGAACACGCATCAAATTTTAAGAAAAACAAACGTATAGTTCCTCTAAATTACGATTAAGCTTTTTTGACTTGGGCAATTTCTTTTATTTGTTTAAATTAAAATTTGAGTCATTAGAAACAACATAATAAAACTCTTAATTTAAAAATAAATACCATACATCGTGTGACAAATGTAATGAAATAGTGTTAACAGATCTATAATATCAAGAAAGTATTTGTATAAAAGGCCACTGTTTTGTACCGCAAGGCCAAAACAAATATGAATGTTATTATAATAAAATTACACTGCTCACTTTTAGATGCGTACACGAAAAGGTGCGCACCGTAATTTGACAATAAAAGATTTTTGAAAGCGCACAGCTAAAAATAAAGTATTGTAAAAAATAACGCACCAAAATGAACTCGTTTTGAATGCCCGCATGAAGCTGTTCAATATCGAAATGAGAATTTATTTTGTCTTAATTTGGCTCTACATTTTCTGATTATGGGCCCCCTTACCCTAGGGGTGGTCACCTGGGGTTGAAACATAGCCTACGACCTGTCTAGGGTCGAATGAGAGCCCCATGCAAAATTTCAGCATCCTGGGTCCAACGGTGTGGATTTCCATTGGTAACAAACAAACACACAAACAAACAAACACACAAACTTTCATCTTTATATATTACAATAAAAGATTTTTGAAAGCGCACAGCTAAAAATAAAGTATTGTAAAAAATAACGCACCAAAATGAACTCGTTTTGAATGCCCGCATGAAGCTGTTCAATATCGAAATGAGAATTTATTTTGTCTTAATTTGGCTCTACATTTTCTGATTATGGGCCCCCTTACCCTAGGGGTGGTCACCTGGGGTTGAAACATAGCCTACGACCTGTCTAGGGTCGAATGAGAGCCCCATGCAAAATTTCAGCATCCTGGGTCCAACGGTGTGGATTTCCATTGGTAACAAACAAACACACAAACAAACAAACACACAAACTTTCATCTTTATATATTAGATTAATTGAGATACAGTATACCACTGATAGTTTAAACAACTTTTATAGCGTTTAATATTGTAAAAATATGTGTAAAAACGTTATTATATGAGCGAACATTGGCCGTGTCATACTGATCGTGTCTGTTGTATAGGAAGACAACTGGTACGCTTGGACAACTAACTTAATTTAAACAAAGGGGATTTAAGCATTAGCTGAGTTTAATATTGTCTTGATTCTATTGGCACGACTTTTTTGAAACAGGCTTGATTTAATTCGCTATATTATTCGATTACTTCAAGAATCTTAAGGGTTTCTATAGATATGATCTAGATAAGTGCTTCTCAAAGTGGGTGTCCGAGGACCGGTGCCGGTCCGTGAGCCATCCGATGCCGGTCCGCAGAAGTTACCAAGAAAGGACATTTCGCCACCACGTCAGTAAAGGAAAAATAGTTCAACGGTCCCTGGTGCAATGAAAAAATTCTTGCCGGTCCGTCACACTAAAAGGTTTGAGAAGCACTGATCTAGATTACAGGTCCTGCGCTTCAGAGGCTAATACCTATATAAGATAATGTATCATTGTCTACGACTCAAGGATGCATCAGTAACTCTAGCTACTAAGGATTTGTATTAAATGCTGGCGGATTGCTAATAGAGAATCACATCCTGTTCAGTGAGGTGCAATGGATTTTCAGGCTCTTTAAACAAGACAGCTGTCTTTCAGACGACTTTTTGTTCCTGAAACTTAACTCAAAACTCATGTGAGCAGATGACTATACCACTGTGATTGACGGTTGAAAGAATCTTTGAGCACCCAAGGAATAAAGAGAACCAATTTAAGTTTAGATCTTTTAATTATAGTTGGATTTGATTGTGTTTAGGGTAGTCTGCACATGTTTGAGATTCATTCAAGTGCTCAGCGATAGATATGTTAAATGTTTAGAGTACATTAGTCCGTCTGTGTATGCCTTTATGTGTGTGTCTGTATGTGTGTGTCTCTGTGTGTGTCTGTGTATGTTTTTCAGTATTTGTGTGTGTGTGTGTCTGTATGTGTGTATGTACTTGTGTGTGTGTATCTGTATTTGTAAGTTTCGGTGTGTGTATGTCTGAGTATGTGTCTGTATGCGTGTGTCAGTGCGTGTGTGTGTGTGTCTGTTTATGTGTGTGTATCTGTATGTGTATGTCTGTATGTGCCTGTTTGTGTGTATGTATGTGTGTGTCTGTATGTGTGTGTGTCTGTCTGTGTGTGCCTGTTTGTGTGTATGTATGTGTGTGTCTGTATGTGTGTGTGTCTGTCTGTGTGTGCCATGGTCTCAACATCAAAGACTTGGGTGTACATTCCCAAGTTCCTCTGTATGTGTGTGTGTCTGTATGTGTGTGTGTCTGTATGTGTGTGTGTGTCTGTCTGTGTGTGCCATAGTCTCAACATCAAATACTTGGGTGTACATTCCCAAGTTCCGTGACGGTGGTGTATGGTGGTGACAACAAGCAACGCTGCTGAGGTCACAGACGGGGGATTATGTGGATGTCTTCACGGTCGGACCACTTACAAGGTCTGCTTTAGTCTGGTGAAACGTTAGCATACTTGTAAGTTAATCCAGTGTTCAGAATCCCAATGCCAGTATTCCAGTCAATCCTAACGGGGATTCACCAAAGAACGGGATCCCTATGTGAAAACGGATCATCTTTAGGTCTGGTAAAACACAACCGTGCGGTATCTAGTTGGTAGATGTGTCATATAAGGAAAGACATTCTTAAACAAAATTATGGATCACGTTTTATATAGGAGTTTGTTTCTTACGTTTTTTAAAGGAAGTTTCGTTTGAATCAGCGCCCTCAAAATGTTAGCTAGAATGCTGTTTGTTTGTGTTTGTTGTTGTTTTGTTTTTGTTTGTTTGTTGTTGTTATTGTGTTTTACTAATGCTATAACAGGAACAAAGACGGCCCAGCAGCTTTGAAACCACATTGTTTACAGTCTTCGTTACTTCCCTTAGATGCGCCTCTTACAAGTTTCATCACAATTTATCAATTTATTTTTCGTCAAATCAAATTGAAGATTCAAAGGTAAAGACGTAAATGTGAATGAAAATACAACTATCCTTTTTGTTAAGTCTTTGTATCCTAACTTTTGATACAGTGACCTTGGACATTTATTTTTCCCCGTCTGCCAATAAAACTTCTTTTTACGTCTCTTCATCAAAAGGAAAAAAAGCAAAATGTTCGTATCTTTTCAACACCATAAATACGACCTTAAATTACCATTGAATAACTAATGACATACATTTTATATTCTTTACATAATATTTAATAATATAACATTCATAAGTGTAGAAAAATAAAATATTTACCTATATTTGTTGCTGTCTACTAAGATACATAATCTATACATGAGTCACGTGATTTCATTAGTCTCTCTAGATAAAAGATCGTTGTACATTCCCGTCAGACGTGAAACATGAAATGTAAATGTCACTGTTTATCCACTAAAATGTGGTTTTAATTAACCCTGTTTACTTAGATGCAGAAGCCTTAATTTTTTCATCTGACCACGAAAGATGGCTTTGATTTTGATATGTCTTCGAGAAAAACATAAATGTCATTCTGTCTACCAAACTGAAACAGGACGTTAAGTATTAGGTTTAACAACTTTACAAAACCATAGGTAATATCGGCAATCCTGTCAACGGCGGTCCCAAAATCACAGTCATTTGTATTGCGGATTAATCTGTGTTCAGCCAGCCAATTACATATTTATTTAAGGTTTTAGTTTTAGGGTCTGGTTTAGGTTTAGTTGTCTATTTTTTAAATTAAAAAAAGAAAAAAAAACCAATATAGCAGCCAAAGAATACCATAAATAATATTATTAATATTCTGGGCATGTTTGATTTTGGGACGGCCTGTGACAGGAGTGCCGTATTATTTTAGTTACATAGATATATGGCCTTTATGTGCATCTCTGTGTGCCGTATTATGTAGTTACATAGATGTATGGCCTTTATGTGCATCTCTGTGTGCCGTATTATTTAGTTACATAGATGTATGGCCTTTATGTGCATCTCTGTGTGCCGTATTATGTAGTTACATAGATGTATGGCCTTTATGTGCATCTCTGTGTGCCGTGTTATCTAGTTACATAGATGTTTGGCCTTTATGTGAATCTCTGTGTGCCGTGTTATCTAGTTACATAGATGTATGGCCTTTGTGTGCATCTCTGTGTGCCGTGTTATCTAGTTACATAGATGTATGGCCTTTATGTGAATCTCTGTGTGCCATGTTATCTAGTTACATAGATGTATGGCCTTTATGTGCATCTCTGTGTGCCGTGTTATCTAGTTACATAGATGTATGGCCTTTATGTGCATCTCTGTGTGCCGTGTTATCTAGTTACATAGATGTTTGGCCTTTATGTGCATCTATGTCATCCTATAAAGATTGCCTTTAAGTGTATTTCTGTCAACCTAGAAATATGGCCTTGTTGCATTTCACCGTCTACCATGAAACAAGACAATTATCAGACTCTCTTGGGTACCAAGCCACTTGAACTGTATTTGTCACTGGTCACTTGACAAAAAACACAATCATTACGGGGCTCGCCTCTACTCGACACACGCCTGTAGCCGCTCGTGGGGGACATTGCCAACAGCTGACCTCCTTGCTACTACGATGATAATAATCACACAGAGAACAAGCAGCAGAGATCCACTCACAGGTGACAACTTAATGGTTGCACGCCACGCCAGCACGCATACGGCAACTTGTCGTCTGCATGGTCTGTGAGCTTCTAGCCTGGGTAATTTGGGGCCAGTTTGTCACCATGACACGCAGGGTGCGAATGGCCAGGAATTATTGCACTTTTTTTTAAAGATCAAAAGCGTTGTGTTTTTGTGGCTGTGTGTGGATTATTGAGTGTATTTTGTGTGGAAATGTATTTGTATGTGTGTGTGTCTGTGTGTGTGATAGTGTGCGTGCGCTGTATTTGTTGCATGTGTGTTTCGTCTTTGAATGTTTTTTCTCAGCCTGAGAAGAGCAATTAAACTGCATCAAACATCATCATTGAGAATCTCATGTTATTTTCAATAGAAAGTTCAGTTGTTGAACATTGACAATATTCTATCAATTATTGTTTTTTAATAAAACATTTTCCTAATATTTTATCGCTGCCACATTCGGGTATTTATTTATTTTTTTAAGTTACCGAATTTATTTTTCCCTTCAATACTCAAAGTAACACTGGACTCAATAAATGTTAACACAATTTTGTTTGTGTGTCATTGGTGATTGGATCCTTGCTGTCTGTGAGTGCTCACTTGTACTAGCCACACCCCTTGAGCAATCAATGGGAAACAGGAAACAGTGAACTGCTGTTTTGAGTAGCGGCAATTTCTCGGAAGTGACTTTTCCCAAGTGAGAATCAACAAGAGCAGGCAAGGTTATGATCAGACGCCATTTTGAAAGGAAAGGACGAAGAGGTCCTCAAAGACAAACTTCACACAAGTGTGTTTCTCCGTCTGCCACTTACACTACAAAAGAATGAATCTGAAGAAAACTGTGCGATGCCATAAATTTTCATGATAATCAAACTCTTGAACAGCTTTGGCCACATATTGTATTGCTGGTACGACGCTTGGGTTACATTTTTAAAACCAGTGTACTGTTACGGCAATGGTAATGGTATTTATGGGAGGGTTTTATATTGTTGTTTTTTTATTCCACATGCGAGCTGACATGAGATTATCGAAATAGATAGACATGCCCATATTTGGCCTGGGTGGGGATCATTTCCGCTGGACTCTTAAAAACGTCATCTTGCGTTCAGTGCCAACAGGATTCATGTCGTCCTTGAGCTGCCCATGAAGACAGGTCAGTTTTAGATTAACTTGTTGAGGTTTCTTGTAGAGACTTGGTCTTTCTAACAATAAATGAAACTAAATTGACATTGCCATTGCACGTATTTGACCTTGTGTAGCAGCAACATTACGGGGGTTGGGGGGGGGGAGTAGCGTATATTTTAACTAACATAACATAACTTTACCTTATACACATCTACTTTAGCATTTGGTTTTTACAATACGGGTTTGTAATACAAAGTTGCAAACTAACCTCTGAATTGTTTTGTTTGAGAAAGCGTGACGTATTTTTATATCGCCAGAGAAGCACCATGTCATCAAATTAATTATGAAATGTGTCATTACGGTCAAAACGGGCACAGACAAATTGTTAACATTTTTCAACAAAAAATTTTTAAAAAAATTTTCATTTTAAGCTTTTGTCAACTTTTTCACCCTTAAAGAAAGTGGTACAATTGTAAAAAATATATCTTGTGATGTTATTATATTGTTTCTTGTCAACAAACAGCCACGATTGGTACCATTTCGTGTAAAGGATATTAAATTCACTATTGTGACGTCATTATTATTGTTTATTATTAGCAAAACCTGACACTGAATAGGTGAGTAAAAATACGAATTTAATATTTGATTGGACATTTTACTTTTAGTCCATCTAATAGTCCGGGTCGTTTTGTCGGGGTCGTTTTGTCCGGGGCCGTTTTGTCCGGGGCCGTTTTGTCGGTTGCTGTTTTGGCAGTGTATGATCCGTTATAAAACAAAGTTTTAACTATGTTTTAGATACAGAAACGTCAAATTGGTTTGTTTAAATAATGTCAAAAACAAAACAAAAACATAAGACGGGTCTGAGAGTATTGCAACTGAGACTGCCCCCTATTGCAGGGGTTCCTAACCAGTGGTGCATGGACCCAAAAAGGTTAAGAACCACTGCCCTATAGGGTCGTCATGTTAAGCCTCTCCAACAACGGCAAGTACTCCAGACGGATGTTTAACATACAAAAATCTTTGACCGGGTCAAGGAATTTTTTTTAGTCTTAGCTCATCCAAAAAAATAGATCTTACACCCCCCCCCTTCCCCAAAGTATGGGTCTAATCAATAGTAGCCGAAACAAAGATTAACATCATTGCTGGTATCAAGATTTGTCCAGAAACATGACCGTTTCCTTTTTTTTTATTTCCTTTGTTTAAAAAGAAAAAGACGGTTAGGGTGAGGGGGTGGGTGTATTGATGTTCAATCACAGACGTGGGTAAGTAGGTCAGCATGACATACCAAGGGGGCTAATTTGTTGCTGGAGCGAAAAGCTATGTTTTTACTCTACATCCCCTCCCTTTACCCCCTCCCCTCCCCCGAACTGCCAGTTACTCCGCCTCGTACAGTGTACAGCCGGTCTATGTAAAGTTAGACATGTGCGGGTTTCGCAGTGTGTGAGAAAAGACAAGGGAATTAATCTTGTCAGCCCTGGAACATGAAAAAAAAGTTTGGGAATTAAGCAGATAGTGATTTATTTTGATACCAACAAGCTGGTCCTGATACACCGCAAGCAAAAGTTGTCAATAATAACAAAACAGAAGCACCGAAAATGTTTGGCTTTAAAATTGTTCAAATGTGTTCAGTCGGGGGAGGGGGGGCGCAGTATTTTAGACAGGACAGCCGAGTTGCAATTCTTATAATATGAAAAGTGTTTAATGAAATAATATGTTAACCTACAACTGTTATTTAAATGCCAAAATTATTTTAGGACTAAAGAATTGTACACACATTCAAGTTACTCGGACGTATATGGGCTTCTAATAGCCAACCTTCGACTGCTAAACTTTTAACTTATGTTAGGGTTGGATACGAGGGTTGAATTCTAATCCAGGATGTGACCGCTGTTGTCAAATTTAGAGCAAACGTGAGTCTGACATACGACAGAGGTGTTATTTAGTGTGTTTTATACAGCAGTCATACTCCTTAAATCGATAGGTACGCCACTTCTTCCGGTTTTTTAACTGATTTTAGCAATGTGACACTTGAGAGTATCATTTTAATACCTGTTATTTTTCTTTTAAAAATAGGTTTAAGATAAAATTAAATCATTGAATCTCATTGACAATAATAAGTCAATGAAAGCTTTATGAAAGCTGAGCGCTATTGAGTATACACATTTTAACATTTACTTATTATATTTGTTTGGGTGGTAGTTTATGTACCATATGTCTTTATTTAATTATAAATACGGTACTAATACGCGGTCAACCTGCTCCAACTGCATGGCAGTGCCATGAAACAATGAGCGATGGACACACTCGCCACCACCACTCCCTCGCTTTGTCTACCTTGGTACACGAAGTCAAATGGTGCACCACTGTGTTAGGGGCTATACTGTAATGATTTCATTTCGGTAGCCCCCTATTGGGCTCTAAACCAGTGGTTCTCAACCTGTGGTCCGCAAAGTGGTCCGCGGAAAAGTCCTTTGTGATCCGCGAGCAAAAGATGAAATTTTATTTATTTTTTTTAATTAAAAAACACGAAAATGTATAAATGTTGTTACATTTTGAATATATTGATTTTTCCATCTATGGCGATAGCTTTGCGCCGAAAATAATATGTTTTGGTTCTATGTTTACGTTTAGCTATACCGGAAATTCCCGGACGTCGCACTAAATTCTAGAAGACTATAGTATTAAGTGTTATATTGACTTTCAGAAACAATTTTTTTTTGAAAACGTTGAGTAAAATAAGCCTTAAACTAATATTAAAATTATTAAAGCGATAAATAAATTAAATTGATTAAACACATGGATAAATTTCTAATAAAGAAAACAACCGAACATAATGACAACAATGATGATTACTCAGACACATTCTCACAATCTATGTGTGAATCAAATGCAAACCTGGAGAAAAAATACAAAATGCCATTTGACTGTATAATAAAGAATATTTGTCATTGTAAATGATCAACCCTGACCACAGTGTTTAATATGCTCGCAAATTCTTGCAAATGAAGCGATGAAACCTGCAAAACTCAGAAGGTATCTTAAAACTAATTATAACGTCTGCTCGGAGAAACCATTGGAATACTTTCTGCGCCAAAAAAACAACAGACATTCACTGGATACTCAGACGTCCAGCATACTACAAGCAACCAAAGTCAATGAAAAAGCTTTCAGAGCATCATTTTTGGTGGCTATACGAAATGCACAGGCCAAAAAAAAGCATGGTTATCCAGCGTGTAAAGTGTTTAACAGACTATTTGATTTACTTGATAATGTGAGAGAGTTTCTTTGAGGGAAAAAAAATCAAAGCTTGTTGATCTTTTGAAAGGTAGCTTATGGGTTGCTTTTCTGGCTTACTTGCTGAGATTTTTGAAGAACTGAACAAACTTAATTCATCTCTGCAAGGAAAGCAGACACATTTAATTAATATCACTGACAAAGTGTCTGCTTTTACGAAAAAGCTTGATCTTTGGAAAACAAGATTGTTTCCGGGTAGCTTTGACAAGTTTGATTAACTGTACTAATTTACCTATAAACCAGAAAATGCCGAAAAAATAAACAACTTTTGATAAAATTTGATTTCTCACCATATTCAATCGCTGCAGGATCAGCTACTTCGTTGATTTAAACATTCATAGTATTTCTTGTTTCCATTCCTTCCTTGCACACATAGAATTTACCAACATCAACTTTAAACAAATTCATTGAAGTGACCAGCAATACTACTTTGAAAATGTTGCATAAGAAAGTAAGCTTGATGAAATTTCGGAGTACTACAGAAGCTTTTAAGATAATTTTACCCTTGGCAACATCATATCTTTATGAATGTGGATTTGCTGCATTGGTTAAAATCAAAACAAAGCATCGTTCCTGACTTGAAGTTGAAGATGAACTACGAAGGAGTCTTTCAAGTAGTACACCTCGTTTGGGTGTGATGTGCTCAAATGTGAAAATCGAGGCTCGCACTAAATAAACTAATATAGCTATCTTACTAATACTTACAACTGTATACGACTTCATATTTTTTAGCGTAAGCAATAAGAATTGAATAATACTGTAAGTATAAGTTTATAGGTCTAGAATAAGTGACGTTTGTTCGTTAGACAAGAAAGCCATTACAATATGTTTCCAACCAATATTGTTTTTGGAGCACGCAAACCGTAGCATATTAGTATAGTTTTACTAACTGACATGTTCAAATCTTAGCACATTAGTATAGTTTTACTGACATGTACACTAACAACTAGTTATATACAAAGTAAAAATTTATATGTAAATATCCAGCCCACCAGTAGCACAATTTTCAGTAGTGGTCCGTGGCTAAGACACAAATGTTTCAAGTGGTCCTTGAACCTCCAAAGGTTGAGAACCACTGCTGTTGACGTTTGAGTTGGTAGGTCAATGCTCCGTTCTCATTTGAATGACCAAACCAATATGTTTGCCACTAAGCGTCCACCATTGTTCTGTTCGAGGTGGTTTTGTCATGTTGACATAAACTACATAGTTCAGCATTCTGGGTTCCTAATGCAGACAGCTCTTTTTTCGAAGGCCGAAATTTAGGGTTCCCTATTGTTGGGGAGGGGCCATACTGATATGGGCCGATTTGTCGACAGCCTTTTGAAACTTAGTCCTGTGGCGGGGACATTTTAACAGTGGCCCTGTATTTAGGGGCCGTTCATAAATGGCGTCACGCACCTAAAATGGGGGGGGGGAGGGGGTCACACATTTGTTACGATGTGTGACGAGGGGGTGTTTAAGAAATGTGACGTCACATCGTATTTCCCAACTTTAAATACAATTTCCACTTAAATTTTTGATTGCATACAATTTATTTAATGAAGTTTTACATGGCTTCACGAGTGTTAGATATTAGAGTGCAGCCTACACTAAATACATACGTAAATGACAAAAAAGTGATTTGAAACATGCTAATTTTCAAATGGCAAATAGCGCTTTTATGGGGGGGGGGCAAAGTTTTGTGACGTAATTTTGGAGGAAATATCTAAGTATTTGTGACGACGCGTGACAAATGGGGGAGAGAGTGAAAAATCTGCCAAATTAGCGTGACGTCATTTATGGACAGCCCCTTTGGGCTCTACTGCCGGGGGACTTTCATGGGACCATATCTCCTCGATCCAAATTATCAAGGCCAAATTTTTTTTCGAGGAAATGTCCTTGGCAGGGGGGAAGAGGGGGTAGGGGGGGGGCCTTTTAGCGTTACAATAAATTTGCTATGCCAGGGAGACAACTCGTGATATAGTTATTTGTATGTACAATTATCTTTGTACTTTCCCCTTTCATTTCTATTTCCCTTTGGAGCTTTCTAAGTTCTCTCCAATAAAATGAACCTCGCCACAAATGCAAAATATACCTTGTCGCAAAAAAAAATCATAAATAAGAATAGCTATTTGTTAATTTCTTTTTGTTTTTATTTTGTTTTTCATGAAACTCCAAAATAAGTATGTGCATTTTTTCGGTATATCCTTTTTTATTTAAAAGTCTAAATAACGGAAGAAATATTTACTGCGAATATCCGTCTGTATTATTGCTTATTCTTTTTAAACATGTACTCGAACCTGTGACATTGCCGATTATGTGACGAACCTGCAACATTGCCGATTATGTGACGAACCTGTGACATTGCCGATTATGTGACGAACCTGTAACATTGCCGATTATGTGACGAACCTGTAACATTGCCGATTATGTGACAAATCTGCTTTGAGCTCGCAACGCTGTTCATGCCCAGTAGATACAAAGGATGTTATCTGAATAATAATCATAATAAATTGATAGTTTGTATAGCGCTGTACCCCCAGTAAGAAACTGGGCTGACAGCGCTTCACATAAAAATAATAAAACACATAAATATCATTGCATTCAAAGTGAAACATTAATATGCTAAATACAACTTATTATGATATTACGGTTCACATTAGTTACGTTTATCGTTTAAAGAAATGTTTTGTTGTTGTTTAATTCATTCTTACTCACAACTCTTCACAAAAAAATAACAAAACACATAATTATCACTGCATTCAAAGTGACATATTAATATCCCGTCTACAAATTATTATTATAGTTTGGTTCGCCATAGCTACGTTTATCGTTTAAAGAAATGTTTTGTTGTTTCATTAATTTTAAATTAATATATCCACTTTAATTTTAATATGTATCGATTTTTATTTAACTAACAACTCTGTTTGTGTCAAGACTTTTCATTTGATTTACTCTACTACTATTCGATCAAAAAACTTGAAACTATATAACGTCAAAACAGTGGGCGACAATTGATGGAGGGGGGGGGGAATGAGGAGTTTCGACCTTTTTTTAATTTAATTTTTAGTTTTCTTTTCTTTTTTTCTTTTAAAAATGTTAATGCAAATTTGTATCGGTTTCGAACAAGTTATGATGCTATTTCTGTATATTTTTTTAGTGAAGTAAATCTTTGCTCCCTTTCTTGCTTTTTTATTTGAGACTTACGCTCTACGACTATAACTGAGAAGATTTGGGCTTTTCTGAGTGTGAGGAGAAGAAAATAGCTCAAAGACCGCCCAATGCCTTTGGCAAGGGGAAACAAGTCAGTATACTGTTTACCACACACTTACTTCACATAATGGCCCTTATAATATTCGATGACAACTCAGAAACCAGGAACCCGGCATCTGTTTGACCAGTCCCACCCCCCACCCCACTTATACCCTGACCAATCCTCTGCTCTTGTTTTTTACCCAACAACCATGAACACGTGGCGCTATAACCAGAGGGCGACCCGCTGGTCGGCTGTAAACATCATGTTTCTCGAGCTTTTCAAATCTTACCTGTGGGTCTGATAAACACAGGATTACATCTTACCTGTGGGTTCTGCGTGCATGTTGCAGACGGTCGCTCGCTTTTCCTCTCTTTCACGCACACATACACAATTACACAAATGTAAGCACAATTAGTCGCTGCTTTCTTAGTGGAGACTTGCCCAGAAAGTGGTGAGCGCTGCCCAGAAACTGGCAAAATGCCAAATGTCCATAACGCGGTGCGTAATTCGTTTAGGGAGAGTTGGTTAAAGACGTATTCCTACGGAATTCTACGTGGTAAAGAAATTTTGGGGACATCGGTGTTCTTTCTGATACTAGTTTTAATTAAACAAATATTCCTTCAAGACAATGCCATTAGCCGTTGGCGACAGGATGTCTCAACAATCAACACGTACATTTTGGTTTTCCAAAGGATGGCCCTACGCCCTACGCCTTACGCCCTACGCCCAAACAATGTATTTTGATTTAGTGACAACTTTGAACTTTTGAATTAACAAATATAAGGTCTAATTATTGGTCAAATACAAAAGTCTACTTGGTCAAATGCAAAAGTCTACTTGGTCAAATACAAAAGTCTACTTGGTCAAATGCAAAAGTCTACTTGGTCAAATACAAGTCTACTTTGTCAAATGCAAAAGTCTACTTGGTCAAATACAAAAGTCTACTTGGTCAAATGCAAAAGTCTACTTGGTCAAATACAAAAGTCTACTTGGTCAAATGCAAAAGTCTACTTGGTCAAATACAAAAGTCTACTTGGTCAAATGCAAAGACTTATTGAACATGTATAATAGTAACTGGTCAAACACAAAATATAATTTTTGAAATACAAAGACTTATTGGTCAAATATGAAGTCCCAAGTGGTGAAATTTAAAGTCTAATAATAATTAGTCAAATACAAAGTCGAATTCTGCTAACTGAACAGTACAACAGCGGACTTTGGTGGCTCTCTATTTTAACTGATCTGCTCATTGTTATCTTGTGTACAACTATCACATCGCATGTTGTTATCTTGTGTACAACTATCACATCGCATGTTGTTGCGCTAAGCCGTATGTTGACTCGGTTACACAGGAATGGCAAGCATAAAACCAACGGCCAATAATCAAACACAGAAAATTAAACGGAACAGAATCTGGGCGTCCAAAATGGAATTACTACCTTCAATAGCATCTCTCTTTTTTCCACATTTTGATCTATGACGTCAATTGAAATATTAAAATAGCATTTATCTTTATATTTTAAAAAATCGCTATTCGTGAGAAAATAAAACTTCAATGTTATGAAATTTATTATTTTATGTGACTGTTTTAACTAAGTTAAATGTCTCACTATTTCGTCCTGATCCTTGTTCGTCCTATTCACAGGTGATATTCTGATCACGAGGCTTGATGTTGAATGATGATATTTTGATCACAATGCTTGCTCTTGACTTATAATATTCTGATCATTTTGTGTGCTATTGACAGATGATATTTTCATTTGTTTGGTCACTGTCGATGGAGCCTTAATTTCCTCATTTTATTGTTTTGGTAATGTTCAATCTTTGCAATGGATTTCATTAACAGTAAATTATGTATACATGTACTGGGGATGTAATTAGAGATGACAGGCATTACTGAAAGATGGTTATAATGAGAGGCATTACTGAAAGATGGTTATAATGAGAGGCATTACTGAAAGATGGTTATAATGAGAGGCATTAATGAAAGATGGTTATAATGAGAGGTATTAATGAAAGATGGTTATAATGAGAGGCATTACTGAAAGATGGTTATAAACATCCCAACAGGAGGATATAAATATTTCTTTATATTTCTATATTTCTTAAAATATATATAAAATTATATAAGAGTCTTGAAAAAAATTGTTGAAAATAAGCATACTAAATATTATTGTTCTTAATAAATATATGTGGAGATTAAATGCGTTTTAATACAAATGTTCTCCTAAGCCATGTGTTCATAAGTTAAATATGAACGCTTTGAAAACCGAAAAATGGAAAAATAGATTAAAATTTGGTTGATAATGTGAGGAAATACACTTATTGACTATTAATTTATTTATTGTAAATCTGTTAAATATAATTTTTTTTATTTATAAATTCTTTTATATAAATTTCTTTATTATAAATATATTTAAAATAAAATTCTTAGAAAATTTTATATTTTACTGACGCAATTATGTACCGAAGATTATTGCGTCCTACGTATAACAAATTGTTGATATCAACTATTGAGTTTTTATTAGTTTTTAAAATGTTGATAGGATGTTGGTTTTTCTGGTTCTTATCTTATCTTATCTGTTACAGACGCTCCTTCTTGAAAATGTATGAATATAAATATACTAGGGCTGCGGAAATTAACGATTAGCTAATCGATTAATCGTTAAAAATTTTAATCGATTAAAAATAATTTTATCTATTAAAATTCAATTTAAAATTTATGAAAATATTTCTAATTTTTTCCCAATTTATTTATAATTTATATTCTTGTTACTTACATACTTTTCCCTCGTATTATTATTATCACTTAGACGTGCATATATAAACAAAAAGTTTTTTCTTCCTTATTTCTTGCATAGCAGAACAAATTTGCTTCGTTACGTCACAAAATTTGGGAGCCATGGAATTACTGCGACTTAAACAATTTCGCGAAATAATAAAAATATAATTAATCTAAATTAATCGTTTAATTTTTTCCCGCTTAATCAACAAAAACATTTAACAGTATCAGCCCTAATTTTAATTTTTGGCTTTAATCGAAATTAACTATTAATTAAACGTTATTTTCTTCTAAAGTTAACTATTAAATTTAAATTAATCGTTAACGGCCCTAAAGTATACGTTTTATGAGACATCAAGAGTATACGACATTCTTATTTTTTAACACTCCGGTATTTGTTAGTATATTCCAAAGCAGTGGCGTAGCTAGAACTTTTGCCGCCCGGGGCGGTCTCCAATTTGCCGCCCCTTTTAGGGGCCGTCCATAAATGACGTCACGCACCTGAGGGGGGGGGGAAGTCGCACGTTGGTGACGATGTGTGACGAGGGGGGGGGGTTGTTTATGAAACGTGACGTCACGTTAAAACGCGCAACTTTAAATAAATCTCCACTTAAATATTTGATTACTGACACTTTATTTAATGACGTTTATGTAAAACGCGTGTTACGATATTAGAATGCAACGTTACACTAAAAACATACTTAAATGGCAAAAATTTAATTTGAAACATGCACATTTTCAAACAGAAAATATGGCTTTTATTGAGGGGGGGGGGTCAAAGCTTTGTGGCGCATTATTGAAGAAGTGGTCTAAGTTTTTGTGACGACGTGTGACGAGGGGGGGGGGTGAATAATCAGTCAAAATCGCGTGACGTCATTTATGGACGGCCACTTAGTCGATTATATTATGGTTTTTAAAAATTAATAAACATGAATAAATGATTGTAATTGAAACAAAGGTGGTGAACATGTTTACCATTGCATGCCATATTTATGTAAGCAGTAATAAAAAATGCCGCATAAGATTATATACCTATAAATACACATTTATAAAAATACAAGATACTTTTTTAAAGGCCACAAGAAAGTTACTGAGGTCGCAGGTCATTGAAAAAAACAGATTCCAAATCTACAAACAAAAAAAAACACCAAAAAAACTGTGCCAAATAATATTCTTTTATTTTGTATTTATAAATAAATGATTTTTACAAACAAAGAAATTGTATACATTAGCAGTGGCGTAACAACGGCTTTGCATTGGGGCAGTTGCGAAGCGCACAGGCCTGCGCCAGTTAAAAAGGGCGCTGCTAAATCT
Source organism: Ampullaceana balthica (assembly GCA_944989445.1). NCBI lineage: Eukaryota > Metazoa > Mollusca > Gastropoda > Lymnaeidae > Ampullaceana > Ampullaceana balthica. Next base: position 146,747 of record CALYLW010000081.1, read on the forward strand.
CTAATTTTTTATTTTTTATTTAAATAAAAGGCGCCAAAAATAAATTAACCAAGGGCGTCAAAAACCCAGTTACACCTTTGTACATTAGTATACATTTACTTTCCTAACTTTCATAATAGAAAAATCGTGTATTTTGCCATCAAAATTAGATTTATTTGCAATATCTTGTTCCATGGACAGTATTGCAAGATTTTGTTGTCTTTAATCGCTCATTGTGGAACGAAGATAATTTTTTATCAACTTAGTTGAAAAAATTCATAGCAAAATTATAATGTTGGGTACAGAATTTTCCAATTTATACTTTTGAATAAATTTTAATAGATCAGGGGTGCTTTTCCCCCCGTTTTTTCTAACATAATGCTTCTTCTTGTAGTGTAGGTACAGCCATAAAAACCTGGATCCTTTTTCTTTCCATATTGAACTGTCAATGTCTATAAAGTAATTTATTTGTTGTTCAAATGCTTCATTTAGTAAGTTACATGGTATTAATTACGAATATTATCTTGCAAGGACATGCAACTCATCAAAGCGTTATTTTATTTTATTTTATAATTCCATCGATGAATACAAACATTTCTCGTTGTACTTCTTGTTCTAAAGATAGAACCACGTCTGAATTTTCCTTGCTCATATTTTTTACTCACAACTCTTCACATAAAAATAACAAAACACATAATTATCACTGCATTCAAAGTGACACATTAATATCCCGACTACAAATTATTATGATAGTTTGGTTCGCTATAGCTACGTTTATCGTTTAAAGAAATGTTTTGTTGTTTAATTAATTTTAAATTAATAAATCCACTTTAATTTTAATATGTATCGATTAAATCGAGTAAATTGAATTATTTGTGCTACATTAATGCAATAAAAACAAAATAAATTTTAATTTTTAATAACTTACCTTACAATAATGTACTGAAAACAAAAACAGTAATAAAAATTACTACTTGCTAGTTAAACACAATATTTGAACCACCATGCCTTGTAGGTACTTTTTCGCGCATCATTCTGCGAATGTGGAAATTCCACGTAAAAACTGACGTGGTGATATTAATAGCACATATTATTCGGCCCAGCGGTGATGTGTTTTTTTTGGGGTAGTTTTCTTATAAAAGCGTCATCTGTGACTTATACCGCTTAGTTTTCCAAACAAATGTATACGTTTTTTAAGAGATTTAAATTTTTGAACGGTTTTGCGTTAGTTATAATATCCACTTTGTAATCAGACAAATGTTGTGCGAATCCGTTAATTAAGACTCGAAATTACGAATATTTTTGTTTCACCTTGGTTTTCCCCTTCAAAAGAGAAAGGACGGTTGTCGGAAATCGTTGTACTTTTCAAATGCCCACAAATGCCGCCCCTAAATGAGTGACGCCCTGGGCGGACCACCCCCCCACCGCCCCCCCCCCTAGCTACGCCACTGTTCCAAGGGTCTCCAAACGTTTCTGCCGGAGGGCCGCATTAACTGTCAAACAGCAGTTTGGGAGCCGAATACAAACAGTTTTGTGGTAAACTACAGATAAAAATTGTATATTTTTTTGGAGATTAAAAGGTCTCCAGGGACGGATGAGAGGGCCTCGAGGGCCGCATCTGGCCCGCGGGCCGTAGTTTGTAGACCCCTGGTTTATTCAGTCATCATGATCATATAGAACTTGGCTCTTGTGGCGTTGGATCAAGGTGACATTCAGCGTTGTTTCGTTGGTTCATTTCTAACGAAGACCCACCAATGCTTTCACCGCCTTAGCCACTGAGATGAATACTATTCCAAGTAATAGAAACTTAGGCTTTTTAAAACATGGAATACTCCCTTAACTGCAAGAAATATTCCTTTTATTTTAATTAACCCATGTTCCGGTGCCACAAAGTTACGCAAATATGTGATGAAATCACAAAGATATGGGTTGAATGCCAGTTTTTTTTGTTTTTTTTTAAAGTTTTGGCATCCTGAAAATGAATTAATTGTAATCGAATATATTGTCATCGAGATGCACGATGCTGTTTAAAAAAACAACTTTTCCAAGCTAACACTTCATTAATATAAAAGTTGAACTGTTGAAAGCGTAATTCGAGTTCAGAATTCGGGACACATATTTTAGGACGTATTTTAAAAGTCGTTAATCCTTGTTTTTATAAATGTTTCTAATCTGACGTCTGCCTGACAAGTCTCATTAATGGTTGTACTCCAGGCTTCTCTGTCAGATGTATACGTCCTTCAGAAAGGACGTCATGTCATGTGTAGGACGTAAAGGTCATTTAGACTTCGCTCACTTTTTTATACATGATGTTTCTTTATCTTTTTTTTTAAGAAGCCTGTCCCACGTCTTTTGGAAGCCCCTGATTTCAAAGTATTGATTTCGATCTATCACAGACGACATTTTGGAACAAATGACATGGGGAAAGGAACTGGGTCATCATTTAGTTCAGGGATTTCTTTATTATTGTAATCTTTTTATTTTAGACCAGTTGTACGTGAAATGCTTCAGGTACTAAGCTATTGGTCACATAATAAGCGTTGAAAGACAATTGTGTTAACGATTTTTGTGTATTGTGGTGAACTTATATTTTGGCCTAACATTTATTATTATGAATTCATATAACAATGGCTAAAAAGAGTGAGGTTGTTATAAATAATATAAAAGCCCAAGTCACTGGATAGATGTGGAACGCTGAGGAACGATGTACAATAGTCTATAGCAGTTAAAAAATCGTGTGGTGATTAGCAATGTAAAAAAATATTATATGACGCCATTGTTTCAGCTTATGTTTTAAAATACAAGGTGTGCATCAAAAGGTGTGCAAATTATTTACAAATTAAAGACGCGCTGTAAAAATAAAATAAGGACAAGTTAGTTGGGCTTTCAAAAAATGTAAGCGCCTAAGGCGCTCTAAAAAAAAAGTGGGCGCCCAGTACAATCTAGTATTAAATAAATGTCGATGTTGTGTTGTGTTATTAAAAAAAAATTTAAGTGTCTATAGCAAAAATAATTAGCAAATAAAATATTATTTAACGTTGGTTTACATCCAATGTTCCCTTACGGCGCAGCAAATTTAGTAAAAGATTGCACAAAATGGATCCTGTGCAGCTTTGCACACAAGTTGTTGGTTTTTTTTACTATGCACATGGACCAATAAACCTTAGAGGAAACATTAATATCATTAAAGAGTAATTATATTTAGGTTTTTTTTCCATATCTGATTATTAAACAATATAATTTGCAATTGTCACGCAAGTAGTGTCTGTCAGTCAGTCCTGGCGCTACTAATTTTAGAAAGCATGGAAAACCAAATTACTGCACCAATGCATCAAAAGGTGTTCAAATTAAAGATGCGCTGTAAAAAAATATTATATGACGTCATTGTTTTCGCTGATATTTTAATTTTGGAAAAGGGATCAATGTAAAAAGAGGATTTGATGAAGGTTAATTATAAAATAAAAAAACAAATGGGGCGCCTTAGGTGCCATACAACCCCTATTATAAAATACTTTGTGTACATTTCAGAAAGTTTAATATTTCGTATTTATCAAACAAGGACAAGTTAGTCGGGCTTTTGAAAAAGGTGGGTGCCGTAGGCGCCCTAAAAAAAGTGCATTTTTTTATAAAATAAATAGATTTCAGCTGAAAACTTCCGTCATTTTTGACGGGTGTACGCTAGTTTATAACATAATCTCACTGCTATATCCTGTCATACAAAGTATAGTCCTACTTGATAAAATCAATCAATATATTCACACCTATAGCATTTCTGTGTCTCTTCATTCACTATAGCACTGTTAACAAAATTTTAAAAAAACTTTCTCATCATCATCAATCATACTAAATGCCCATTTAGTCGTGAACTCGTCTATCAAACATCAGACTTTAACACTGTAAGACCAAGGATTTTTGCACGCTTTTATTTAAGTCACACTGTTTGTATGTTGCATCCATCCATCCATCCATCCATCCATCCTTTAAATCTTGTAACGTAAAATTAAACCACTGCTGATGGTCCTAGAGTTCTCAAAATTTTACCACATATAGATCGTGGATGACAATGCATTGTATCAAAATTTCAGATCGATCGAATGTACCGTAATTAAATTAATGCACTTTTAGTTTTTAGTTTTTAGTTTTTGTCTATATAAAATATTATCACTTGTGTCAATGAACCATGCCTCAATTCGCCCTAGAGGGATACAATTATTATAACTTTAATCAAATAATGTAAAAAAATCTTTTTTTAAAAAGGACACGCTTTTATTTACATATAGAAAGTGCACTAAAAAGAAGAAAATAAAAATTTTCTATGAAAACAGGTGAACTCTCTATCGTGTACAAGGCTGCGAAACATAAAAACAAATTTGTTTGAAAAAAACTTTTCACAACTTTGATCATATAAATGCTACTATCACATTAATTAGAAATATTTATCTATATGTAAGAGAATAGATGCAATGAGAAATTATTTGTGATGGGCGCCGCACGCTTTTATGTGCAGTAGATTGGTTCAACGATTTCATCTGTTTTCATAGAAAAATTTTATTTTCTTCTTTTTAGTGCACTTTCTATATATAAATAAAAGCGTGTCCTTTTTTGAAAAAAAAGATTTTATACATTATTTTATTTCATATAAATTTAATACAAGTCTCTTTATTTCTTTCTGACGCCCCAACCAAAGATTGAGATCCTTATTGTGGCGTGTTCAGGGGATCGTGAGACGCATGCAACTGACTCACCTGGCCCACCTGATGGCCTATGGTATTTACCTGTACAAAACAAAAACAAGGCAATAGAGCGATGTCTAGGATGTCTCTGTGTCTATAACTACTGTGCTAACAAACACAAACTTCATTGAGGTTTGGAGATGTACCTGGAACAAACCGAGCGTTCAATGAACAAATCAGGCTTGGGATGAACAAAAACAGCTAAACTTTGGATGAAAAAATCATTTCTTTGAATGAACAAATAAGTCTTTGGGTAAAGTATTTAATATTTAATGAGCAAATAGGTCCTTTGAATGAAAAAATAGGTATGTGGGTCAATTATTTAATGTTTAATGAACAAATAGGTCCTTTGAATGAAAAAATAGGTATGTGGGTCAATTATTTAATGTTTAATGAACAAATAGGTCCTTTGAATGAAAAAATAGGTATGTGGGTCAATTATTTAATGTTTAATGAACAAATAGGTCCTTTGAATGAAAAAATAGGTATGTGGGTCAATTATTTAATGTTTAATGAACAAATAGGTCCTTTGAATGAAATAATAGGTATGTGGGTCAATTATTTAATGTTTAATGAACAAATTGGTCCTTTGAATGAAAAAATAGGTATGTGGGTCAATTATTTAATGTTTAATGAACAAATCGGTCCTTTGAATGAAAAAATAGGTATGTGGGTCAATTATTTAATGTTTAATGAACAAATAGGTCCTTTGAATGAAAAAATAGGTATGTGGGTCAATTATTTAATGTTTAATGAACAAATAGGTCCTTTGAATGAAAAAATAGGTATGTGGGTCAATTATTTAATGTTTAATGAACAAATAGGTCCTTTGAATGAAAAAATAGGTATGTGGGTCAATTATTTAATGTTTAATGAACAAATAGGTCCTTTGAATGAAAAAATAGGTATGTGGGTCAATTATTTAATGTTTAATGAACAAATAGGTCCTTTGAATGAAAAAATAGGTATGTGGGTCAATTATTTAATGTTTAATGAACAAATAGGTCCTTTGAATGAAAAAATAGGTATGTGGGTCAATTATTTAATGTTTAATGAACAAATAGGTCCTTTGAATGAAAAAATAGGTATGTGGGTCAATTATTTAATGTTTAATGAACAAATAGGTCCTTTGAATGAAAAAATAGGTATGTGGGTCAATTATTTAATGTTTAATGAACAAATCGGTTCTTTGAATGAAAAAATAGGTATGTGGGTCAATTATTTAATGTTTAATGAACAAATAGGTCCTTTGATGAAAAAATAGGTATGTGGGTCAATTATTTAATGTTTAATGAACAAATAGGTCCTTTGAATGAAAAAATAGGTATGTGGGTCAATTATTTAATGTTTAATGAACAAATAGGTCCTTTGAATGAAAAAATAGGTATGTGGGTCAATTATTTAATGTTTAATGAACAAATAGGTCCTTTGAATGAAAAAATAGGTATTTGGGTCAATTATTTAATGTTTAATGAACAAATAGGTCCTTTGAATGAAATAATAGGTATGTGGGTCAATTATTTAATGTTTAATGAACAAATTGGTCCTTTGAATGAAAAAATAGGTATGTGGGTCAATTATTTAATGTTTAATGAACAAATCGGTTCTTTGAATGAAAAAATAGGTATGTGGGTCAATTATTTAATGTTTAATGAACAAATAGGTCCTTTGAATGAAAAAATAGGTATGTGGGTCAATTATTTAATGTTTAATGAACAAATAGGTCCTTTGAATGAAAAAATAGGTATGTGGGTCAATTATTTAATGTTTAATGAACAAATAGGTCCTTTGAATGAAAAAATAGGTATGTGGGTCAATTATTTAATGTTTAATGAACAAATAGGTCCTTTGAATGAAAAAATAGGTATTTGGGTCAATTATTTAATGTTTAATGAACAAATAGGTCCTTTGAATGAAAAAATAGGTATGTGGGTCAATTATTTAATGTTTAATGAACAAATAGGTCCTTTGAATGAAAAAATAGGTATGTGGGTCAATTATTTAATGTTTAATGAACAAATAGGTCCTTTGAATGAAAAAATAGGTATGTGGGTCAATTATTTAATGTTTAATGAACAAATAGGTCCTTTGAATGAAAAAATAGGTATGTGGGTCAATTATTTAATGTTTAATGAACAAATCGGTTCTTTGAATGAAAAAATAGGTATGTGGGTCAATTATTTAATGTTTAATGAACAAATAGGTCCTTTGATGAAAAAATAGGTATGTGGGTCAATTATTTAATGTTTAATGAACAAATAGGTCCTTTGAATGAAAAAATAGGTATGTGGGTCAATTATTTAATGTTTAATGAACAAATAGGTCCTTTGAATGAAAAAATAGGTATGTGGGTCAATTATTTAATGTTTAATGAACAAATAGGTCCTTTGAATGAAAAAATAGGTATTTGGGTCAATTATTTAATGTTTAATGAACAAATAGGTCCTTTGAATGAAAAAATAGGTATGTGGGTCAATTATTTAATGTTTAATGAACAAATCGGTTCTTTGAATGAAAAAATAGGTATGTGGGTCAATTATTTAATGTTTAATGAACAAATAGGTCCTTTGAATGAAAAAATAGGTATGTGGGTCAATTATTTAATGTTTAATGAACAAATAGGTCCTTTGAATGAAAAAATAGGTATGTGGGTCAATTATTTAATGTTTAATGAACAAATAGGTCCTTTGAATGAAAAAATAGGTATGTGGGTCAATTATTTAATGTTTAATGAACAAATAGGTCCTTTGAATGAAAAAATAGGTATGTGGGTCAATTATTTAATGTTTAATGAACAAATAGGTCCTTTGAATGAAAAAATAGGTATGTGGGTCAATTATTTAATGTTTAATGAACAAATAGGTCCTTTGAATGAAAAAATAGGTATGTGGGTCAATTATTTAATGTTTAATGAACAAATCGGTTCTTTGAATGAAAAAATAGGTATGTGGGTCAATTATTTAATGTTTAATGAACAAATAGGTCCTTTGAATGAAAAAATAGGTATGTGGGTCAATTATTTAATGTTTAATGAACAAATAGGTCTTTTGAATGAAAAAATAGGTATGTGGGTCAATTATTTAATGTTTAAAGAACAAATAGGTCCTTTGAATGAAAAAATAGGTATGTTGGTCAATTATTTACTGTTTAATGAACAAATAGGTCCTTTGAATGAAAAAATAGGTATGTGGGTCAATTATTTAATGTTTAATGAACAAATAGGTCCTTTGAATGAAAAAATAGGTATGTGGGTCAATTATTTAATGTTTAATGAACAAATCGGTTCTTTGAATGAAAAAATAGGTATGTGGGTCAAATATTTAATGTTTAATGAACAAATAGGTCCTTTGAATGAAAAAATAGGTATGTGGGTCAATTATTTAATGTTTAATGAACAAATAGGTCCTTTGAATGCAAAAATAGGTATGTGGGTCAATTATTTAATGTTTAATGAACAAATAGGTCCTTTGAATGAAAAAATAGGTATGTGGGTCAATTATTTAATGTTTAATGAACAAATATGTCCTTTGAATGAAAAAATAAGAGACTTTGGGTTAATTATTTAATGTATGACCAAAAGAAATGGTTCTTTAATTGAACAAATATGTCTTTGGGTGAAAAAAATAACTTTTTGATGTACACATATTTCATTAGTTGAAGAAATAAATTTTCATGAAAAAAATAACGTTATTGAATAGGATGTGGCTCAGCCTGAAAAGACACATACAAAATACTGATGAATCGGCAAAAATCCCTCTTCCACAAACAAATATAAACAATTGGTGGTAAGTAAAGACAAATTTCTCTTCAGCGTGTCGTAGAATCTGTTTTTAGATTAATAAATCTAATATCGAATGAACAAATTTGTTTTTCAGTGATCATGTTATTCAGTAAATGAAAAAATCAGTGATTTGATGCACAAATCAGTTCTCTCTTGTACAAATTATTTAAGTAAACAATTTAATCCACGATGCGCAATGCGATTCTTGCATGTGGAAATAAGTTTTGAAATAAAGTCGTCTGTTCCATTTTAAATAAATCCAACACTTGATCACTTATACATTTAATTTAAGTGGATGTAACCTATTATTGTAACAATGCTAATCTGAATACATCAATCCTGGTGTGAAGAAATTAGTTCTTAAATAAGTCATTTATGTCTTGAAAGAATTAGCTAGTTCGTGGATTAACAAAATATTTCTAAGATCAACTAATACCATATATTTATTGAAGAAATAATATATTCTTGGATGCACGAATCAATTTCTAAGATCAACTAATACCATATATTTATTGAAGAAATAATCTATTCGTGGATGCACGAATCAATTTCTAAGATCAACTAATACCATATATTTATTTTAGAAATAATCTATTCTTGGATGCACGAATCAATTTCTAAGATCAACTAATACCATATATTTATTGAAGAAATAATATATTCTTGGATGCACGAATCAATTTCTAAGCTCAACTAATACCATATATTTATTGAAGAAATAATCTATTCTTGGATGCACGAATCAATTTCTAAGATCAACTAATACCATATATTTATTGAAGAAATAATCTATTCTTGGATGCACGAATCAATTACTAAGATCAACTAATACCATATATTTATTGAAGAAATAATCTATTCTTGGATGCACGAATCAATTTCTAAGATCAACTAATACCATATATTTATTGAAGAAATAATCTATTCTTGGATGCACGAATCAATTTCTAAGATCAACTAATACCATATATTTATTGAAGAAATAATCTATTCTTGGATGCACGAATCAATTACTAAGATCAACTAATACCATATATTTATTGAAGAAATAATCTATTCTTGGATGCACGAATCAATTTCTAAGATCAACTAATACCATATATTTATTGAAGAAATAATCTATTCTTGGATGCACGAATCAATTTCTAAGATCAACTAATACCATATATTTTTTGAAGAAATAATCTATTCTTGGATGCACGAATCAATTTCTAAGATCAACTAATACCATATATTTATTGAAGAAATAATCTATTCTTGGATGCACGAATCAATTTCTAAGATCAACTAATACCATATATTTATTGAAGAAATAATCTATTCTTGGATGCACGAATCAATTACTAAGATCAACTAATACCATATATTTATTGAAGAAATAATCTATTCTTGGATGCACGAATCAATTTCTAAGATCAACTAATACCATATATTTATTGAAGAAATAATCTATTCTTGGATGCACGAATCAATTTCTAAGATCAACTAATACCATATATTTTTTGAAGAAATAATCTATTCTTGGATGCACGAATCAATTTCTAAGATCAACTAATACCATATATTTATTGAAGAAATAATCTATTCTTGGATGCACGAATCAATTTCTAAGATCAACTAATACCATATATTTATTGAAGAAATAATCTATTCTTGGATGCACGAATCAATTTCTAAGATCAACTAATACCATATATTTATTGAAGAAATAATCTATTCTTGGATGCACGAATCAATTTCTAAGATCAACTAATACCATATATTTATTGAAGAAATAATCTATTCTTGGATGCACGAATCAATTTCTAAGATCAACTAATACCATATACTTATTGAAGAAATAATCTATTCTTGGATGCACGAATCAATTACTAAGATCAACTAATACCATATATTTATTGAAGAAATAATCTATTCTTGGATGCACGAATCAATTTCTAAGATCAACTAATACCATATATTTATTGAAGAAATAATCTATTCTTGGATGCACGAATCAATTTCTAAGATCAACTAATACCATATATTTATTGAAGAAATAATCTATTCTTGGATGCACGAATCAATTTCTAAGATCAACTAATACCATATATTTATTGAAGAAATAATCTATTCTTGGATGCACGAATCAATTACTAAGATCAACTAATACCATATATTTATTGAAGAAATAATCTATTCTTGGATGCACGAATCAATTTCTAAGATCAACTAATACCATATATTTATTGAAGAAATAATCTATTCTTGGATGCACGAATCAATTTCTAAGATCAACTAATACCATATATTTATTGAAGAAATAATCTATTCTTGGATGCACGAATCAATTTCTAAGATCAACTAATACCATATATTTATTGAAGAAATAATCTATCCTTGGATGCACGGATAATAACAAATGAATCACCGCTACAAAGTTCATTGAAGGCCAAGCAAATTTTTGTGTAACCAATCGACGTTGGCGTTTAAATCAACAACACTTGGAGTATTCAATGAAACTGTTACTTGGGATTGTATAAACAAAGATGACACCGTGTGAATACAATTCCTGGGATTATGAGACCTTATCTGGAATTAACAAGTGAAGCTGAGGATTATCGAGCCCTCCGTTACTGATACATAAAGTGACTAAAGGTGGTGTGTGTGTGTTTTTTTTTAAAGAAAGGACCTTGAGAGAGACTCGGTGAACAAAGTAGCAGTTGGTGAACTGTAAGGCAGAAAGTGAACTTACCGACAGTTTGTGAATAAAACTAAAATTTTTAAACAAATAAAAACTACTAATTAAATTAAACAACAGGAACAATAATATAACATTCAATATAAAAATAAATTGAGTGATATTTACTTACTTAGAACTTAGAATCTCTTAAAAGCGCTTTGGTCTTAGCATGCAGTGCTTCCTAAATACTAAGTATGGCAACGGTTTTGAAAATCTGATTTTTTTTTATTTAGCCACACATTTTATAAAAACCTGTAGACGGGAACCGTATTGCAAGCGGATTCAAGGTGGTCCGTGAACCAACGTTTGGGGATCGATGGTCTAAAGCAGGAGTCTCGAAACTACGGCCCGTGGGCCAGATGCGGCCCGCGAGGCCCTCTTATCCGGCCCCTGGAGACCTTTTAATCTCCGAAAAAAAGGTTCTATTTTTACCTGTAGTTTACCACAAAACCGTAGTTGGCCCCCAAACTGCTGTTTGACAATTAATGCGGCCCTCCAGCAGAAAAGTTTAGAGACCCCTGGTCTAAAGTATTTAACATTTTTTGTGTACGTATTATAAAAAAAACTATTTAAATCAAGTCCGCCATCAATAAATACTGAAGTCATTTTTTTAAAAATCAGACTCCAATCTGCTTTATCTCAGGAAGTTTAATCCAATGAAATATTTGAAAACTGTTAAATACACAAGATAAAATGATATCATTATTTACTAAGATGGAAAATTACAAGAATAATACAAATACAATTATCACAACATAAGATTAGATATGTTACCTAAACTCAAACATTGTTTGTTCTGTTTCGCTTTACTAATTCAATAATAGTTCAAATATTGAAATATTACTAATATATATTTTAAAGAAAATACTTGCAGACTCAAGTTGTCAAAAATGTACAAAGTAATGGCTGAACAAAACCCTTTAACTTTGACTCTGTAGCCCTGGGCGCAATTTATATCCATGCCCTCCCTCGAGCCCAGCCCGCTGATAAGGCACTTAGCTCTGTGCAGTAACACATGGCAATAACTCACTATTCTCTGGGTAGAACGAAAACTCTTGGCATTCACGTGTTACAGGAGATAGTGATTCCATGGCGCATTTTATCACATATGTAAGGGTCAGTCTTTTACAGAACTTTAATAGTTTAAATTACACCAGAACTTTCTTAGTTTCAATTACACCTGAACTTGATAGTTTAAATTACACCTGAACTTGATAGTTTCAATTACACCTGAACTTGATAGTTTCACTTTACATCATAATTTGATAGCTTCGATTTACGATAGAAATTCAAGCAGTAGTTTTAATGTACACCTTCCAAAAAAAAAGGCATAATTACATGCAGGTATTTTTTTCTACAGGTAGGGGATTTAATTCAAGTTCAAGGTAGATTTTCCGACCCATGACCTCTTAGTTACACCACCGTCCCACATCCAAGTCAGAGGCGTAGCGTGGGTTTGTGCCGCCCGGGGCAGAACACATCTTTGCCGCCCCCCATCCCGCCCACCCTGACTAAAATATGTTGATGCTATAAAGAAGAGGGAATTTTTATTAGAAATTAATAATGACACTATACATTTTAATATTAGAAATAAATAGAAGAGCTTTCATTTCTTGATCAAAAGTCACGTTTTCCGGTTATCCTCGTGGCACAATTTGTGATATATCAATATTTTCAGCAAGGGGATCCTCAATAGCCAAAATAGCTATAGATTAGCCAGCCTTTGTGTATCCATTACAGATCGTAATCGAGTTGTCGTCAACTTAATTTTAGCGAAGCGTCTCTCAAAGCTGCCATTCAAAGGCCACTAGATTAGCTGGTGTACGAACATCAAATGTTTTCCGAATTCTGTAACTTCCAAACCCTAACATGAGTTTCTACATTAATCTCTTCAGTGAAGAATGCAACTTTATTTTCAACGTACATAATATGGCTACATATTAGATTTGATGGCAAATAAATTGCTCCTTCGTTCTTTGACTGGAAAATTTAATTCAAATGATATGATATCCACATGGAATGTTAGAAAAAGTCAAAGCATCCCATCAATACTCCATTAGTTTCTCAGCAAGTAGCCTCTGAAAAGCATTTTAGCCACATTGTCTTCATAAAGTATATGTTTCCCGATAGTATATAATTCCAAAAGTTAAAAAAAAAGAAAAGAAGAATATTTCAAGTGACAAGCAAAGTTCCGTATGTTTATCCCTTCGTCTGTCTCTGTAAGTTTTTGATAGCTTTCACTACTTTATATCCTGAAGTCTGTTTAATGCTTTTGCCTGTAGCAGCAATTAGAACTTTCCAATGGTGTGTGAACATTAAAAAGATTGCATATAACCGATTTAGTGTACTAAAAAACAAACCCGTAAAAACAAAGTTTTTGACTATAAATCCCTTATATATGAGACATAACTAACAGTATTGATTATTTTCAAACATTTACAGACTGACACCGAGTGATGTCCCTTGTCTTTAATAAATGGGGGTGGGATGTGAGGGGGTGTCGGCACGACGGTCGGCGTCAACACGACGGTCGGCGTCAACTCAAACTCACGTGGAAGTGGGAAAAAAAAACAATAACAAACAGTGAATTTTGAATTACATACCTCATATAAGGATAAACTAAAAATGCATTAATTTAATTACGGTACGTTCGATCGATCTGAAATTTTGATACGATGCATTGTTAGGTCAGACGGGTCCGTGTGCCAAATTTCAGTTCGATCGGATCATGGGAAGTGGGTCATTTTTGACTTCTGTTTTTCCGCCCGCCGAGCCCAAGACAGAGAGAGAGAGAGAGAGAGAGAGAGAGAGAGAGAGAGAGAGAGAGAGAGAGAGAGATGATGAGAGAGATGATGAGACGGCCGCGAAGTTAATATAAGGGATTTAATAAAACAAACCCGTAAAAACAAAGTTTTTGACTATAAATCCCTTATATATGAGACATAACTAACAGTAGTGATTATTTTTTAACATTTACAGACTGACACTGAGTGATGTCCCTTGTCTTTAATAAATGGGGGTGGGATGTGAGGGGGTGTCGGCACGACGGTCGGCGTCAACACGACGGTCGGCGTCAACTCAAACTCACGTGGAACTAGAATTTTAAAAAAAATAACAAACAGTGAATTTTGAATTACATACCTCATATAGGGATAAACTAAAAATGCATTAATTTAATTATGGTACGTTCGATCGATCTGAAATTTTGATACGATGCATTGTTAGGTTCGACGGGTCCGTGAGCCAAATTTCAGTGTGATGGGATCATGGGAAGTGGGTCATTTTTGACTTCTGTTTTTCCGCCCGCCGAGCCCAAGACAGACAGACAGAGAGAGAGAGAGAGAGACGCCGGTGAAGTTAATATAAGGGATTTAATAAAACAAACCCGTAAAAACAAAGTTTTTGACTATAAATCCCTTATATATGAGACATAACTAACAGTATTGATTATTTTCAAACATTTACAGACTGAATCTGTCTTAACACAAGTTTGCTTCATAACCCTAGGGGGGAGGGGTGGGTGGGAGGGGGAGAGGGGAAAAGTCTGGTCACCGATTCGCTTGACCGAGCTCAGAGTGACACGTAAAATGTAAACAAAAGCGCACCGTCGTTTCGTTGGGTCGCCTCAATGCTCAAACTTTCACGTGGCAAAAAAACAATAACAAATCGTGATTTTAAATTACATACCTCATATAAGGATAAACTAAAAATGCATTAATTTAATTACGGTACGTTCGATCGATCTGAAATTTTGATACGATGCATTGTTAGGTAAGACGGTTCCGTGTGCCAAATTTCAGTTCGATCGGATCATTGGAAGTGGGTCATTTTTGACTTCTGTTTTTCCGCCCGCCGAGCCCATGAGATGATGAGAGAGAGACAGACAGAGAGAGACGGCCGCGAAGTTAATATAAGGGATTTAATAAAACAAACCCGTAAAAACAAAGTTTTTGACTATAAATCCCTTATATATGAGACATAACTAACAGTATTGATTATTTTCAAACATTTACAGACTGAATCTGTCTTAACTCAACTTTGCATCATAACCCTAGGGGGGAGGGGTGGGTGGGAGGGGGAGAGGGTAAAAGTCTGGTCACCGATTCGCTTGACCGAGCTCAGAGCGACACGTAAAATGTAAACAAAAGCGCACCGTCGTTTCGTTGGGTCGCCTCAATGCTCAAACTTTCACGTGGCAAAAAAACAATAACAAATCGTGATTTTAAATTACATATTTCATATAAGGATAAACTAAAAATGCATTAATTTAATTACGGTACGTTCGATCGATCTGAAATTTTTATACGATGCATTGTTAGGTAAGACGGGTCCGTGTGCCAAATTTCAGTTCGATCGGATCATTGGAAGTGGGTCATTTTTGACTTCTGTTTTTCCGCCCGCCGAGCCCATGAGATGATGAGAGAGAGACAGAGAGAGACGGCGGTGAAGTTAATATAAGGGATTTAAAAATAGTTGGAAAGTTTGTTTCAGTTTGAGCAGCACATAAAGAAATCACGTTTAAGGAACTGTTTGAGTGAGATTTGGCATTGAGATTTATGTCTTTGCAGAGGCGTAAATGGGGGGTGCGAATGTTGCGTACCGCACAGGGTGACACCAACTATAAATGTCTGTATGTTCCCGTTATCTGGCAATGGCAAGTAGGAGGAGATATATGGGGTAATTAAAGTCGTGAGGGGTGACACCACGAGCTAGCGCACTAGTGACACCAACCCTAGTGACGCATCTGAGTCTTTTTGAACTCCCTTCTATTGCTATCAATTGAGTCTATGTATGTTGTTGACATTTTACAGGTCGTTTGAAATTACCAAATAAAGCAATTATCGCGTCTACAAGATGAGCGGCTGACAAATTTGAATCAGTTATAGGAACCAAGCACATCAGCTACTTTAGCCCCTTGGTTTTTCAGTCACATGCATTAGTATCAGTATCAGAAAAATTTATATTCATTATTGAGTTTTGAAGTTTTGGCATTAGAAACGTTCACGTATTATAATATTGGTCAGTATTTCTTTTTTACCTTTTCATAAGCTTTTCTTTTGTTTTATTTAACTTTACTTTAAGTTGTTCCTTTTTTCACTTCTACAAGCTAAATAACAATGACGAATTTTCCCCCCACCCCCAAAGTTCAGCCCGGAGCATTTGATTGGCTCATGTTTGAAACTGATAGGGTATATAAATTTTTGCTTCTACAACAGGAGTGGCTGTCAAATTTGAACAATTATTCAAGTTACCAGCAGATCAATACTACTTAAGCCTTTTGGTTTTTCCATAAGTTCAGTGGCCTAAGTATCAGAATAATTTATACCCAATATGCAGTTTTGAGTTTTGGCATTAGAAACGTTTACTTACTTACAATAGTTCCTTTATTAATTTTCTCAATTTCTTATTTTCATTTATTTTGATAAAAGTTTGCACTATTTTTTTTAATTTCCATTCTTAGAAGCTAATTAACAACGAGAAATGTGCAGCCCCTAAATAAGTGCCACCCGGGGCATTCCCCCCCCCCACTTTGCCCCCTCTCGCTACGCCACTGATCCAAGTTCTCACTTTCTAGTCATAAATGCACTTATGAAAAGTGGGCTGAGCGAGGTACATTGACAGTAAGTAGGCTATTACAGTTTCGGTCACTTAATTTTTTTTTAATACCTCTAGGGTCAGCGTGTTAGAGAGTAACAGCAGGTGTTGCTGGGATATGTCGAGTTAATCCATATGGTCTATGGCTACATCAGCACTGACTTCTGCTAGATGACTCACTTCCTTTAGATGTTGGAGTTTGACATGTCGGGTAGGAGGTGCAACAGTGTAGTTTTTCAAATACCACCAACGGAGTTCGGCATGGCTTCCATTACCTAAAATTAAGGTGCATAATTTTTTTGGTTCCTGTTTGTTTTTATTAATCAGCCTCACGCGAAGGAACGGCAACTCCGAGAGAAAACTAGAATCATGCTAGGATTGTCTTTCTTTGTTACTGTTATTATCTAACTAAATTCATGCTAGGATTGTCTTTACTTGTTACTGTAATTATCAGACTAGATTTATATATAGGTTTGTCTTTCCTTGTTACTGTAATTATCTGACTAGATTTTAAAAAATAGGATTATCTTTCCTTGTTACTGCGATTATCAGACTAGATTTATGCTAGGATTGTCTTTTCTTGTCACTGTAATCATCTTACTAGATTCATGCTAGGATTATCTTTCCTTGTTAGTGAGATTCTTTCCCCTTAGCCGTATTACGTCTTCTTTCATTCGACTTATTCGAATCTCAACACATCTTCGTTGTTGTTAGTTAAGATGACTTTAAAACACTGAATGTTTTAAGATGACTTTAAAACACTGAATGTTTTAATAAACCGTAGATCTATTTGATTCAATAGTCCTAATACAATGGCGTCATTTAAAGAAAAATTAATTTAGTGTCTTTTTTTCTGAGTTTCCTCTGAAAAAACTTCTGATGCAGATAAACGCTTCGCCCTTCCTGTAATATCTGAATTACCCACACATAGAGATTGGATGTATGATTTGTAAAGTATGTGAAGTTGAATGTGGTAACTGATAAACCTGTGAAATAGTTTCGAGTTACTCAAGGTGGTAAATATAAGCGTAAGTAAAAATATTGTTCTCAATCAACGTTAAAAAAAAAGATGAAAATCAATTAAACATAACTACAACAAATGTAAAGTATGTTGGTTTGTTAAACACATGATCCTACTTCTAATGGGTCTTAAACAAACTTGGCCCACATATCAATCCAGAATCAAATTATTTATAGGTGTGTGTGGGGGGGGGGACTTAACAAAATGCACAGTTTGGGGTCGGGGTTCCATTAGGTGTTTTTTTTTCTTTTCTATTTGATCTAAATAATTATAATTTTAATAACTTGCTAGCAGATGGATCGATATCGAAAATAATAATTAATTAATAAAGACAGTTTGATCATTTTGAAAATACTCGAGGGAAATGAAATGAAAACATTCACTCTTTAAGGTCCGAGGGCCCCAAATCAATTTTCATACAATTTTATTGTTCCTCTGACACATGTAAGCAGATTGTTGGATCTTAACAAAACTAACCAAGACATTCATTGTCCACTTCATTTGGGGACGTGGTGGTCGAGTGGCAGCGCACTGGACTGTCGTACCGATGGTCACGGGTTCGAATCCGTGTGAAGGCAAGGGTTTGTTCCCGGGGCCTAGGGCGTCCCTGAGTCACCCCGCTCCGAATGGGTACCTAACACTACATGTAGTTAGGCGGCTGGGTAATGCGTGGAACCCACAAAGCCGTGGCATGTGAATGCTGCATCACTTGCCAACAGATCATCTGTCATGGTCTGTGGACGCAACTATCTTCTACATAGAAGGAGCGTCTGTATAGATAAGATTTCCCAAATATAAGCTACGTAAAAACTCATTTAATAAAAAATATATGTGAATTAGACTCAGGACAAGTTTGGTATAGCCACATACGTTATAGAAAACATTTATTTATTTTTATTAAATTAAAGTGGTGTAAATGTTCACTTATTTCGAGTCTAATCCAATTTTTAAAAAGAAAGTTCAATAATTTGATTTTCTTTATTTCACTTTGATTTTTCAACCATGTTTATTGTTGGAGACAGCATTTAAAGTTTTTATTACACAATTATTTTTAACTTATATTCTAAGGACCTCTTATTTAAGACAAAGATAATACGTCACTGCAATGGGCACCTTTCAGAAGCCAGTCTTTAAACTTGAAAAATAATTGTGAAAGCTACTGAATTTCTTCTATGGAATAATTTTTGTGTGTATTTTAAAAATGCAGAATATTGTTGTTGTTTTTTAAATTAAATAATTAATTTATTTATTTATTTTATTTTTTTATTTATTTATTTCTTTTTTTTTGTAGTAATAATTTAAATCTGGAATTTTGTGGCAATTGTGTTACAATCCATGGGTGAATATAAAAGGTAGAAATGTAAAGTTCGATTTTTTAACATAATTCTATAAAGAACGATTTTGTTTTATAGCCATTTCAGGGTTAAATGAGTGTCTTTAAATTTTTTGTTTCTCTATCTTTGTCGAGGATTCTTGCACGTTCCGATATAGGATTAAACAATTATTTTAATTTTCTAAAAATGCCAAATATTTTTTTGTCCTATAATGGTCTAATCTATCTATATAGCGCTAGCTAGATGAAGGAATATATAATATAAAAGCCCATGTCATTCACTCATTCGCTCATTATGGAACGCTGAGGAACGATGTACAACAGTCTATAGCAGTTAAAAAAATCGTGTGTTGATTAGCACTGTAAAAATATTTAATACAAGGCGCGCAAAAAGGTGTGAAAAATAATTATCAATTAAAGACGTGCTGTAAAAAAAATATTATATGACGTCATTGCTTTAGCTTATATCTTAATTTTAGAAAAGGGAACGATGTAAAAATAGGATTTGAGGATTTATAATTATAAAATACTTTGTGTACATTTCAGGAAGTTTAATATTTTGTATTTATCAAAAAAGCATAATTTACTTTGGATTTTGACCAAAAAAAGTGGGCGCCGTAGGCGCCCTAAAGCTGCTGTGGGCGCCGTAGGCGCACGGCGCCCTACAACCCCTAGTAGTAGAATAACGGTTAATGTTACTAGTAGAATAACGGTTAATGTTACTTGTGCAAATCTTAACCTTATTTGGTAGATAACTTTATTATTCAAACTTTATCAGTAATCTAACAAATAATGTTTTACATAGCAATGCGGGATCATAATGGGAAAGAGATTCAATTAAAAATGGGTTCTACAAGATATGTTTTCCCCAATAGTAATTGGGATCCCATCAGGAATGGGATTAGAGTTGAAGTCCCTGGTGAAATGGATGAAAGCATAAAAAGCGAGCGGTAGTGTCGTTGTACACAAATGGGAATAGGATACCTTTTAGAAATGGAATTTCACGAAGGATCGGTTCACTTTTTAAAACATGATTCTAGCTATCTTGTCTTATCTTATCTTATCTGTTTACAGACGCTCCCTTCTATACAGAAGATTATTGCGTTCTACGCGTATCTATGTTTTGTGTTTAGTCCTGCATTTTTCATTATAGATTTAAATGTTGATAAAGTGTTGGTTTTCCTGGTTTCTTCAGGCAACCCTTTCCACGCCCGAATTCCGGACGGGAAGAACGAAAATTTGTATGTGTTTGTTCTTGCATACAGAATAAGAAAGGTGTTTTTATCCTTATGTCTGTCTGAGTGTTGTATTAAGTTATCTTTGTGTTGTATTTCTAAATTAGAATTAATTGCTTTATGTATGATTACTACTTTACTCGTGGTTCTTCTATCCTCTAGTCACTAGAGTCTAGTGTTTCAAGGTTTAATGATTTAACTAATGGTCTTATTCTTGGCAGTTTTGAATATTCTCCAGTAATGAATCTGGCAGCTCTTTTTTTAATTTGTTCTAGTGTATCAATGTTTTCTTTGGTGGACGGGTCCCATACAGAAGACGCATATTTTGATACAGGTCTCACTAAAGTGAGGTAGCATTTTAGTTTTATATCTCTATTACATTTGTAAAAGTTTCTTTTTATAAAGCCTAAGGTTTTGTTTGATTTTTAAATAACTTCTTGACATAGGGGATTCCATGATAGTTTCTCATTTATTATGACTCCTAAGTATTTTGAATCTTTAGTTTGGGTCAGTTCTTTTCCATGAATGAAATATTTTGAATTTATTTGCTTTTTTCTCTGTGTTACTCTTAACAGTTGACACTTTTCTGGGTGGAAAGACATACTCCAGTTAGTTTAACATTTTATCAATTCATCTAAGTCTTTTTGTAAAATTTGCTATCTTGTTCTGATTTAATTGTTCTATAGATTATACAATCATCAGCTAATAGCCTAACTTTTGTTCCTGTTGAGATGTTGTTGGGTAAATCATTTATATAAATTAAAAAGAGTAAGGGACCTAGCACAGTTCCTTGTGGAACTCCTGAGTTAACCTTTATTGGTGCAGATTTAGATCCATTAATTATTACAGTTTGCTCCCATACCCAAAAGGAAGTCTTGGATCCAGTGATGTAAGAGTCCTGAGATTCCAAAGTAGTTACGTTTTTTAAGTTAACTAAGGCGGTGTGAGCTTTTTAAAATGCTTTTGAGAAGTCTAGTACTATTGTGTCTATTTGATCATTGTTGTCTAAGCCTTTTGATAGTTCATCTATTAAACCTATTAATTGTGTTTTACATGATCTGTTTTTTTCTAAAGCCGTGTTGATGTGGGCATAGGGCATTATATTTGTCTAGGTGGTTAACTATTCTACTATATATTATGTGTTCTAGTAATTTACAGGTGATACTAGTAAGTGATACAGGTCTGTAATTACCAGGGTCGGATTTATCACCTTTCTTAAAGAGTGGAGTTACGTTAGCTACTTTCCAATCCTGGGGCACTTTACCCTGGTTTAGAGAGGTTGAAAAAGAACTAGATATGGGGTACTATGAAAGTATGGAATCCAGTACCCCCTGTTGGGTAAAGAGATCCTATCTGAGAACGAAATATGCACACTAAAATTTTAATGTGTCTTTTTATTAGAGATTTTCATTTATATTTAATTTGTTGTAAGTTTCTTTCAAAAGGGACCACTAATGTAAGGGATAACTAATTTAAGTGACCACTAATGTAAGTCACCCCTAATGTAAAGGACCACTAATGTATGCTTAGGTAAAATCATATGTGTTCTTTTTTTCCAAGTTCCTTCTAGGAAAACGCTGGGTATACTCCCTAGTAATGTATCTTTTAAAAATATACCCTTCTCCCCGAAAGTGCATAGAAGATTTAGCTAACGAAATGATCGATCAGATGTCCTGCTGGGAACACTCCGTGAAGGGGTAGTTCCTTACCGAGAAGGGGTGACCTCTCCGTGGCTCAGACCACAAGTAGGGCAAGTGGATCTGACCGCAGCCCGAAACCAACAACCCCTAGCAGGCAATGCCGAAGTCCGGTTAGGTGTTAGGTGCTAGTCAAATATGATTACAGTCTCTGTACGGATATTAGGCAGAGCATTAGGTGCAATGCCGATAATGTTAACCAAAGCACCCGTTGAGGGTCGGTTTATCCGAAGCGACCGTTTCGCCCCCCTCACTAGCAAACAAATGCCAGTGAGCGGTGCTGGTTTAGGGCCAGGAGCGCCAGTACGGATTAGCAAAAGGTGCCGTGAAGAACTTAGTGGACGCCAGCTCTGAGAAAACCTTCCATTGGAGGTTGCATCCTAGGTAGGCCATTGATGATCCCCCGCTTTGCGGCAGTCCTTAACCATAGAGACTCGTATGCTTTGCCGGGGTGGCGCCGAAGTTGTAGCGAGTTGAAGTAGGGGAACTCCACCCGTCCTTGTGCGGTCACTTTTAGTAGGAGGCATCTTCAGAATTGACCGTTCCTGGGGGAGGGGGGTCACTCAGCTATTAGGTTCCTTTGGTGCAGGCGACAGGGTGGCTGGGGTGGGGGGGGGCTTTCCGGGAAGACCCATGAAGAGCACTAGGCTTGGGGCTACTGACTTTCTTCCACATGGAGGTTCATCAGATGTGCTGGGTTTCCAAACAATTTTTTTTAACTATCTTTGCATTATAATAGACCAACAGTGGTCAAACTGCGGCTCGCGAGCCGCATGCGGCTCTTCTGTGTTCACATTGCGGGTCGCGCAGAGCCGTCTTTACACCATTCTGGGCCCCCTGGCAAAGAAAGAGTGCGCCCCCCCCCCGCAGGAATAAAAAATAAATATACATAATATATATATATAAACATATTCCCATGGGACCCATATGCTCATGGGCCCCCGGGCAAATGCCCAAAGGGCCTATGCGTTAAGACGGCCCTGGGGTCGCGTACAACTTATGAAAGATATGTTATAATCATCACTAGAAGATTTCCACGGCAGATTTAATGACCCATAGTGCTTCAAAGCTGCTCTCGGCAATGTTTTTATATTTTAAAGTGGCTCTCTGTTACTACAGGTCTAGCCACCCCTGTAATAGAATAATGAAATCTATTTGGTTCTGTGCTCTGTAAATAATATATATCGATGCCTTTCGTCCATTGAACTGCTCTTGTGAATCACTTTAGAAAACAATTCACAGAAGTAACCTGGGCTCCCAAAATCATTTTTAAAAAATTATTTATTTATTAATTCAAATACCGTGTGAAATCTGATATCAGAGATGCAGCTGTGAATGTATCGTATATTTACTATATGCATGTTAATTATATACTTGAAAGGGAACACCAATCATCACGGTGAAATTCAGTTCACTAAAGCTTTATCGATAAAAGTAGGAATACGTTTAATAATATGTGCATTATTTAAATAATGACTCTAAGCTAAATTATTTCATGCCCAAGGTAAAAATTAGTTGCTGTTTTAATTTGTATACCAACTCTTTAAGATCTAGGTCAGTATTCGATTCTAAGTTACACCAAGATGATATTATAATACACAAACAGGAATCAAGTATAAGAGTAGCCCCCTATAATGATGGGCTGTTCAATTCACTAAAGGAGTTTAACCTCACCCCACTCCTACCAAACGAAACAAGAACTTCCTGCCGACAAAGTGGAGCATAACCCTCGACCCTCAGACAAGTGACTTGTGAGGCAGCAGTGGTGGTGGCCCTTGGTTAAACGCTCCGCCATAGTCGCGCGTAACTGGGCCAGAAATAGCCGCCCCACAGACTCAAGTCGCCTCTGCAGGATACTAACCAAAAAACGCAGCACGCGCGCACTTTTGGATTTGTCCGAGTGTTGTTTAAGTTGTGTACTGCTAGTGTTATTCTGTTTAACAAGAGTTGCTGGTTTTTTCCTGAAATTTGTTCATCATTATCCCGGAGTTTTTGTTCATTCAGAACTTATAATAGACTGCCAAACGTTGTTTATCGTGGTGAGTATTTTGCCGGTGTAAAATGTTGGTGTATAATGTCGGTGTAAAATGTTGGTGTATAATTTTAGATCAGACTGGATACGTGACAACATAATCCTTTCAGCTCACGAGAAATGACCATAGTGGTCAGTGCAAGAATGATCCAGGACCTCGTGTGATCCTAGAAGTATTCTAAGTAATTGGTCCATTGGTTCGACCTTTGGTATTTGCATATCTTGTAAACGACATCTTCATGAGTTAGACATGTGCCTGAAGCGGGAAAAATGATTGTATTTGGGTTTTTTTAAAGTTCATTGAATTAAACTGAAGAAAGAAAGAAAACGTAGTGCCAAGTAACCTCGTATCTTCTATTGAAATTTTGAATGTATTTCAAAATCACAAACTGCAGGGTTGTTCTATAATACACAAGACTTATTTAACTGGTGTCTTCTTTAGTACAGATCAGAATGGCTGGAAGGATTTCTTCGTATGTATCTTTTATTGCCCTTTAGGACAGTGCTTCCCAAACTTTTTAGTATTGCAGACCGGCAGGAATTTTTTCCATTGCACCATTGACCGGTGAACTATTTTGCCTTTACTGGCGTGGTAGCGAAATGTCCTTTCTTGGTAACACCTGCGGACCGGCATCGGATGGCCCACGGACCGGCACCGGTCCGCGGACCACCACTTTGAGAAGCACTGCTTTAGGAGACAATATCCCAACTGAATATTAAAAATCTGTCACAAGAAATAATTCATCGGTATTCAAATGGTCCGACATGCGACTCACATATACATAGATTTTAGCACGGAGCACTATTTTTATGACATAAGCTACTAACATATTTGAACAACATCATTTGTAATTTTTAATTTCTTGACATGTGAATAATATTAAATAGATATTCCTTTAATTATACACAAAATGAAAAGCTTTTTTTTTAAATCTAAAAAGAAAATGTCACCTCATGCGTTCATAACCACACATATTTATTAGTATTATAAGGAGATTTTTTAAAGGATATTATACAAATCGCGAAATCTTTAATTAATTACATTTAAAAACTTTTGAACAATAATAGTGTTATCTTTGTCTCCACACAAAGTGTTACCTTAGTCTCCCCACAAAGTGTTACCTTAGTCTCCCCACGAAGTGTTATCTTTGTCTCCCAAAAAGTGTTACCTTACTCTCCCCACAAAGTGTTATCTTTGTCTGTCCCATATTGTGTTACCTTTGTTTCCCCATGTTATGTCACGTTTGTCTCTCCATCTTGTGTCACGTTTGTCTCTCCATCTTGTGTCCCGTTTGTCTCTCCATCTTGTGTCCCGTTTGTCTCCCCATCTTGTGTCCCGTTTGTCTCCCCATCTTGTGTCACGTTTGTGTCCCCATCCTGTGTCACGTTTGTCTCCCCATCCTGTGTCCCGTTTGTCTCCTCATCTTTTGTCACGTTTATCTCCCAATATTGTGTCACGTTTGTCTCCCCATCTTGTGTCACGTTTGTCTCCCCATCTTGTGTCACGTTTGTCCCCCAATATTGTGTCACGTTTGTCTCCCAATATTGTGTCACGTTTGTCTCCCCATCTTGTGTCCCGTTTGTCTCCCCATCTTGTGTCACGTTTGTCCCCCAATCTTGTGTCACGTTTGTCTCCCCACCTTGTGTCACGTTTGTGTCCCCATCCTGTGTCACGTTTGTCTCCCCATCCTGTGTCCCGTTTGTCTCCCCATCTTTTGTCACGTTTGTCTCCCAATATTGTGTCACGTTTGTCTCCCCATCTTGTGTCACGTTTGTCTCCGAATCTTGTATCACTGTTATCTCAACATGCTCACCTTCGTACAGTAGGTCTTAAAACAAGAATCTTAGGCAATAGTTAAAAGTTGCCCTTGAAAATGTATTTGTTTTTTCTGTTGGCACATTTTCTCTTTAAAGGTTGGTCCACACCTCCCAAATGCTCGCGAGGATTTGCCCAAACATCACACGAACGCACTATTTTATTGGCGTATTTTATAGTGCGTTCGTGTCATGCTTGTGCAAATGCTCGCGAGCATTTGTGAGGTGTGGACCGACCTTAAGAAAGAAACAAAACATTTGAAAACTTCGTTAAACTTAAAGAAGGGCTGCGGAAATTAACGATTAATTTCTCGATTAATCGTTTAAAAATTTAAACGATTAAATTATTTTTAACGATTAATTGACCCATCACTTACAAATTATTGGAAGTCAAAAAGTAAAAAAAAATTATTTTTTTTAAATGGCGGCCAATAAATAATAAATTTCCTGACGATTACACGAACATTTTGGTTTTAAACGATTGACTGACGGGAATGTTCAAAGTGTTGATAAAGTTTTCCTACCATGGTTCTAACACCTCGCCTACTTATCAAACCAAATGAAAGCGTATTAAGCTAATGGCAGTAATAGAGTCTGACACAGAAATAGAAAATGATGACAGCACTTCTGATGAATTAGTGTGTTACAAAATGGAGATGAAAGTTACTACTGAACTACAGTTTCTCTGACATAATATCATCACATTATACTACAGTTTCTCTGACATAATATCATCACATTATACTACAGTTTCTCTGACATAATATCATCACATTATACTACAGTTTCTCTGACATAATATCATCACATTATACTACAGTTTCTCTGACATAATATCATCACATTATACTACAGTTTCTCTGACATAATATCATCACATTATACTACAGTTTCTCTGACATAATATCATCACATTATACTAAAGTTTCTCTAACATAATATCATCACATTATACTACAGTTTCTCTGACATGATGTCATCACATTATACTACAGTTTCTCTGACATAATATCATCACATTATACTACAGTTTCTCTGATCTAATGTCATCACATTATACTACAGTTTCTCTGACACAATGTCATCACATTATACTACAGTTTCTCTGACATAATATCATCACATTATACTACAGTTTCTCTGACACAATGTCATCACATTATACTACAGTTTCTCTGACATAATATCATCAAATTATACTACAGTTTCTCTGACATAATATCATCACATTATACTACAGTTTCTCTGACATAATATCGTCACATTATACTACAGTTTCTCTGATCTAATGTCATCACATTATACTACAGTTTCTCTGACATAATATCATCACATTATACTACAGTGTCTCTGACATAATGTCATCACATTCTACAACAGTTTATCTTACTTAACGTAATCACAAAACCACGCATAATCCGGACCCAAAAAGGTCCCAGTAACCATTTTAGAATCTGTTCTCTGGTTTATAATTAACTAGTTTTTTGTTGAGGAGGCGATAAAATTGAGTGAAAAAAATTAGTGGACATTGTGTCAGATAAATGTCTACACTTTTAAAACATAATACTGACTTCCTTAAAACAAAACGAAACTTACTATTAATTTGAATGTAGACATCATGTTGGGTTTCCTGGTTTGTTCGGGCAAACTGTTCCATGCACAAATGCCGGACGGGAAGAAAGGTGGACACCTTGGACGATTGGCAGCGTGCTCGACTGGCGTACCGATAGTCATGGGTTCGAATCTATGTGAATGCTAGGATTTTTTCCATGGGCCTAGGGCGTCCCTGAGTCACCCAGCTCCTAATGGGTACCTAACACTAGTTAGGCGGCTACGTCATGCGTGGAACCCTCATAGCCGTGGCCTTTAAACGCTGCATGGTCTGTAGACGCAATTATCTTCTGCATAGAAGGAGCGTTTGTATAGATAAGATAGGTGATTTGTGTTTTTTTTTCTTCCAAACGGAACAAAATATGTTTTTATCCCCTTGTCTATACTAGTATTGTATTAGATTGTTGTTTAGCTAAATTTCCTAGTAAGAAAAGAATGCCTGATGTATTATTCCATCTTTGCTTGATGTTCTTATGACCTCTAGTCATTTTATTTTTTACCACGTTTTTATTAACTCACGTTCGTTCCTGTTTGTCCACAATTTTTCAAATCTGCCAACGTAAAATTAAACCACTTCTGATGGTCCTAGAGATCTCAAAATTTTACCACAGATAGATCTTGGATGACAATTCATTGTATCAAAATTTCAGATCGATCGAATGTACCGTTATTAAATTATTGAACTTTTTAGTCTATCTATATATAAGCTTATGTATTATAATCAGTCTGCTCTTGTTTACATTACATTCACGTGCCGAGTTCACACCAACCCCGACCACATCAACCATGTTTAACATCAAGGGGAGATCAGTCATTTCCAGTTTGTAAATGTTTGTCGGGCAATGCGTATTATATTTGAACATAATCATGACTTCAAACCTCACTATAGTATACACTTAGACTAATAAATAGAAGTAAAAAAAATTTTTTTTTAAACACGTTTTTATAAGCGGACTAAAAAGAAGAAAATACAATTTTACAATTTAAAATAATTACTATGATGTAATATGATTAAAAAACGTGGGCGGGCGCTTCTCAGGCTTAACTAATTCAATTCACTCATTTTCTTACTCGTCATTTGTAAACCCTAATCATTTTAGCCAAACGCCTAAAAAGCGCCCGCCCACGTTTTTAGTCATATTACATCATAGTAAATATTTCATATTTTAAATTTTTAAAATTTATTTTCTTCTTTTTAGTTCGCTTATAAAAACGCGGTTTTTAAAAAATGTTTTTTACTTCTATTTATTAGTGATATATCGGAGATGCTCCTCTCCATTGTTGATACTCACCAGTAAGTGATCTTCCAGCTCTTTGATAGATGGTTCCCATAGAAGATGCATATTCTAGTATTGGTCTGATATGACTATTGTAATATAGAATTTTAGGTTTTTTTTTCTTATTTCATTTGTATTTTCTTTTTATAAACCCACAGTTTTACTGAATGTTTTTAATTAATTCTTTAACGTGTATTTCATAAGATTTTTTCATTTACTATTTCTGGCAAAACATTTCTAGCCTCACCTCGTAATGTGAGGACCACTTTTTAAGTTTTTGAATACAGTATTCTCAACCACATTTTACATTATACATACCTTCAAGCATAATGCGAGAACAACTCATTGGATCGATTACGAACTAATAAAATGAGAACCTGTGATTTACCCTGTAACTAAATTTCCATTTTCACTATGCATCTGTATAATGATGTCATATTTTAATATCCAGAGTTGATTTGTCTGTGTCTGATAGACCGGCCATCTGTCCTTAAACTATGACACATCCAGAGTTGATTTGTCTGTGTCTGATAGACCGGCCATCTGTCCTTAAACTATGACACATCAAGAGTTGATTTGTCTGTGTCTGATAGACCGGCCATCTGTCCTTAAACTATGACACATCCAGAGTTGATTTGTCTGTGTCTGATAGACCGGCCATCTGTCCTTAAACTATGACACATCCAGAGTTGATTTGTCTGTGTCTGATAGACCGGCCATCTGTCCTTAAACTATGACACATCCAGAGTTGATTTGTCTGTGTCTCATAGACCGGCCATCTGTCCTTAAACTATGACACATCCAGAGTTGATTTGTCTGTGTCTCATAGACCGGCCATCTGTCCTTAAACTATGACACATCAAGAGTTGATTTGTCTGTGTCTGATAGACCGGCCATCTGTCCTTAAACTATGACACATCCAGAGTTGATTTGTCTGTGTCTGATAGACCGGCCATCTGCCCTTAAACTATGACACATCCAGAGTTGATTTGTCTGTGTCTGATAGACCGGCCATCTGTCCTTAAACTATGACACATTTCTGAAGCCTAACTCATCAGTGTTACACCCTGAGGCACGTGTCACGGAGAGCATCAGGTCGTGTTTAATGATATAACACTCGCCCTAATCTCGTGCAATATGTCTATCTCCACCCTAGGAATAACTCGGTTAAAGGGATTTTATACATCTTATATATATCCTATATAATAAAAGGCAAGTTTCTGTCCTTTCTGTCCGTTCTGTCCGGTCATCTATAGCGATTGGTCCCTCAAACACATATGACTCCTACAGCCAATCATATTGAACACGTTTACGCCATTTACGCGGACGTTCAAACCGTGTTATTTTTGGTGCAGTATTTCTTCAAAGACTTTATTTTGAGTTATGTGCGTTGGGATTTATAGCAAAAAGCTCTGTCTTTACGAGTTATTTATTTTAACTATAATGAATAGTATTTTTGACGCGATGCACATGTAATGCCGGTCGAGACGGCTGTTGGAGGGAGTTACAAAATGCCACCGAACTGTGGCGAAACGTCCTTGGACGGGCTTTGTTGCTCGTATTATAATAAAAGTCAATTTTCTGTCCGGTCCTCGATAGCGATTGGTCCCTCAAACTCCTGCAGACTCCTACAGCCAATCACTAGCGGAGAAAATTTAAATCTCATTTACATATTGAACAAATTTACGCGGACGTTCAAAACGAGTTATTCTTCGTGCAGTATTTTTTCCAAGACATTTTATTTTGAGCTGAGCGCGTTGGGATTTATAGTCAAAAACTTTGTTTTTACGGGTTATTTATTATAACTGTTATGTATAGTCTTTTTGACGTGTTACACATATATGGCTGGTCGAGAGGGCGGATCTCTTGACAAACCGCGGTGGAGGGGGGGAGGAAGGGTCTCTGGAATGACCGCAGTGGGGGGGGGGTAGGTTCATATCAACCCAGAGTATATTTTGACCACGGTCACCCCCCCCCCATAACACACACACTGACACGCTGGTTTAATGTGCCCCAGCTCATATAACCCAAGAGTTTAATCTGGATAGGGGCTTAATCTTGTCTGTGGCACAAGGCGATACGTCTATACTAACTATAAAATTTAAACTGGTTTACATTGTTAAAAGTGAAACTATTTTGTAGACCAAACAGCTGTTTTATATCTTACAATAATGCAGACAAAACAACTGTCTAATGTGTTGGATAATGAAAAGATGTATATCTTGATAAATTTGTTGAATGAATCACATAAGAAGATATACATCTCATTCTCAACTTCTTCAATGACACACATCTAAACCGTTATTCTCAATAAAAGTCTATCTCATAGCAAGCATATGTCTCATACAACACACATCTATCTCATAGAAAGCATATGTCTCATACAACAAACATCCATCTTATATACAAGCATATGTCTCATACAACACACATCTATCTCATAGAAAGCATATGTCTCATACAACAAACATCTATCTCATAGCAAGCATATGTCTCATACAACACACATCTATCTCATAGAAAGCATATGTCTCATACAACAAACATCCATCTTATAGCAAGCATATGTCTCATACAACAAACATCCATCTTATAGCAAGCATATGTCTCATACAACACACATCTATCTCATAGAAAGCATATGTCTCATACAACAAACATCTATCTCATAGCAAGCATATGTCTCATACAACACACATCTATCTCATAGAAAGCATATGTCTCATACAACAAACATCCATCTTATAGCAAGCATATGTCTCATACAACAAACATCCATCTTATAGCAAGCATATGTCTCATACAACACACATCTATCTCATAGAAAGCATATGTCTCATACAACAAACATCCATCTTATAGCAAGCATATGTCTCATACAAACAAACATCCATCTTATAGCAAGCATATGTCTCATACTAACAAACATCCATCTTATAGCAAGCATACGTCTCATACAACAAACATCCATCTTATAGCAACATATGCCTCATACAACAAACTTCTATCTCATAGCGACCGTACTTCTCATGACTAAAATAAATGGCATGACATACTTATAACAAAGTGAATATTTATTTAATAATTAATATCAATCCCTTGAAAAACTTGTATTTCATGGCTAATTTTTGTTCGTGACACGAATGTTATATTTCTGAACTCATTACACACATAGAGATCACGCAAAGCCATTGTCTGTCATATTCAGCAGTGACCAGACGATCAAGTCTGGACATAAACCCAATTATTTCCATGACTGGATAGATTCTCAACACTTCGGAAACATCTGCTTAACTTCATCCGGGTCTTTAAAAAAAACTCTAATGCCCGGGTTTTGTTATTTTATTTTTATTTATTGATATAGCACCCCGTGGTATCGTGAACCGTCGTATCGTGCCTCGTGGTATCGTAAACCGTGGTATCGTGCTGGTGGTATCATGAACCGTGGTATCGTGCCTCGTGGTATCATGAACCGTGGTATCGTGCCTCGTGGTTATCATGAACCATTGCATCGTGCCTCGTGGTATCGTGCTCTAACATTATATGCCTGAAAGCATGTCAATGAACCTCCTCTCTACAGGCAGTTATCCTCAAATTGGATTTAAATGGCAACATTCGTCGAAAAATACATGCGAAAAAAACATTTTTGTTAGCTTTGAGAAAATTATATGAACCTTCATTCTTACCTCACACATTTGATCCGATGTTTTGTTCACCTGATAGTTGTCCCGATTGTTACAAGGCAAGATTCAATGTGTGGGACCTTGCGTGATCAAGGCTTGAGAACACCTGCTTTAATGAAGGTCTGCCTTCACTCAGCCGACCACTTTGTGTCTGTCTGCACTGTAACCAGACATCAACATGCCAGTCTGTCCACGGTTTTAAAAGGATACTGCTTTTAATGACGTCAGACCACCCCAAAAGAGCTGCCCAATATTTTACTTTTATTTTTAAAAACATCCCACACATTTCCTTACAGTGCCGCCCGGTGTATGGGGTTCTTTTTTAACTTTGGTCATCTTCATGAAAAACAACTAATAGACCCTTCTTTAACAGAATGTTCTGAGGAAATTCGTTATCTGACGAGATATCCTGAAGGGGTGCACTAAGAAGACAAAGTTATACTGTAGTGGTGCACTAAGAAGACAAAGTTATACTGTAGTGGTGCACTAAGAAGACAAAGTTATACTGTAGTGGTGCACCAAGAAGACAAAGTTATACTGTAGTGGTGCACTAAGAAGACAAAGTTATACTGTAGTGGTGCACCAAGAAGACAAAGTTATACTGTAGTGGTGCACCAAGAAGACAAAGTTATACTGTAGTGGTGCACCAAGAAGACAAAGTTATACTGTAGTGGTGCACCAAGAAGACAAAGTTATACTGTAGTGGTGCACCAAGAAGACAAAGTTATACTGTAGTGGTGCACCAAGAAGACAAAGTTATACTGTAGTGGTGCACCAAGAAGACAAAGTTATACTGTGGTGGTGCACCAAGAAGACAAAGTTATACTGTAGTGGTGCACCAAGAAGACAAAGTTATACTGTAGTGGTGCACCAAGAAGACAAAGTTATACTGTAGTGGTGCACCAATAAGACAAAGTTATACTGTAGTGGTGCACCAAGAAGACAAAGTTATACTGTAGTGGTGCACCAAGAAGACAAAGTTATACTGTAGTGGTGCACCAAGAAGACAAAGTTATACTGTAGTGGTGCACCAAGAAGACAAAGTTATACTGTAGTGGTGCACCAAGAAGACAAAGTTATACTGTAGTGGTGCACCAAGAAGACAAAGTTATACTGTAGTGGTGCACCAAGAAGACAAAGTTATACTGTAGTGGTGCACCAAGAAGACAAAGTTATACTGTAGTGGTGCACCAAGAAGACAAAGTTATACTGTAGTGGTGCACCAAGAAGACAAAGTTATACTGTAGTGGTGCACCAAGAAGACAAAGTTATACTGTAGTGGTGCACCAAGAAGACAAAGTTATACTGTAGTGGTGCACCAAGAAGACAAAGTTATACTGTAGTGGTGCACCAAGAAGACAAAGTTATACTGTAGTGGTGCACCAAGAAGACAAAGTTATACTGTAGTGGTGCACCAAGAAGACAAAGTTATACTGTAGTGGTGCACCAAGAAGACAAAGTTATACTGTAGTGGTGCACCAAGAAGACAAAGTTATACTGTAGTGGTGCACCAAGAAGACAAAGTTATACTGTAGTGGTGCACCAAGAAGAAAAAGTTATACTGTAGAGGGGTAATCCCTTATTTCAGCGCATTTTAAATTTATAGAACAAAATAAATAAAATAACTTACTTTTACTAATTTAAACACTTAAATCAGAAATAAAAAAGTATTTAATGCTTTACAATTATTTTTTCGTGTGTTTTGTTGAGTTTAAAGGGGTTTTTAACTTAGAAAAAAGTTTTTAAAAGCAGACTTCCAACAACAATGGCGCCGTTAGTCACAGAAGATAGTGAAATATACAATTTTTTATTGCGTACAAATCGTAAAATATTAATTTTATTTCAAAAAAAAATTATGTTCTCATTATAAAATAACTTTCATAATAATAATTAATGAAGTAAGTTTGAAAAAATGTTGTTTTTTTGATGACTTGAAATATAAAATGCGCTGAAAAAAGGGATTACCCTGTAGTGGTGCACCAAGAAGGCAAAGCTATACTGTAGCGGTGCACCAAATTGACAAGCCGTTTACCCTGTTACCTTGCAATCTCAAAAGACAATTTTAAATATATACTTTACAGCAGGGAAGGTAGGAAAAGTTTAGGACTTACAACAACAAAAAACCCAAAAAAAAACAAACAAACAAACAAATAAAAATAATAAAAAATTCTGATCTGCTTCGAAATGAACATAAGTCATCAATCTTCCACATTATGAACATGAAAGTTGGTTTTTGTTATGGCAGATCCTAGCTCTCCAGCTGCCACGAGGTCATTGTTTGAGGCAAATACTTTATTTGGGCGTTTTGGAAATAGGTGCTTGTACATTCAACAGAGTTTTTATTAAACAAAAAGATCTTATGAACAAAGTTTTACCTATAAGTAACTGGTGATGAATGACAGAACAGCTCTCATAGAGACGATTTTACTTTTTCTTTTTGGATCTTATCTCGTGTTATATTTATTTGAATTTATTAAAATGATTATGCAACGTTTATCTGGGGTCGATTCCTCGTTAAACAAATTCAAAATTATGTCCCTCTTGATCTATATACACAACTCTCTACCACTCTCTATATATCTCTCTGTCTCTATCTCACTCTCTTCTTTTTCTTCTCTGTCTCTTCCTGTATCACTCTTTGCCCGCACCAACATAACTAAATTAAACGTATTACTTAGCAAACATACTAGCAAATAAACGTGTTTCCACCAACGTTTGCTTCATATGTTATCTATTATATTCAGCCCTTCTACATAGTAGACATCACTTCCTACAAAATTCTCATTCATGGTACCAAGATTTAAATTTACCGTGTAGTTAATCTTCTCCCAATTAACTTTTTTTTGTTAAGTCCACCCAACACTTGGTAGGTTGTTAACATAAATTGTCAATCGCCCCGATATGCGCCCTTTCAAGCGCCCCGTCAAGCGCCCCGTCAAACGCCCCGTCAAACGCCCCTTCCTTGTAAAGAGAGCAGTTATTTTCCAACGCCACCAGTTTTATAAAACATACTTTTCACAATTTTTCACAGCATTAACAGGTTTCGTGTCGCTGATGTAACGAATCAAGATCTGGAGGCAGCCAACTTTCTTACCTGCTCGTGAGATGGAAAAGTTTGATTAACACCATGCCAGGTCTGTGAATCTGAGAGGGGCGGGGGAAGGTGCCAATGTGGGGTTATGCCTCAACACATTTTTGTTGTATAAAAAGCCGGAACTTTCTAATACGAAAAATACGAATTTCGATAAAGAAATGATGTTTGGGCCATCTTTAGAATTAATCTTTACCCGAATAGTCGCTAAATACGATGCTCTTACACGAAACTAATCTATAGATTCAAGTTGAGCTTTAAGGGCCACTCTATATCATAGGCATTCTCAGAATTTTGCTTGATATATTTATACCTTAGCTTAACTCGCATACATCTTAGGCCTCGTTACATTCTTGTAAGTGTACATTATACTTATGATTATCAATGTGAGGATAATTGTATCCATAGATCTAAGATGGATATCTAAAGACACCAACCAGATATCCATTATCCCACGCTTGAAAAAATCTAGTTATCTGGTCTCGGCATCCTTGGATCTGAAGAAAATTTTAT
Organism: Ampullaceana balthica; assembly: GCA_944989445.1. Lineage (NCBI taxonomy): Eukaryota > Metazoa > Mollusca > Gastropoda > Lymnaeidae > Ampullaceana > Ampullaceana balthica. The sequence goes on from CALYLW010000081.1 coordinate 182,865, forward strand.
TGATCTGACCTAGATATCCATGGATATAAGGCAAAGTATAAATTATCTACACCAAAACCTGCGAATTGAGATGTTTTTCCTTCGTCTTTCGCAGACGGAGTGATGCCATACAATACCACACCATGCCATACAATACCAAATCATGCCATACAATACCACACCATGCCATAAAATACCACATCATGCCATACAATACCACACCATGCCATGCAATACCACACCATGCCATGCAATACCACACCATGCCATGCAATACCACACCATGCCATGCAATACCACACCATGCCATGCAATACCACACCATGCCATGCAATACCACACCATGCCATGCAATACCACACCATGCCATGCAATAGCACACCATGCCGTGCAATACCACACCATGCCATGCAATACCACACCATGCCATACAATACCACACCATGCCATACAATACCACACCATGCCACACTATACTTTCGCAGACGGAATGATGCCATACAATACCACACCATGCCATACAATACCACACCATGCCACACTATACTTTCGCAGACGGAATGATGCCATACAATACCACACCATGCCATACAATACCACACCATGCCACACTATACTTTCGCAGACGGAATGATGCCATACAATACCACACCATGCCACACTATACTTTCGCAGACGGAATGATGCCATACAATACCACACCATGCCACACTATACCATGCCGTAACATATCTTAGACCTACGATGCTTTGGTCCGAACTAAATAACCTATAATTTAATAAAGATATTCAATTATCTGATATAGATATCCAGTGATGAAAGCTGGATGGTAATTCATACGATATATGTATACACATAGATCATATTCAGACATGCATTTACCTGAGTCTGCTATTCATTTATTTTGGCTAATTATCTAGTGATCTCAGCTAGATATCCATAGATATGAACTATATACGGGCTTCATTAAACTAGAGCTATAGGCTTCCATTGACGTGTGCTAAACAACGATCACAAATTTTAGATTCATCTCAACAACAAAAGTGTGCATGTCACCGCGTAAGTAATGACGTCATTAAATCTTTGGCGGGTAGGTTGAGTATGTTTTTTGTAGGACTTTTAGATGCCAGGTGCTCAATGTGTGTAGGCGTTGTAACATTGGAACGTACAGAATGTGTACACACTGTGTGAACAATCTCCACAAAGACGGGTGAAGAAATTAGAACGTGCGAAATAAGATCTACGTCCACATGGAAGGCGGACGCACGTTTCGCTGGACTCACGCACGGATCTGTAACTATAGCCTCAAAAATAACTGTTCAATTGTGTCACGAATTCTTCTATATTTTTTTTTCTTTCTTCCCGTTACCGTGATTGTTGTTTTTTTCCCTACGTTGTCAAGAATTCTATGTCGATGACCTCATGACCTCGTTTAGAAATGTGAGCCATCGTTTGTGTTTTGGTGGGATAGAGAGGAGAACGAGCCTTGTGTTAGCGAGGGCAGATCAAATGTAAACAAGTTTAGAATGTACAAAACGTGGGATATCGGTGAGGTAAAATGAGCAGGTGGGTGGGTGACAGTGCTAACAGAACGATTTAAATTCGCCTTTGTCGGCATAGGGTGTCGTGAACTGTCGGCACACGTGAAGAAAGGATTAGGCAAAGCTTCTTAGATGGAAAATAGTAAGAGAAATATTTGGATTGAGCACATGTGTTTTGGTTTGATTAGAATTGTGTTTAGTTTAGATCCCGTGTATGTGTAGCTTGTTATAAATGCGGTGTGTAGTTTGAAATGGGTACATGTTCACGTGGGGTTAAGCACATGCTTTGCTTGGAATAAGCACGAATAAAGTTTGGCGCCTTTGTAACTTTAGTTAGGCATGTGTGTAGCTGCACGTCAGTGAGGACATTTCTTGTGTACCAGCTAAAGGCGATTACGTGTGTACCAGCTTAACGAGATTATTTGTGTACCAGCTTAAAGAGACTACGTGTGTACCAGCTTAACGAGATTACGTGAGCACCAGCTTAACGACATTACGTGTGTACCAGCTTAACGAGATGCTTGTGGACCAACTTAATGAGATTACTTGTGTACCAGCTTAACGAGATACTTGTGTACCAACTTAATGAGATTACTTGTGTACCAGCTTAATGAGATACTTGTGTACCAACTTAATGAGATTACTTGTGTACCAACTTAATGAGATTACTTGTGTACCAAATTAATGAGATTACTTGTGTACCAACTTAATGAGATTACTTGTGTACCAACTTAATGAGATTACTTGTGTACCAACTTAATGAGATTACTTGTGTACCAACTTAATGAGATTACTTGTGTACCAACTTAAGGCGATTATTTGTGTCAACAGTCCCGTTTGACCGCCCAGAACGTCTCTTTGTTGGGAATCAAATATATTTGAAGCTGTGACTGTGTATGGACATTGGCGATAGGGTCATGCGTTGAAAGTCTGGTGTCAAAATTCTAGAAGTAGAATTGACAGTTGTACTTAAACATACATAGATAAATGAAAGATTAACTTGTGAAAAAAAGGAGCTTTAGAAAACTTCGCTTGAACTTCAGTAATTATTAAAGCAATAACCTTGAAGGAAGAACACAGATGGTGATTAACGTTGAGCTTCATGAAGTTGTACAGAAATCGAGACTCATGACGTCATGAAGTTGTACAGACATTGAGAGCCATTACGTCATAAAGTAGTACCGACACCAAGACTCACGACGTCATAAAGCTGTACAGACACGGAGACTCGTGACGTCACAAGGTTTCATTTGATTCCTCAATTCAAACTTCAATACGTCTGTGGATTCAATGAATACACGTGCTAAAATTAACTCTCGCGCCGAGTTGAAGTTGTTTACCAGGATTTTAGGAGTCTGAATGGCTTAAAACAATAACATGCTCAGCAACAGATGGTTTCTGGGATAGTCGTGATATTAATGGTTGGAAGACGTTGTTAGGGGTGGTGGGGGGGTTGTATTAGGTGAGGGTAGTGGAGACAGGTGGTTGACATGAGTTAACAAGGGAGTTAACGTGACTGTTAGTCTACACAAAAATACCATGAACGTTACACCGAATAAACTTGATCAGGAAATAATGAAATAAAACTGGCGGTGAGAAGGAAAGGGGCGGCAATCGGGTACACGAGTCGGGATTAACACCTGTGCGAGCATTTCGTGGAGTAGGGGAGCAAGAGGCTGAGGTGAGAAAAACAATCTGTAGGAGTTGTTTTTTCCTTCTTAATATAATATTCATTTTTTATATTATTTTTTTGTTAGCTGTTGAAATATAAAAGTTTTTCCATTTCCCGATGTTCTCATTTTAAATGTGTCTTTAATTGTGTTATGGTGTTATGGTATAGCTCGCTTCTTCCTGACTTACAAGAGTTTTCACAAAAGAACAACGGCTGTGGCTGAGCATTTGACAATAATTTTATGACCTAAATGATTTCAGATATTGTTCTTTTGAAGTTTTCACCATTTTTTATAATACGAATGTTGTCTTATGGTTCATTTCTAGGGTCTTGATACATCATGTAATACTAAGAATACGTTTGAATTTAAGAACTTCTGGGAATACGAAGATAACTACTGCAAATATGACATATGCAACATAACAATGGATTACCTGACATAACGATGGACTACCTGACATAACGATGGATTACCTGACATAACAATGGATTACCTGACATAACGATGTATTACCTGACATAACAATGGATTACCCGACATAACAGTGGATTACCTGACATCACAATGGATTACTTGACATACGATGGATTACCTGACATAACGATGGATTACCTGACATAACAATGGATTACCTGACATCACAATGGATACCTGACATAACAATGGATTACCTGACATAACGATGGATTACCTGACATAACAATGGATTACCTGAAATAACAGTGGATTACCTGATATAACAATGGATTAACTGACATAACAATAGATTACCTGACATAACGATGGATTACCTGACATAACGATGGATTACCTGACATAACAATGGATTACCTGACATAACGATGGATTACCTGACATAACAATGTATTACCTGAGAATATGTCCCATAGCAGGGCTATGAGTCATATAACATGTCAATGGATCTCATAAAATGAAAAATTTTCATATAATGGGACAAGGGACCATATAAAGTGGCAGTGTATCACATAATACAAGAGTCTCTATTGTAATGCAGTGAATCATATATTGTGACAAGGGACCATATAACATGACAGTGTATCTAACACTTTATATATATCTGGCTGGGGTTTTTGAAGGACGCGGGGCCACCTTCTACTCGTCAGTTTCAATCTTGCGCAAATATTTCAAGTTTATCGATGTTTATTTGATCTCTTGCCGTTAACATATGAACATAGTTTATAAGCTTACTGTTAGAGAATGAATGTATTATTTTTTTCCTCCATTGAATGTAATTAAAAGATCTAAGGTATGCTTTATATTGGCACCTGAAATAACTGCTGAATATCTCACCGTCCCCCGACACCCACCAACGGAGACTCACTGCTGAATATCGCACCGTACCCCGACACACACCAATGGAGACTCACTGCTGAACATCGCACCGTACCCCGACACCAACCAATGGAGACTCACTGCTGAACATCGCACCGTACCCCGACACCAACCAATGGAGACTCACTGCTGAACATCGCAATGTACCCCGACATCCACCAAGGGAGACTCACTGCTGAACATCGCAATGTACCCCTACACCCACCAACGGAGACTCACTGCTGAACATCGCACCGTACCCCGACACCCACCAACGGAGACTCACTGCTGAACATCGCACCGTACCCCGACACCCACCAACGGAGACTCACTGCTGAACATCGCACTGTACCCCGACACCCACCAACGGAGACTCACTGCTGAACATCGCACCGTACCCCGACACCCACCAACGGAGACTCACTGCTGAACATCGCACCGTACCCCGACACCCACCAACGGAGACTCACTGCTGAACATCGCACCGTACCCCGACACCAACCAATGGAGACTCACTCCAACCACAAATTTCAAGCCAAAGAATTACATATAAAGCTCCATATCTTTTAAGACCAGAAAACAGGTGTACGTCTTTTTATAACGGGTACCTTCACTGGTTGCATTAATACTTAGCAATCTAATAGCAAAATTCTGTTTCATTTATTTCTGCTTTAGAAATTGGCCCCAGTCCTCGAGTTTGAGCGATACACGAGAAATATCTGCCAAGATACAGCTTTAAGAAAGAAAAAAAACAATTCTAGGATTTTAAAAACAACTGGGAAGACTTAGGCAGACTGTACTGGAATCATGATTAGGAAGTAAGCACGTAGCCGATCATTGGTTGCATAGAACGCTAACTATCTATGAAACAACTATACAAACTGTCACATTTTCACTTTCGGCACATTGGACGACAAGGCTCATGAAGTTGTTACTTTATGTCGGAAGTCAATGTTTGCTTTATACGGTAATAACAGATTATAGCTGATTCTGGTCATTAAGGCAAGGTCACTATCGTAATAAAGGACCGTGATTCACTCCTGACATCATGGCAATGTCATTAAAGTAATAAAGGACCTTTGCTTATTCCTTACATCAAAGCAAGGTCACTGTAGTGATGAAGGGCCTCGGCTCATTCGTGGCATCAATGAAATGTTAAATTATGGTTTATGTCTGTTCTTGCATTTTTATTAGAGCTTTAAATGTTGTTAGTCTTAATTTCCTGGTTTGATCAGGCAATTCATTCCACGCCTAACTTCCAGACGGGAAGAACGAGAATTTGTGTTTGTTCATGGATGCGGAATGAACATTTTATTTGTTTCCTTATCTTTATCTGAGTATTGTATTACATCTTAGTTTTGGATTTCTAAGTTATAATTATTCGCCTAATGTATTATTACTACTTTGCTCTTTGTACTTCTATACTCAAGTGTTTTTAGGTCTAATTGTTTATCTAATGGTGTTACTCTTGTCACTTTTTAATATGCATCAGTAATTAATCTTGCTGATCTTTTTCTTTGTTGTTTACTTTCTCTCTTTTTATATCACATGATCACGGTCTTGCAACAACGACGTCGATAGAGTAATTCTCTCTCTTTATTACGCCTAAGTTACAAAGACTGCTACTTTCACTCACTCGTCCATTACTGTGACCCTTCTGTTCTCTACTCCTGTCTCTGGCCTCTGTTCGTGTCACTGTCAAATGTGGAGTCCATCTTGGTCTCGAATGTCCCCGGCGTCGGTGAAATTATGTCTTCAGCCCCCCCCCCACACACACACACACCCAAATCCGATGTAACTGGACAACAAATGTGTCATGTCATCTGCCAGCCCTTAGGTCATTTATGAAGGTACCCAAACTATCTCTGCCCCCCCCCCGCTCTTTGTTCCCCTTTCCCATACTCTCGCCAGACCTTGTTTATCTACCTGGTGTCACGTATTGGTCCCCCACTGTCATACTGTGACGTGTACTTGTGTTATTTAGCTAACCTAGCTGCATCACGGGAAATATATAATATTAAGTATGCTTTTTTTTTAAGACTCTCGACGGAATAGTTTTAATTTCTAAAATCTGCTATTTAAAATATGAGCAAAGAGGGATATATGAATACTTGAAGAAAGTTAAGAGCCCAGCTGCAGACACCAAGAAATGATCGAACTCTTCTGTCCTGGAGCTCGGACCTAAACCTCACAGTAGCATCGCTCATCCTCAGTAGGTCAATACGAAATGACGTATTCGATTATAGGTGTCATAAACCATCCCCGGGAATAAGCTAACCAAGTGTAACAAGCCGAGACAATAATCGAATATCATGATATGATGTCCACGAACGTGTATGCCCGGAACGAGTCCGTAGTAAATCAAACATAAAGTTGATTTCTGTACCTCCCACTCCCCCATCCCCTTTTGCTCGATTTAGGGAGGGTATCGATTATTACTTTAGTATCGAGGGTGTTAATCTTGCAGTGAATTTCTTGGGTTTGTCGATATTGTCGACTGGGGCTTTTTATGTCAAATATCTTTGGCTATGGGTTGTAAGGATGAAATGTACCGAGGGGGGTGGGGGTGGGGGGACGGACAACGGTCGAGAGCCGGGCTATCTTATAAGATAACTTTTGGGTACAGTTGACAATCGTATGATAATTTTTGGGTACAGAGAACTATCTTATAATACTCATGTGCTAAATACCTTACTCAACTTCTCTCTGTCTACTCACCCACTCGTCCTCTTCGCTCTTCTGCAGACACACGTATTCTCTCTATTCCTAAGACACTCGCTAAAACATTTTGCGAAAAGGTCTTTATCTTTTTGGGGCCCCAAACAATGGAAGTCTCAACCATTATTTTACACATTCGCAGTATCCCAACTGCTTATGTCTTCAAGACTGCACTAAAAACACATCTCTTCAAACTTTACTTCCAAAATTAATAACACAACAACCAAATATGTCTTTGCCTTATAAATGTAGCTTATGTGCACCGTAATGTCATTATATGTTGTAGATAGCATCTAAATGTTTAAATTGAATGCATTCATAATTGTGTGTGTGTGTGTGTTACTATATTTTATGTGAAGCGCTGTGAGTCCAGCTACTTGCTGGGGTACCGCGCTATATAAATTATCAAATTATTATTATTATAACTTTTGGGTACAGCTGAAAATCTAATGCGAAAAGTTCTTGATACAGTTGACTGATTATGTTGTATCACATCTGTATTCCTATGGCTCACAAACATCATATTTACAATTCCTCGGGAAATTCATTCAAATAATTCAGAAACTTATTGTTGCTACTGCCTCTCTTCCGTTGCTTTCGTTCATAGAAAAGATTTGTTTTCTACAGACAATTTTTTGAATCCGGTGCTATTGATGAGCGTGTGGTGGAGGGTCTAAAAGAGAAGATAACCCCAGCAATGGGAGAAACAACCTGCCATACCCAATGTAACAAATGATTTGTTTTAGCTCCCCTTAGCTGTGCCGGGATGAGTCATGTCCCGTGATTGAGTGCGCCAGGGAATGCCATCGGAAAGATTTTCATTTAGATGGACGCGACAGGCGTGTGCACGTGTATGTGTGTGTGTGGGGGGGGAGCTGGTCATTAGAACGAGTTGTGATTAGTTCTCATGGCGAGGTTTATGTGAGTATTTAGTGAACTTATTGGTAGAGAGGTTTGTCTAAAAGACAAATTAACCTCGGAGTGGCACGAATGATGTATTCGAGTTTTTAATTGCAGTGTGTCGTTCAGATAGTTACTGGGGTAAACATATTGTTCAACAGTCGGGTGAACGTTTCGTTAAAACATTTGAGTAGTAAAAGCATCGTTCAAATGGTAGAGAGAATTTTTCCTCAAATAGTTGAGCGGACATAGTCTTCAAGATATTGAGTGAACATAATGTTCAAGTAGTTGAGTGAGCATAATGTTCAAGTAGTTGAGTGAACATAGTGTTCAAGTAGTTGAGTGAACATAATGTTCAAGTAGTTGAGTGAACATAGTGTTCAAGTAGTTGAGTGAACATAATGTTCAAGTAGTTGAGTGAACATAATGTTCAAGTAGTAGAGCGAACATTAGTTGGGTGAGCGTATGGCTCTAATGGCAGATTGATCGTATTGTTCAACGCACGGTTCACTGTTCAGTTAGAAAATTGCGTGTTTTGACGAGTCAATGAAATAGTTTGTCAAAACTTAAGAAGTCCAGCTTTGAGATCGTAAAGTTTCCTTTCAAAACGAAACTTGACGTCACAGCGTCATTCCATTTATAAAAACGTCATTTTGATAATGTGCACCTCTTCAGTTTTAGATTAAGTATTCAGTTATACGCAAACGCCTTCATATATTATTCAAAGATTATTGAGGTGATTGTTCAATGTATCACTTCTAAGCACCGCTGAGAAATTAGGCCGTGAAATATGTGAAACAAATATCGCTGTGTCTCTCGGTGCGCCTGTGAGTTAGGTATACAGCAAACGACTTCAGAAATAAGGTTAGAGTCTCCCAGAGCTGTGAGTCACGTGACAAGGGACAACGCTGAAGGTGTCGCCAGTGACATTGTCCAAAATTTGGTTAATGTCCTTGACCTAGACAGTGTCATCTGCAGAGATTATGGACGGTACCTTGGTGATTCAATCTGTTTTCTGATTAACAAATATCCTGTTTACACCATATGTAATGGTTTATCCTCACATATTGATTTCTAGTTTAATGTAAGTCTAGTGTTAAAATGTTTTCTCCATATATGGGGATATGCTTAAAGGACGTGATAGGTAACTAATGTTTTAAATAGTGTTAAATGACAGCTCGTGAACCAATATATAGTAAACCTGTGATTTACCACAACAAACTTAACTTTTTTAATTATATCTAAATTTAGTAATGTAATGTTTCATTAAGGTATGCAATTTTTTTTATTCAGGTGTAGTATTGTAATGGTTATTTCCTGTGTTTTGTAAAGAAAAAAGTAGTTCGATGCGTCTATAAAGGTCGAATGATCCAATATTATATATACACGCCAAGTGTTCCAATGTTTTATACAATTTTGTATACAGTTGAAGTTTGTCCAATGTTTCAGCTTCCATTTTGTATACAGTTGAAGTTTGTCCAATGTTTCATCTTCCATTTTGTATACAGTTGAAGTTTGTCCAATGTTTCAGCTTCCATTTTGTATACAGTTGAAGTTTGTCCAATGTTTCAGCTTCCATTTTGTATACAGTTGAAGTTTGTCCAATGTTTCAGCTTCCATTTTGTATACAGTTGAAGTTTGTCCAATGTTTCAGCTTCCATTTTGTATACAGTTGCAGTTTGTCCAATGTTTCAGCTTCCATTTTGTATACAGTTGAAGTTTGTCCAATGTTTCAGCTTCCATTTTGTATACAGTTGAAGTTTGTTCAATGTTTCAGCTTCCATTTTGTATACAGTTGAAGTTTGTTCAATGTTTCAGCTTCCATTTTGTATACAGTTGAAGTTTGTCCAATGTTTCAGCTTCCATTTTGTATACAGTTGAAGTTTGTTCAATGTTTCAGCTTCCATTTTGTATACAGTTGAAGTTTGTTCAATGTTTCAGCTTCCATTTTGTATACAGTTGAAGTTTGTCCAATGTTTCAGCTTCCATTTTGTATACAGTTGAAGTTTGTCCAATGTTTCAGCTTCCATTTTGTATACAGTTGAAGTTTGTCCAATGTTTCAGCTTCCATTTTGTATACAGTTGAAGTTTGTCCAATGTTTCAGCTTCCATTTTGTATACAGTTGAAGTTTGTCCAATGTTTCAGCTTTCATTTTGTATACAGTTGAAGTTTGTCCAATGTTTCAGCTTTCATTTTGTATACAGTTGAAGTTTGTCCAATGTTTCAGCTTTCATTTTGTATACAGTTGAAGTTTGTCCAATGTTTCAGCTTCCATTTTGTATACAGTTGAAGTTTGTTCAATGTTTCAGCTTCCATTTTGTATACAGTTGAAGTTTGTCCAATGTTTCAGCTTCCATTTTGTATACAGTTGAAGTTTGTTCAATGTTTCAGCTTCCATTTTGTATACAGTTGAAGTTTGTCCAATGTTTCAGCTTCCATTTTGTATACAGTTGAAGTTTGTTCAATATTTCAGCTTCCATTTTGTATACAGTTGAAGTTTGTTCAATGTTTCAGCTTCCATTTTGTATACAGTTGAAGTTTGTTCAATGTTTCAGCTTCCATTTTGTATACAGTTGAAGTTTGTCCAATGTTTCAGCTTCCATTTTGTATACAGTTGAAGTTTGTTCAATGTTTCAGCTTCCATTTTGTATACAGTTGAAGTTTGTTCAATGTTTCAGCTTCCATTTTGTATACAGTTGAAGTTTGTCCAATGTTTCAGCTTCCATTTTGTATACAGTTGAAGTTTGTCCAATGTTTCAGCTTCCATTTTGTATACAGTTGAAGTTTGTCCAATGTTTCAGCTTCCATTTTGTATACAGTTGAAGTTTGTCCAAGGTTTCAGCTTCCATTTTGTATACAGTTGAAGTTTGTCCAATGTTTCAGCTTTCATTTTGTATACAGTTGAAGTTTGTCCAATGTTTCAGCTTTCATTTTGTATACAGTTGAAGTTTGTCCAATGTTTCAGCTTTCATTTTGTATACAGTTGAAGTTTGTCCAATGTTTCAGCTTTCATTTTGTATACAGTTGAAGTTTGTCCAATGTTTCAGCTTCCATTTTGTATACAGTTGAAGTTTGTCCAATGTTTCAGCTTCCATTTTGTAAACAGTTGAAGTTTGTCCAATGTTTCAGCTTCCATTTTGTATACAGTTGAAGTTTGTCCAATGTTTTAGCTTCCATTTTGTATACATTTGAAGTTTGTCCAATGTTTCAGCTTCCATTTTGTATACAGTTGAAGTTTGTCCAATGTTTCAGCTTCCATTTTGTATACAGTTGAAGTTTGTCCAATGTTTCAGCTTCCATTTTGTATACAGTTGAAGTTTGTCCAATGTTTCAGCTTCCATTTTGTATACAGTTGAAGTTTGTCCAATGTTTCAGCTTCCATTTTGTATACAGTTGAAGTTTGTCCAACGTTTCAACTTCCATTTTGCATACAGTTGAAGTTTTTCCAATGTTTCAGCTTCCATTTTGTATACAGTTGAAGTTTGTCCAATGTTTCAGCTTCCATTTTGTATACAGTTGAAGTTTGTTCAATGTTTCAGCTTCCATTTTGTATACAGTTGAAGTTTGTTCAATGTTTCAGCTTCCATTTTGTATACAGTTGAAGTTTGTCCAATGTTTCAGCTTCCATTTTGTATACAGTTGAAGTTTGTCCAATGTTTCAGCTTCCATTTTGTATACAGTTGAAGTTTGTTCAATGTTTCAGCTTCCATTTTGTATACAGTTGAAGTTTGTCCAATGTTTCAGCTTTCATTTTGTATACAGTTGAAGTTTGTCCAATGTTTCAGCTTTCATTTTGTATACAGTTGAAGTTTGTCCAATGTTTCAGCTTCCATTTTGTATACAGTTGAAGTTTGTCCAATGTTTCAGCTTCCATTTTGTATACAGTTGAAGTTTGTCCAATGTTTCAGCTTCCATTTTGTATACAGTTGAAGTTTGTCCAATGTTTCAGCTTCCATTTTGTATACAGTTGAAGTTTGTCCAATGTTTCAGCTTCCATTTTGTATACAGTTGAAGTTTGTCCAATGTTTCAGCTTCCATTTTGTATACAGTTGAAGTTTGTCCAATGTTTCAGCTTCCATTTTGTATACAGTTGAAGTTTGTCCAATGTTTCAGCTTCCATTTTGTATACAGTTGAAGTTTGTCCAACGTTTCAACTTCCATTTTGCATACAGTTGAAGTTTGTCCAATGTTTCAGCTTCCATTTTGTATACAGTTGAAGTTTGTCCAATGTTTCAGCTTCCATTTTGTATACAGTTGAAGTTTGTTCAATGTTTCAGCTTCCATTTTGTATACAGTTGAAGTTTGTCCAATGTTTCAGCTTCCATTTTGTATACAGTTGAAGTTTGTCCAACGTTTCAACTTCCATTTTGCATACAGTTGAAGTTTGTCCAATGTTTCAGCTTCCATTTTGTATACAGTTGAAGTTTGTCCAATGTTTCAGCTTCCATTTTGTATACAGTTGAAGTTTGTCCAATGTTTCAGCTTCCATTTTGTATACAGTTGAAGTTTGTTCAATGTTTCAGCTTCCATTTTGTATACAGTTGAAGTTTGTCCAATGTTTCAGCTTCCATTTTGTATACAGTTGAAGTTTGTCCAACGTTTCAACTTCCATTTTGCATACAGTTGAAGTTTGTCCAATGTTTCAGCTTCCATTTTGTATACAGTTGAAGTTTGTCCAATGTTTCAGCTTCCATTTTGTATACAGTTGAAGTTTGTCCAATGTTTCAGCTTCCATTTTGTATACAGTTAAAGTTTGTCCAACGTTTCAGCTTCCATTTTGTATACTGTTGAAGTTTTCAAACGTTGTATATATTTGCAGTGTTTCTATTTGGTACACGGTGAAAAAGAGGGAATTTACATTTGAAGTGATTAAATGTGTAAATGGCAGATAGAATGACCCTAGGAATTTTGAGATTCTACATTAACAATGAGAAATGGTAACTTCGAACGTTACTTAATTTGTAACAATTACAACATTTCAAAACTCAAATTGAATTCTCTTTTCCTAAATAGCGATCAACGAATAAAATATTATTTAATTTTTTGAAGTATCTGGTTGAAACATTTGATTAATTCGTATTTTATTTTTAAAACACAAAAATTATGACTTACAAACTTAAGCTAGAACAGCTAGATTGTCTATTTATAGGATGTTTAGAGATTTTGTTTAAGTGGGTATTGATTACAAAGAATATCGAACGACCTTGAAACGAGAACATCCTTCCGGCTAATGGTTAGTCGTACAAAGGCGTGTCTTTGAGGGCTAGAGGTGACGGGGAAGGGGGGGGGTACATACTGCAGCCGACCGCTGTAGAAATCCCCTACGATAGAATAAAAGCTATTTATTTATAAATCAAGTTTCAAAGCGGAACCTTAACAATTGGATTGACAGATTGATAGGTAATTTACCAAGGAGTAAAGCTAGTTGTTGTTTTACAACCCAAGGGGTGTAGCTAATTGTTGTTTTACAACTCAAGGGGTGTAGCTAATTGTTGTTTTACAACTCAAGGGGTGTAGCTAATTGTTGTTTTACGACAACCTTTCTTCACCAGGACAACTTACTTCACCAGGCCAACCTTACTTCACCAGGACAACCTTACATCACAATAACAACCTTTCATCACCAGGACAACCATACATCACTAGTACAACCTTACATCTCAATGACAACCTTACATCACCAGGACAACCATACATCACCAGTACAACCTTACATCACCATGACAACCATACATCACCAGGACAACCTTACATCACCAGGACAACCTTACATCACCAGGACAACCATACATGACCAGAACAACCATACATCACCAGGACAACCTTCCATCACCAGGACAACCTTACATGACCAGAACAACCATACATCACCAGAACAACCTTACATCACCAGGACAACCTCACATCACAATGACAACCTTACATCACAATGACAACCTTACATCACCAAGACAACCTTACATCACAATGACAACCTTACATCACAATGACAACCTTACATCACAATGACAACCTTACATCACAATGACAACCTTACATCACCAGGACAACCTTACATCACCAGGACAACCTCACATCACAATGACAACCTTACATCACAATGACAACCTTACATCACCAGGACAACCTTGCATCACCAGGACAACCTCACATCACAATAACAACCTTACATCACCAGGACAACCTTACATCACAATAAAAACCTTACATCACCAGGACAACCTTACATCACAATAACAACCTTACATCACCAGGACAACCTTACATCACCAGGACAACCTTACATCACCAGGACAACCTTACATCACCAGGACAACCTTACATCACCAGGACAACCTCACATCACAATAACAACCTTACATCACCAGGACAACCTTACATCACCAGGACAACCTTACATAACAACCTTACATCACAATGAAAACCTTACATCACCAGGACAACCTTACATCACCAGGACAACCTTACATAACAACCTTACATCACAATGACAACCTTACATCACCAGGACAACCTTAAATCACAATGACAACCTTACATCACAATGACAACCTTACATCAACAGAACAACCTTACATCCCCAGGACAACCTTACATCACAATGATAACCTTACATCACCAGGACAACCTTAAATCACAATGACAACCTTACATCACAATGACAACCTTACATCAACAGAACAACCTTACATCCCCAGGACAACCTTACATCACCAGGACAACCTCACATCACAATGACAACCTAACATCACCATGATAAATTTCCTTCAACCTAACTAGAAATTCCGTCTATAAATCAACCGTAACAGCATTAATGTGATTTTAAGAAAGTTTAACCCCAGTCCGTTGCCTGGCAACAGAGCCTTTCAACAATAAATTAGCACCCAATCAATAAGTGACCCGCTGGTTCCTCTCCCACCCCCCCCTAACACTTCTTTGCCCCCTAACGTCCATTCCCCTGTTAGAACTGAAAAGACCTCAAAGCACTAGTTTAGCTTAATGTTTGATTTTAAAATTGTATATAACACTTTAATGGTAAACAAATATATTAATACTAGGGGCAAGTACCCGGCTATGCCCGGGTTTAACAACAACAGCAACAACAACAAAAACAACAACAGCAACAAAACAACAAAAACAAACAACAAAAGCAAAACAACAACAAACAACAACTACAACAACAACAGCAACAACAACAAAGCAACAACAACAAAGCAACAACAACAAAACAACAACTACAACAACAACAGCAACAACAACAAAAACAACAACAGCAACAACAACAAAAACAAAACAACAACAAAAACAACAGAAACAAAACAACAACAAAAACATCAACAACAAAACAACAACAAAGCAACAACAAAACAACAACTACAACAACAAAAGCAACAAAAAAAGCAACAACAACAAAGCAACAACAACAACAAAAAAATTATTTTATGGCGATAATCGCCTTCTTGTTAATCTCGACACCAAAATGTTTATTAATTTGCGTCATTATTTTACGTCTTAATTTTCAATAATTTTTATTTTATATAGCTCATATAGGGAAAAACTACATTTTGGGCCCCCGGGCCCCAGTATCTTATATATATGGAACGAAACCTGTTTAATAACCTTTCCGGTATAATTTTGTGTACGTGTACCAAATTTCACGTTATTTGGTTGTCTGGATCTTGAGTTATTAGGGAACAGACAGACAGACAGACAACAAATGCGTCTTATATATATAGAGATTACTTTTTCATTATAAAACATCCATGTAATATACCATTTGGGTTGTAAAACATTTCTAAAATATACCATTTCGGTTGTAAAACATCTATTAAATATACCATTTGGATTATAAAACCCCTGTAAATATACCATGTGGGATATATAACAATTATTAAATTTACGTTTTCGATTTGGAAACATCCATTTCGTGTATAATTTGGTTGAATTTTTAAAAATTAAATATACCATTTGGGTTGTAAAATATCTTTTAATTTGGGCTGTTATCGATTAATTTAAATTTAATCGTTAACTTTTGAAAAATTATCGATTAATTAATCGATAATTTCGATTAAAGCCAAAAATAGAAATTTATGACGTCATTAAACTGAACATTTCTCACGGACATTGAAAATTAAGAATATTTTGAACTAAATTTTATGACAATATGATTGAATGTGTTGATACTTGATCGGATGTTTGTGCTGAAGGTGGTACGTCAGCGGTGTATTTGATCCTTTACAAGAGAATTGTTTATGGCAGTGAACACAGTAAACTTTTTCACCATCTTCGACTTTGCCATCCGCAGTTAGCTTATAAACATAATTTTTGCTCAACTTTCTAGTTATATGCTTAAATTTAACTGCGCTGATGCTGTCAGCCATTTTTTAGTTGACGTCTGCCAGTCCACATAACGTAATAAAATAAATTATAATTTTACGCGGGAGAAGTTTGTAGGTAAAAATATATAAATTATTATTAATTATTAATAATTAATCATTTATTAATACACATTTTAAAAAATATTATAAATATTTTCTTTAATTTTAATCGAATCTGTATCGATTAAAATAATTTTAATCGATACAAATTGTTAACGATTAATCGAGAAATTTATCGTTAATTTCCGCAGCCCTACTTTTAATATATATAACTTGTGTTGAAAAACAATATTAAATATACCATTTTGGTTGTAAAACATATTAAACATACCATTTGAGTTTTAAAACAGATAATAAATTTGAAATTTATTTAAACTTGAGTTTTACTTCATTCATTAAATATACCCAACTTGGGATGTAAAACAGTTGTTTTACAATATTAAAACTAGTAGATATATCATCTTGGCTTTGACACGACTGTAGTATATATCATTGGCGTTGTAAAACAACAATCAGCTTTACCCCTTGGGTTGTAAAATAACAATGAGCTACAACCCTTGGGTTGTCAGACAACAATTACCTACACCCCTTGGGTTGTAAAACAACAACTAGCTATACCCCTTGGGTTGTAAAACAACAATTAGCTACACCCCTTGGGTCTTGTGATGTGAGGTTGTCATTTTTACAATGGGTTGTCACTGTGTATTGGGTTGACACTGTAATAACATTTCAGTGTGACAGCGTGTGGATCGAGTGAAAGCAAGTTGACACTGTTCTTTTGTCACTTGTTTTACAGGTTGTCTCTAAAATGTCAGGTTGTCCAGGTGATAGCGGTTGTCACTATGGCAACAGTTTGTCAAAAAATAATGATTAGTGGGCTGATGAAAGCAGGTTGTCCATCCAAAATAAAACTGTCTCCGAGATAAGAAGACCAAGACATTAAATCGCCCATCGATAAAAAGCTAACTGTGCTGATAATGATAATAAAATCTGGCCACACCGGAAGCAATGGGCAAACATGCTATCATCGGTGCTACTCGCTCTGGGCCGCCCACGGATCAATATCAAAACGCATTTGTATTTGTTTCATATCTGTAGATCCATTTAAATTTGTGCTCGAAGTCATACGAATCTGGAGTAAGTCATGGCTAAGCTGGATAAATTCTTAGATACGTGTTAACATGGATTATGAGTTTATTGATGACATTGTCATCATTGACATTTCTGACTGAACATCCAATAAGAAAGAAAGTAGGAGGTGCTGGCTGATATTATTGATGTGCATCTCAACTGATAAAATCTAAAACTATAATTTGACAACTCCTTTAACGTTTCGTTTCTATCTTCCATTAACCTTATTTTTTAAATAAAAATATCACGTGGCTTCTATCACCAAGTCATAGAGTTAACTGCAACCGTGACAGGCCACTTTGTGGACAGCAATATATCATTTAGTTGTATTCTGCCATCATTTGGATGCTATTAAAGTATTCTACCATCTTTAAGATGCTATTAAAGTATGTCAAATGAATGCTGAAATTTAATCTTTTATTACCGTTCGCTGATATTGGCTACGTTATTTCGTCCACAGAGAACAGAGACTCGAGTTTGTCAGAGAGAGAAATTCGTTTCCCGTGACAAGACCGATTGCTCGGCCCACCAACATCTATGAGACCAAGCACTGACCTACAGAGCCATCAATTGCTTTCTGTTGAACCACACGCGCTGGTGACCTGTTATGCCATTTGCGTCAAGCCATATCTACTCTTTAGTCAACGACACATAACGTCGTTGAGAATCTTTTCCCAAAGTACATGCTACAGATTACTCAATAGACTTCATTGGTAGCATATTCGAACATTGGAGCATTCATTAACAAGAAATTTTTTTTAGCCATAAAACAATTTCCTTGGATTGCAATAAAGTCATTCAGAAGAGAAAAAGTGTAGCTGTTTATAAATAGTACACAGACGTCATTTCCAAGGGACACAACTGTGGCCACCCATCCGTCAACCTGGATATCGGAATACCGTTGGAGTTTATGGACGACTCCGGGGGGCTGGAGGACGATCCGGACATGACTCAGTCCGGAAAAGAACTCACCCCACCCCCAGCCGGCAATCGGAAAAGCCCCCGAAACTGTCGTCCGGTGGTCACCAGGAGGTCGAGGCTGAACAGCAATGATTCAGAAAACAGCTCAGAATCCGGTAGGTCCAGCGGTTCCAACTCCAACAACACGACCGCCTCCGCCAGTGTCGTTCAGGGGTCGGCAGGCACCTCGAGGGTGCAGTCGTTCCGAGGGGAAAAACCGCTTTCGAGGCGCTCCCCGGCCACCAATCGCCATGGGCAGCAACGCACGAGCTCCAACGGTCGCGTCAGCGGCAAAGACAGCTTCACCAACATCAGCAACGCCACTGTTTCTTCCATCGGTGATCGCACCAACGACCAACCGGAAGTTTTCGGCCCGCGGCGGAGGTCGATGCCGAACGTCACCGAAAACTTCCTTCAGGTCCCAAGCGCCGATGACACTAAAGACAACAGGCTTCGGCGGGTGCGTTCGTTCAAGACCACGTCCAAGGGCCTCATCGTCAACAGGGGCGACTCGTTCAAGAAGAAGAGCACCCACAGCCTGATGTCAACCGGCAGCGCGATCACCGACGCCCGGTCGCAGCAGCTCCAGCAACAGCACACAAACAATCTCAACAACAACGTCTCCACCCCCGATGCCCCGCCCACGCCCACCTACTACCGCGTCATCCTAATGGGGGCGGCCGGATGCGGAAAGTCGTTGATGGCCAAACAGTTCATGACGTCAGATTACGTCGGCGGAAATGACGATAACCATGGTAAGTGATTGGTTCATATGTAATTGATTATTGGCAGTTTACCAGTTATGCAAATGTACTAGCGCCGTCTTCAATTTGAGGTTGTACAGGTTCGTATATACCAACGACTCCCAACCTGGGGGTCGCGACCCCCAAGGGGGTTGCAACAACTTTTCTAGGGGTCGCCAACTTTAGACTAAAAAAATATTCACTATAATGCAAAATTAATTTGCTCTATTTTCTAAAAAAGAAAAACTTTATTGAAAATGACATTAAAATTTCATGGAGGTCGCGGGTCACATGGCCTTTATAAAAAGGGGTCGCCACCCATAAAAGGTTGGGAACCACTGGTCTATACTATTGTTACCTGACAACGAAATTTACAAGGAGAGCATGTTTACTTGATTTTCTTGTTTATTTTTTAAAGTTTCAAATAGATACCTAGTATTGTTGTACACATGTAACTCTTCGTTTATTTGGACCTTGACGTCTGCCTGTCTCAAACATACCTTACCTGCTGTAGCTAGTTGAGTTATTATTGGTTGTGTTGCGTGTGTTGGGGGGGGGGTCATTGTTGTTGAGCATGGTCTGTTATAAAAGACTTTTTTCCTGTCAATAAGCTAATTATTTTGTTTTACCCTACAATTAGTTAAAGAGCGTCAGTGTTGCTCTACAGCTTTTAGTGAATCTGGCACCGAAACAACTCCAGAGGCGCTTCACATGTTAAGGGGGGGGGCCCTGGCACATAAGTCTCGTGTATTTACACAAGAACTCTCGCAGTGTATAATTGACGATTGATAAAGGGGGCGTGTGGCGTCTTCTGGCACCCCAAGTACCACTTCATTTAAATTTTTATAATTTGTTTTAAAATCCGCCCACGTAAATGTCTATCATGGCGGTCCGTGTGTAAGCTACTCTCGTAACCAAACCACTTCAGCAAAGAACGTCAACTTCAAACTTTAATAATTCTTGACTCTTGCAATACTTCACCCTCCTGGTACTCACACCGCGGGTAATTATTTCAGTTTATTTCTAGCCACTCATTTTTTTTTAAAAAACATCCTCCATTACTTTCATCTGCTTGTATCTCTTGCCTTATCTTTATTCTTTCATACACAACGCTATGTCATCTTATCTGACGTTCGTCTACTCTAAACTCTGTGTGATATCATAACTTATTTTTATTCAAGCGTCTTGTTATCTTCTTATGTTTCTGGTGTGCAAGGCGTTTTTCCTGCCTTTCCTTTTTTAAGCTGTTGCTTTCACTCTCACCTATCTGTAATATCACATGCGATACCACAGATATGCTGACTAATCTTTCATCAGCCGTTTTTTTTTAAATATAAAGTCTTTCAAATTTTTTTATTGTAATGTTTTAAATATCTCACATTTTCCATCTTCTCTCTTGTTTTGTTTGGTTGCCAGTTCAAACAAACTTCCTTGCACATTTTCTTTCATCTTCACATGCAATCCCTCTGAGATTTTCTTTCTATCTTTCACACTTGCACAGACTAACCATTAAAAACATTCCTCCCCCCTCCACACACATACACGCTAACTGTCTCTACGCCGCTACCCGCTCCCCCTCTTCAGTACCATTAACCCTCCTAAGCCAGAGGCTATCTATGGTAATGACATACGACCATCTGGCTCGTGAGGTGAGTTAGTCAAATCCACAATCCGCCGGGAGCCAGTGTTTCCAGTCAGATTCAGCCCCCTTGCCAGACAAGGTTAGTTTCTCCTTATTTTGGCCTGTCTATCTCATTTATATGCAATTTTCTTTACAAATCTTTATTTTTTTTATATCAACTACACTCTTTTATTTTTTGGAAAACGCGCATCTTGGGAAAATTGATAAATGTTTTAAAAACCAATGACAAGTAGTTATTTTTTAAGCATTTAAAGTAAAATTTCGTAACAATGCCCCAAGGTTCGGCAAAGTTCCGTTAACATCCAAATATAACCGCCAATCAGAAGGAAGAACTTCTCAAACCAGATGACATTGAGCAAGTAAAGTTGAGTTTTTTCATTGAGACGTGCAATGTTAGATGAAACAAACAATAAATATGAATACGTTTGAAACAACATGGAAGCAATTAGAAGATCATAAATTGGTACATTGTCAACTTAATTAGTCCTGGCAAAACGGTTCACCTTCGGACAAATAATTACAATGATAAGGACATAACATTCAGTGACAAAACAAACCTAGATAACAATGATATTAGAAACTAGCCCGAAATATACCATAAAATGGAATTAAAGATAATAGACTCAAATAACTCAACGACACATAGTGATTTATAGTCCCTATTATAAAAGTTTCACACACATTCATGTTTCAGAACTAAAAGTTATTTTTTAACAAGCTGTCTTGAGTATCTAGGTCAGCTTCTCTTCACGTGTGAATAGAGATTCTCCCGACCCCACTTTTACGTGGCGTTAGTTTTTATGGTCGTCTACATTCCCTTTGTTTCCTTGTGTCCAACCCCTCTCCTCCAATTTTCCCTTGATATTGGTGTCCAGCCCAACACTTTATCTGCTGCTAATGGCGTCCTGATATTGGTAGAGGATCGCGAGTAGCCACGTCCAGCGAGGACATGACCCCAAATCTGTTATCTAGTAGTCCTCGAGTCAGATTGCCTCAACCAACCGAGCCGTTCGATTTCCGGTCATCGATTACCGATGATGCACTTTGCTGGTTGTACTGTCAGCCGTCCCGCTGTCAACGTCCATTGACACTGTCAAGTCAATGCTTTCAGTGAACTTGACCGTCTTCTTGTAACACGGATGTCCCCAGTCGTCGGGTAAACCGTTTTATGGCTTTCTATTTCATGTGTATGTTTTAAAAATATTTTCTCATCTTTATCATTAGAGGTGCGCTTAAACTAAATTTCGGTTATCCTAACTCAACCCTTTTATTTATCAGTATATGAAAAATCCAAGTCCTGGAGGATTAAAACAATACAGAAAATAGTGTCGCAAAATTCAATTAAAGCTTTCGTTCGCAACGATTATTCCTACATCATCTTTTCAACATGACCAGCTTATGATAAGTGCAGTAACCCCTAGAACCACATTCAGCCCATTTCACGGCCATCTGTTGTCATAGTCTCAACCTTCGGGCCAGTAATCTCACCGCGACAAGCTTAGCAATGTCCCCTGGGCCCCTACAGCCCCAGAAAGCCAGATCAAGAGGTTTTTGTATTTCATCTGCTTTTTGTGAGAATGTTTACTATAAATAAAAATTGGCAATTTTATTTCTCGCACACTGGGAACTAGACCGTAATTGGCCCCTGGATACCCACTGGATACAAACTGACACCTGGTCACTGGATACCATCGCCTGATTCCTGGATACCACAGCCTGATCCCTGGATACCATCGCCTGATTCCTGGATACCAACTGTATACTGTCACCTGGTTCCTGAATACCAACTGAATACTAACTGTCGCCTTGTCGCTGGATACAAACTGTCATCTGGTCCCGGGGTACCAACTGTCATCTGTTCCCGGGGCACCGACTGTCACAGGGTGTCAGGACACCAACAATACTTTTCTACCACTAACAAATAACTATTTCAACTTTCTTATACTCACCGACAACATCGCCATCTATGTAATATTAACTAAGAGTATCACGTGACTATTTCTTACCCCCAACCACTCCAACTTTTCTACCAACAAACCGCCAGCGACTCTACCTCCCTAAACCAAGACAGGATCCTCAATACATGTACCATCCTAAACTACTATCATATCAATAACATAAACCATCCTACACTTGCTGTCATATCAATAACATAAACCATCCTACACTTGCTGTCATATCGATAACATAAACCATCCTACACTTGCTGTCATATCGATAACATAAACCATCCTACACTTGCTGTCATATCGATAACATAAACCATCCTACACTTGCTGTCATATCAATAACATAAAGCATCCTACACTTGCTGTCATATCAATAACATAAACCATCCTACACTTGCTGTCATATCAATAACATAAACCATCCTACACTTGCTGTCATATCAATAACATAAACCATCCTACACTTGCTGTCATATCAATAACATAAACCATCCTACACTTGCTATCATATCAATAACATAAACCATCCTACACTTGCTATGATATCGGTAACATAAACCATCCTACACTTGCTGTCATATCAATAACATAAACCATCCTACACTTGCTGTCATATCAATAACATAAACCATCCTACACTTGCTATCATATCAATAACATAAACCATCCTACACTTGCTATGATATCGGTAACATAAACCATCCTACACTTGCTGTCATATCAATAACATAAACCATCCTACACTTGCTATCATATCAATAACATAAACCATCCTACACTTGCTATCATATCAATAACATAAACCATCCTACACTTGCTGTCATATCAATAACATAAACCATCCTACACTTGCTGTCATATCAATAACATAAACCATCCTACACTTGCTATCATATCAATAACATAAACCATCCTACACTTGCTATGATATCGGTAACATAAACCATCCTACACTTGCTGTCATATCAATAACATAAACCATCCTACACTTGCTGTCATATCAATAACATAAACCATCCTACACTTGCTATCATATCAATAACATAAACCATCCTACACTTGCTATGATATCGGTAACATAAACCATCCTACACTTGCTATCATATCAATAACATAAACCATCCTACACTTGCTGTCATACCAATAACGTACATCCCCTTCCCACCTTCACACTGTTTACATTACTTAAATATCAAACCTGAAAAACTTCATTTTCCTACCCAGGTCGACGCTACCTTTCCCTTTTAACCCTTCTCCTCTCACCCCCCCACCCCCCACCAAGCCCCAACCTGAACCCGACCCCCCTTTCCGACCCCATCCCTTTATTGAAATGTTAGTTTATTTTTAGACCCATGAGACCTAAATAGCACCTAGGCGAACAGACATCAATGATGAGCGTTGTTTTGTTTTATCCCTCACACCTAAGGTAACATGAAGGCACTAGATTTGTACTGAAGTCAGGCCTCTGTGGCCACCAGAGACACCACGCGGATTAATGGTCTCTAATCTGGGATTCTTGATGTCGTGGAACGAATTGGTTTTTTTATGTTCTTCTTGGCCAAACAGTGTTTTCTCTTTTCTCTTTCAGAGTCGGGCTTTTCATTAACCTGTCTAGTATGCTGATAGTTGAACTATTTTTGTGAAGAAAAGTTTATTGAAGTGTGTTAGTCAGAAGATCACCATATACACATGAATAGCACCCAGATGAGCAGTAATTGGGTGAAGTGAATTGAAGAGCAGTTCTTAGTGGTGCCGAATCACAAAATAGTTTAAAGGGAAAAAAACTGTACTTGAGCTCCAAATTAAAGAACATTACTGCACTCTCCAAACCAAAGGCCAGTTCTTGATGTTGCAAATTAAAGAACATTACTTGAGCTCCAAATCTAAGGACAGTAATTTAGTTCCAATCAAAGAGCAGTTCTCAATCGAAAAGCAGGACTTTATTGAAGTCAAATGGAAGTAATGGGAAGCACAGAATCAAACCACAACGTTTGAAAAGTTTGTTTCGAAATGTCATTAATCCCAGAAGTAACACTAAGCATTTAGCATAGAGAGTAGTAGTGAGATGAACATAAGTAAAAAGTGCAGCCTAGAAGTCCGCAAGACTTTTAAAACATAAAAACAAGAGCGTACACCGTGACCTGTAAAATGCAATGACGTCACACCGTAAAGCTGATGATTGCCATATAGTACTTATTCACTCCACGAATTTCAGAAAATTAAATGAAACCACGAGCAGGTGCCAATACAGGTGGTTTTTGTTGTTTTTTCTTGGTGGTGGAGTAAGAAAATTTAATGATACGGAAAGTCTGGCAGTATTTTCTTGAACTCCCCATTAAATTTACCAGCAAGGGCGAAATTACGAATTTGAACATAGAATTTCCTGAATAGGACAGTAGGGAGGGCTCAAACGAAATTAACAAAAGAAGTTTAAAATGAATACAATGTTTAACGCACATAAATAAAGATTTAGTTTTAGCACATTTATCAAAATCATTTCGATTTAATAGAGAGAACAATGAAATGTTTGTATTATTTTTTCGGATATGAAAAAAGTTTCGTACTGACATGAATATGAATTTTTTTTTCAAACTAATAAAAAGATATGTTTAAGACATTAAGCCCCAACAACAAAATACATTGTGTAAGAACGATAATTTTGGTGTGATGAAAAATTAACACAGGAAACTTAACGGAGCATAGTAAAAGTGCACAGTTCACGCTCCTCCAAGTAAGCCATTCACAAAATGGAAATGCATGAGAAAAGAAATCCTTGCCTAAAAAAAATTTAATTAAATTTTAAAAACTTCAAATTGATGTGTAAACAAAGACAAAATGTTCTTGCAACCATAACAATTGTGTTAAATCATAACAATTTATTTCACAAACAAATTATAATATCCTCTAGGATATTAACAAAATATCTCTTACTGACGGATTCCATCGTAATATCATCTGAATTTACCATTTACTCAACGTTATTTGCTGTAAAACTTCACATTGGCTACTATAAACTTAATTACCTTCCATTGAGAAAATTATTCCATAATCGTACTTGTAACATCTAACTAATGTGTTATCTTACCTTTAAAAACCTCTTATCTTTGACCACTCTCTGCTTTACCATCTTACCTTTGACCACTCTCTACTGTACCATCTTACCTTTGACCACTCTCTGATGTACCATCTTACCTTTGACCACTCTCTGCTGTACCATCTTACCTTTGACCACTCTCTGCTGTACCATCTTACTTTTGACCTCTCTCAGTTGTACCATCTTCCCTTTGACCTCTCTCAGTTGTGCCATCCTACCTTTGACCTCTCTCAGTTTCACCATTTTACCTTTGACCTCTCTCAGTTTCACCATCTTACCTTTGACCTTTCTCAGTTTCACCATCTTACCTTTGATCTCTCTAAGTTTCACCATCTTACCTTTGATCTCTCTCAGTTTTGCCATCTTACCTTTGACCTCTCTCAGTTGTGCCATCTTACCTTTGACCAACTTCAGTTGTGCCATCTTACCTTTGACCATCCTCAGTTGTACCATCTTACCTTTGACCATCCTCAGTTGTACCATCTTACCTTTGACCATCCTCAGTTGTACCATATTACCTTTGACCATCCTCAGTTGTACCATATTACCTTTGACCATCCTCGGTTGTACCATCTTACCTTTGACCATCCTCAGTCGTACCATATTACATTTGACCTCTCTCAGTTCTACCTTTAGACACCACAGTACAGATTACTCAACCTGCCAGATGGCTGATCTACATGCAGCCGAATTTTGAACAAAAAAAAATCAAAAGCCTGGGATAAATCGTGGTAAAATATTTAATGACGTGCATCGATGTTCTAAGTTAGTATGACATCACATGACCTGCCTCTCATGCACCGACCAATGGAAGCGTGTATTTCGGATGATTCTAATTTTCCATGACCAGGCATACATCAGAGTACAGAAAATAGACCACCGACCGCTGAAAGAAAAATGAGTTTATTTTTAATCTAACGAACGAGTTTAAAGGCCGAATGACGCAGATAGGCCCGTGTGTTTCACCGTGTGTTGTTCGGTGCGCGCGTGTGCGAATATAAGGACGGGGAGATAACTCGAGTCTGGCGTCTAAAGTGAGGCCTTTAACTCCATGATGATAACATGCCCACCGATCAGAGTTCTGGCCCCTGAGCGCAGGCACGTCAGGTCAGGCATGAGGTTGAGAGAAACCAATTCACTGACGGGATCAACTCTCAGGCCGTGAGAAGTCGAGGAGAAATTAAGGGGAAATGGGGAAGAAACCATCGTGGACATTAAACAGACCTCATGCAAACTTTGTTGTCTTAGGAAGCCGTCAATATTTTCATTTATCATAAATAGAAATTTCGGCGATAAATATCCGTATTTATTTTATGTGTAAACATTCGCCAAGGCGGCGCTGTGGAGGCCACTGAACATCATTCTCCGTCAGTAACTTGACGTCACGATCTGAAAGATGATACCATCATTTTGTGCATCTACTTTACTCCCCATTTACATACTTACTTCTACACTCGTTCCTACGCCAAATCATATCCCCACGCTGAACTTTTAGTTTGTATCCGCTCCTTATCACTATCCATCGCCAGCCTTACAGCGAGTGTATTTACATTTATACAACTCTCCCACAATCAGTCCATCAGCCTCTTACAAGATTAAACTCCTTCGTTCTGCTCCCTCCCACTGTTGCCCTACCTTTACTTGTTTTCCCTTTCATCCCTCCCTCCCTCCCTCCCGCACACTCACCAACAAATATCCGCTTTAATCTAGCTGCACACGACTAATCCAAGATAAGCGTGTTCTATAAACATATCTAAGCAGCTCACGGAAGCCATGAGTTAATTTCTTTTCTAGACATTTCGCCTGTAGCCCGCGCTAAGATGAAAAATAAAAAACTTTATTTGATTATCGCCAGAAAATGTCAGTAGATGTTAATTCTTTTTCTTCTTTGATATTATAATGTCGTAACGATCGACTTCATCATCATTCACATCCTGTAGTTATTGTGAGGGTCTGCCTTCTAGCTCAGAAGCGATACCAATTTTTTTTCATATGTGAAGCATTTTCATCCAAGTTAAGACGTGAATGTGGTGCCCGAAAATCTCATCATGCCCCAGACAGCACTGCCTTGAGACCCATGCTCTGATGGTGTATGTGGGTCTTCTAACAGCTTTAGCCTATAGGGTCCAAGGGCCCGGTATTGTAGCAAAGTCCTGTAACAGGTTTTGCCTAAGGTCCCATGCTCTGATGTTGTAGGTGGGTCTTCTAACAGCTTTAGCCTATAGCAGGGGTTCCCAACCTTTTTGTACTCTAGAGCACATCCTAAAATATCGGTAGGTGGCGGGTACCACCTATTTTTAATTGACAAACTCCTTACATGACTTCTCATTTTCCCATAATTTATTTTCTTATATTCATAATTTATTAATAAATATTAATAAAAAATGTTTCAAAATAAAAAATAATCATTATTCAAATTGCATACACACAGAGAAATCTTTTTACAAAACGTAAACAAAGTAAACAACACAAATACAAAGAAAACATTTTATAAAAAATATATCAATATGTCAATGTGATCTTTGGCATTGCATATCATTGGCCAGTGCCTCACAATTAGGAGAGTATGACGATAATCCTGTTAGCAAACAGTCATAAAGATGCTCATCGGTGAGTCGAGATATAAATCATGATTTTATTAAGTTCATATTTGAAAACAATGATTCCTATAAATGTCTCCAACCGAAAAATGATTCAATTTTATATGCCGCTTTTTTCAAACGTGGGAACTTTTATCTGTCTACTGTATTCCAAAAGTCATCTGATATTAAGGATTTTAGCAAAATATCATGGTTAAGGTCCAAAATTTCTAACTCTAGTTCTTCTTCTGTCTAACCTTGAACAAAATATGCAATACATGCGTCCATTTACATTACATTTATTTGGCAAGTAAAAGGATTGATACAGAAGGAAACAATTGGCTCGATATGTGTAAACTGCAAAAATCTCTCTTCAAACTGTTTTTGTAACACTTGAAGATGCTTAATAAATAATGAACTGATTAATTCATTGTTACATAGAATTTTCTTCATATGTGGGAAATTCACGAGAGAATGTTTATGAAAAAATTATGTCTCTGTCGAATAGTGGCGGGCACATACAAATCGCTCCGCGGGCGCCATGGTGCCCGCGGGCACGGGGTTGGGAACCCCTGGCCTATAGGGTCCAAGGGCCCGATATTGTAGCAAAGTCTTCTAACAGTTTTTGCTTAAGGTCAGTCGGCGCAATGAACATCAATAGTTCGGCCAGTGTTGATCCACTTAGCAGTCAATTTAATCTGTGTATAACGTATATTCACAAGACAAAGAAACCAATGTTTACATTCTGCATGTGATTAGCATTGTTATAAACATTCATTCAGTGGAATAAAAAAAAACTTACTATAATCAAAAGATCTACAGCATGGTGTATGTTGTATAACATGTAACATTGCTCCATTTACACAACATATATCTGTGTGGGAGGTTATTACTGCCGTAGTATAATAAAATACCATAACAGTACGAGTGATGCCCATAACAATACGAGGGATGCCCATAACAATACGAGTGATGCCCATAACAGTACTAGGGATGCCCATAACAATACGAGGGATGCCCATAACAGTACGATTGATGCCCATAACAGTACGAGGGATGCCCATAACAGTACGAGGGATGCCCATAACAGTACGAGGGATGCCCATAACAGTACGAGTG
Organism: Ampullaceana balthica; assembly: GCA_944989445.1. Lineage (NCBI taxonomy): Eukaryota > Metazoa > Mollusca > Gastropoda > Lymnaeidae > Ampullaceana > Ampullaceana balthica. Next base: position 212,604 of record CALYLW010000081.1, read on the forward strand.
ATGCCCATAACAGTACGAGGGATGCCCATAACAATACGAGTGATGCCCATAACAGTACTAGGGATGCCCATAACAATACGAGGGATGCCCATAACAGTACGATTGATGCCCATAACAGTACGAGGGATGCCCATAACAGTACGAGGGATGCCCATAACAGTACGAGGGATGCCCATAACAGTACGAGTGATGCCCATAACAGTACGAGGGATGCCCATAACAGTACGAGTGATGCCCATAACAGTACTAGGGATGCCCATAACAATACGAGTGATGCCCATAACAGTACTAGGGATGCCCATAACAATACGAGGGATGCCCATAACAGTACGAGGGATGCCCATAACAGTAAGAGGGATGCCCATAACAGTACGAGGGATGCCCATAACAGTACGAGGGATGCCCATAACAGTACGAGGGATGCCCATAACAGTACGAGGGATGCCCATAACAGTACGAGTGATGCCCATAACAGTACTAGGGATGCCCATAACAATACGAGGGATGCCCATAACAGTACGAGTGATGCCCATAACAGTACGAGGGATGCCCATAACAGTACGAGGGATGCCCATAACAGTACGAGGGATGCCCATAACAGTACGAGTGATGCCCATAACAGTACGAGGGATGCCCATAACAGTACGAGGGATGCCCATAACAATACGAGTGATGCCCATAACAGTACTAGGGATGCCCATAACAATACGAGGGATGCCCATAACAGTACGAGTGATGCCCATAACAGTACGAGGGATGCCCATAACAGTACGAGGGATGCCCATAACAGTACTAGGGATGCCCATAACAATACGAAGGATGCCCATAACAGTACTAGGGATGCCCATAACAATACGAAGGATGCCCATAACAGTACGAGGGATGCCCATAAATGTACGAGGGATGCCCATAAATGTACGAGGGATGCCCATAACAGTACGAGGGATACCCATAACAGTACGAGGGATGCCCATAACAGTACGAGGGATGCCCTATCTTGATAGCTACTTACGATGAATGAGATATTCTTGAGCTGTCATCGGAAAATTCAATGGAAATTTAAAAATTTCGTTGTCTCATTATTTTTAGGAGCCTGAGGTTTGTAATTTTACAATCCTATAGGTTTCTGTTCGTTTCAAAAGTGCCCATAATCTGATAAAATGTTTTTGGCTCCTTGTGAAAAATCCTTCTTTCCACTGATTCCGAACTGAACTCGTCTGCTATGGTGTATTTTTTACTCACTTGCTATTGAACCTCTCTTTTCTAAGAGGTCTTGTCTTCAAAACGTTAGAACATCAAGCTAGAAATTCACTCGGCTTGCACTTGGCTCAAAGCTTCTTACAATAATCCCCACGCTAAATACACAAATTTGAAAAGGAGAAAACAAAACTGCCAAATAGGTTTTCTGGTCACGCTTCGGTGAATGCATAGGCAAACACCATTAGCACAACCCTGTATCGTTCTTGGGGATTTTTGTTGTGGTCAGCTGACTCGTATGATTTCTATGACTTTCGTTGTTCTTGTATGTTGATAGATAGACCAACATAATGTCTAAAGTACTTACTTTGTAAGTCATTTTGTGTGAATTTATTTATTTTTCATAATTTTGAAATATGTATATATTACTGTCCTTGTGTATTGATCTCGGTGTATATTTTTGTAACATGTTTATGTGTAAAGGTGTTTCACTAAAAACAGTTTTATTCCACTTAAAACAGGTCTATTTCTCACTAAAACAGGTCTATTTCTCACTAAAACAGGTCTATTTCTCACTAAAACAGGTCTATTTCTCACTAAAACAGGTCTATTTCTTACTAACCAGGTCTATTTATCACTAAAACAGGTCTATTTCTTACTAAAACAGGTCTTTTGCTCACTAACACAGGTCTATTTCTCACAAAAACAGGTCTATTTCTTACTAACCAGGTCTATTTATCACTAAAACAGGTCTATTTCTTACTAAAACAGGTCTTTTTCTCACTAACACAGGTCTATTTCTCACAAAAACAGGTCTATTTCTTACTAACCAGGTCTATTTATCACTAAAACAGGTCTATTTCTCACTAAAACAGGTCTATTTCTCAAACAGGTCTTTCTTACTAACAAGGTCTATTTATCACTAAAACAGGTCTATTTCTTACTAAAAAACGGGTCTTTTTCTCACTAACAGGTCTATTTCTCACAAAAACAGGTCTATTTCTTACTAATCAGGTCTATTTATCACTAACACAGGTCTATTTCTCACAAAAACAGTTCTATTTCTCACTAAAAACAGGTCTTTTTCTCACTAAAACAGTTCTATTTCTCACTAAAAAACAGTTCTATTTCTCACTAAAACAGTTCTTTCTCACTAAAAACAGGTCTATTTCTCTCTAAAACAGGTCTTTTTCTCACTAAATCAGTTCTATTTCTCACTAAAACAGGTCTTTTTCTCACTAAAACAGTTCTATTTCTCACTAAAACAGTTCTATTTCTCACTAAAACAGTTCTATTTCTCACTAAAACAGTTCTATTTCTCACTAAAACAGTTCTATTTCTCACTAAAACAGTTCTATTTCTCACTAAAAACAGTTCTATTTCTCACTAAAACAGTTCTTTCTCACTAAAAACAGGTCTATTTCTCTCTAAAACAGGTCTTTTTCTCACTAAATCAGTTCTATTTCTCACTAAAACAGTTCTATTTCTCACTAAAACAGTTCTATTTCTCACTAAAACAATTCTATTTCTCACTAAAACAGTTCTATTTCTCACTAAAACAGTTCTATTTCTCACTAAAACAGTTCTTTCTCACTAAAAACAGGTCTATTTCTCTCTAAAACAGGTCTTTTTCTCACTAAATCAGTTCTATTTCTCACTAAAACAGTTCTATTTCTCACTAAAACAGTTCTATTTATCACTAAAACAGGTCTATTTCTTACTAAAACAGGTCTTTTTCTCACTAACACAGGTCTTTTTCTCACTAACACAGGTCTATTTCTCACAAAAACAGGTCTATTTCTTACTAACCAGGTCTATTTATCACTAAAACAGGTCTATTTCTCACTAAAACAGGTCTATTTCTCAAACAGGTCTTTCTTACTAACAAGGTCTATTTATCACTAAAACAGGTCTATTTCTTACTAAAAAACGGGTCTTTTTCTCACTAACAGGTCTATTTCTCACAAAAACAGGTCTATTTCTTACTAATCAGGTCTATTTATCACTAACACAGGTCTATTTCTCACAGAAACAGTTCTATTTCTCACTAAAAACAGGTCTTTTTCTCACTAAAACAGTTCTATTTCTCACTAAAAACAGTTCTATTTCTCACTAAAACAGTTCTTTCTCACTAAAAACAGGTCTATTTCTCTCTAAAACAGGTCTTTTTCTCACTAAATCAGTTCTATTTCTCACTAAAACAGTTCTATTTCTCACTAAAACAGTTCTATTTCTCACTAAAACAGTTCTATTTCTCACTAAAACAGTTCTATTTCTCACTAAAACAGTTCTATTTCTCACTAAAACAGTTCTATTTCGCACTAAAACAGTTCTATTTCTCACTAAAAACAGTTCTATTTCTCACTAAAACAGTTCTTTCTCACTAAAAACAGGTCTATTTCTCTCTAAAACAGGTCTTTTTCTCACTAAATCAGTTCTATTTCTCACTAAAACAGTTCTATTTCTCACTAAAACAGTTCTATTTCTCACTAAAACAGTTCTATTTCTCACTAAAACAGTTCTATTTCTCACTAAAACAGTTCTTTCTCACTAAAAACAGGTCTATTTCTCTCTAAAACAGGTCTTTTTCTCACTAAATCAGTTCTATTTCTCACTAAAACAGTTCTATTTCTCACTAAAACAGTTCTATTTCTCACTAAAACAGTTCTATTTCTCACTAAAACAGTTCTATTTCTCACTAAAACAGTTCTATTTCTCACTAAAACAGTTCTATTTCTCACTAAAACAGGTCTTTTTCTCACTAAAACAGGTCTACTTCTCACTAAAACAGGTCTATTTCTTACTAAAACAGGTATATTTCTTACTAACCAGGTCTATTTATCACTAAAACAGGTCTATTTCTTACTAAAACAGGTCTATTTCTCACTAACACAGGTCTAGTTCTCAAAACAAGTCTATTTCTCACTAACACAGGTCTATTTCTCACTAACACAGGTCTAGTTCTCAAAACAGGTCTATTTCTCACTAAAAACAGGTCTTTTTCTCACCAAAACAGGTCTATTTCTCACTAAAACAGGTCTATTTCTCACTAAAACAGGTACATTTCTCACTAAAACCTTTATATTTCACCATGGTCTAACAGGACTTCAAGGAATCATGAACATAAATAACGAGCAGATGGCTTCTGCTAAATGCAAATGGAATCGTTATTTACCTTTTTTTTTACTTGTGACAGAAAATTCTGGTTAATTTGGTTTAAACACAGTCTTATAAAAATGCTGATATGATTTAGCTATGTACGACTGACAAACTAACATGCAGACTGACAAACTAACATCTAGACTTAAAACACTAATATGTAGACTGACATATCAAAAAATCATACAAATTCTTATATACATTTTTCATACATTATTTAATCAAAGTTCCTGCCCCTAATCATCATCTGCCACTCGAAATTCTAGAAACAACACTTATCTTATCTTATCTTATCTTATCTGTTTACAGACGCTCCTTCTATACAGAAGATTATTGCGTCCTACGCTTATCTATGGTTTGTGTTTAGTCCTGCATTTTTATTAGAGATTTAAATGTTGATAAAGTGTTGGTTTTCCTGGATTCTTCAGGCAACCCATTCCACGCCCGAATTCCGGACGGGAAGAAGGAAAACTTGTATGTGTTTGTTCTTGCATACGGAATAAGAAAGGTGTTTTTATCCTTATGTCTATTCTATGCCTACTTCTCCGTACAAAGGTTTTTCTGCTGCGCTCATGGCATACAATTGTGTACTAACTTGAGTTGACGTTTGTTGTAGCTTGCTGATCTGGCTGAGCACTTTGAAAATATCACCTGCTGCGCTCATGGCATACAATTGTGTACTAACTTGAGTTGACGTTTGTTGTAGCTTGCTGATCTGGCTGAGCACTTTGAAAATATCACCTGCTGCGCTCATGGCATACAATTGTGTACTAACTTGAGTTGACGTTTGTTGTAGCTAGCTGATCTGGCTGAGCACTTTGAAAATATCACGGCGATGAACTAAAGAACAATATTTCTTTTTTAATTCCTGCAGAAATAGATCAGCTACAAATAGACATTGACAAAGAATGGAAACTCTATTGGACTGTTACTAGTGTTGTCTCTGGGTGTCTAGACGTCTAGACATACCGTCAATGTTATAGTAAAAGCTACAGCATTCATTAAGTCATTAAGTGCTACAATACAAGGTCATTATGTCATTTCCGGCATCTGATGTCTTCGTAGACATAAATTGAAATCACAGCAAGAGATCATGCATCTCTCTTCACGTCTTTATAATAGTTGAAAAACAATATATAGCTGTAAGGAAAAAAATTGTGGTAGCTTAATTTTTTAAAAACTCAAAAAGAGTAGATTTTTAACCATGTTAAAATAACTAAAATTGTATACAATGCATTAATTTCTCTCATCCATAAAAATTAGGGTTTTAACGATTAATTCAAATTTAATCGTTATCTTTTGAAAAATTATCGATTAATTAATCGTTAATTTCGATTAAAGCCAAAAATTAAAATTTATGATGTCACTTATTAAACGTTTTTGTTGAAAATCTAAATAACACTGGAATGTCTCCTTTATATGTCATCTTTTAACCAACTACGCAAAAAGACAAATGTGTTGAGATTATTTAGTTCAAGTGATGAGCGGGTCTAATTCACAATATAACCTGCCAAGCTGAACAATCATTCACATGGAATTCAGGTAACTGGTATTCACAAAACGGTCTTGGCAAGGAATAACATAATCGGACATAGCAGTGTTCATTAAGTTTCCACCACTGTAGAAGGTTAATGGATTCAAGAACTTACAACTCCATTTTGTAACGCAGTTATTCATCAGAAGAGCTGTCGTCATTTTCTGTCTCTGATTGAGAGTCCATTACTGCCATTAGCTTAATACGCTTTTCATTTGGTTTGATAAGTAGGCGAAGTGTTAGAACCATGGTAGGCAAACGATTTCTCACAATGGATGCAATAAACTGTATCAACATTTTGAACATTCCCGTCAGTCAATAGTTCAAAAACCAAAATGTTCGTATAATCTTCAGGAAATTTGTTATTATTTATCGGCCGCTATTTTATTTTTATTTTTTTTACTTTTTGACTTCCAATAATTTGTAAGTGATGGGTCGATTAATCGTTAAAAATAATTTAATCGCTAAACAAATTTTTACGATTAATCGAGAAATAAATCGTTAATTTCCGCAGCCCTAATAGAAATTAAAATCAATGGTAACTGACATGTCCCTGCAAAGTGAGTGTGTTAAGATAACACTATGTAAAGTAGCTGAAATCACTACTGTATGAAACTATCTTCTTTATGCGGGCTGTCTCGTTTTGTTCCAAGTTCTTACTTGTCATTTCTGAACTCGATTACAGCCAGTTGGTTCGTGCTAAATTATTGTTTTAACACTACCGGTAATGTAGTTTATAAAACAACATATCTAATGATAAAAATGTTAATATCATCCAGTCTATGTTCAGTGGCTAAATCAGAACAACAAATTATTTGAATGAGGAAATCATATGCAGCAAACTTGGGGTTAAAAGTAATGTTAATTCTTCAGCTTGAAAATACAAATGTGTAACAAGCAGGTTTATATTTAGTAAAGTAGAAAACACGTGGCAGGCTACAGTCAGCATCATCACAATTATTCATAAATAACCAGACCTTTCAACAAAACTGTGCATGCGTATTTATATCATTGCCATAGAATGTACAAGATAAAGAAATTTCTTCGTTTATTTGTAACTTTAGTCGGAACGTGCACTTTCTATTAAACTTCTAGATCAACGGTGGCCAAACCGCGGCTCGCGAGCCGCATGCGGCTCTTCTGTGTTCACATTATGGCCCGCATACAATTTATGAAAGATATGTTACAAGGAGTGTTGGAAGATTTCCAAGCCAGATTTAATGACGCATGGTGCTTTAATGCCACTCTAAACAATTTTGATATATTTTAAAATGGCTCTCAGTTACTATATATAGGTCCGGCCACCCGTGTTCTTGCTTGCGAACAAAGTAAACCTGATTGTCTACACCAAAAACGATGTATCTATGACTATCTCATTGCACCCTTTCAGTGGTTCCTAACCTTTTGGGGTCCATGCACCCCTTCAGATGCCCAACAAAGTTCATGCACCACCTCGTGAAACTTGCAGAAAATGCATAATAAACTATTTTTATTTTAGGAACACAACAGTCTTGACCATAGGCAACAGGGAATTTAGTGAGAGATTTGCTGCTTCTTTTGATCAATCAGCGATTTAATTCTGGGGACTGCTTCTCATCTCGCACAAGAATTGATCCAGAATGTCTGCAACCATGTCACTAATACTGGAATGAATAGTGTCATTGGACAAAGGAACTTTCTCAACCTGCTTCCTCTGCTGGTGACCACACATCAGTTCCACCATCTCCAGAGCACAAGTCTTCACCAAAGTTCTCCAATGGTGTGGGGCTTCTTGTTCTTTGCAATAAGATATTTAACCTTGAATGGTGCCTCCAGTGAAGGTTTCTGTGACAAAGAAAATCCAAGCTTGGGCAAGTTACATGAGGTCAAGAAGCGAGCTCTCTTCTGCTTGAAGACCTCAACACTGTCCTTGGAATTGGATGGATGGACTTTCTCCAAGTGCTCTTGGAGTCTAACAGGCTTCATGTTGCACAGGATTTTTCCACCACAGAGGAAGCACTGAGGCTTTTGTGTTCCATCTCTCTCTCTCTCTCTCTCTCTCTCTCTCTCTCTCTCTCTCTCTCTCTCTCTCTCTCTCTATCTCTCTCTCTCTCTCTGTCTCTCTCTCTCTCTCTCTCTCTCTCTCTCTCTCTCTCTCTCTCTCTCTCTCTCTCTCTTTATTATTTATTAACGATTTTGAGGGGGTGATGACAATCGGAAAGTAGTACCAGTCACAGGCAAATTTTAACTGACGAAGTTGATGTTTTTAATGACCGGATTTGGATTCTCAACTCAATATTTTAGGTTTCAATGACGAATACTGGCATACAATTAAATTAATGTTTTTAAGACTTTTGCAGCATACCGAGCAATAAAAGAAAAGTAAAGGAAAAAAAATCCCAACGTTTACATCCACTCAAAACAGTTAGAGGGTCATCGGAAGACATATATCTGACGTATTTGATGACAAAATTAAATTATTTTTAGAAAACTGACGTAGTAAAACACGAAATTCCGAGGAACACGTAGAGCGAACCGTTCATTTTACGAAAAAGTTTTCCGTCAATTTTTGACATGCGCAGAACGATGCGCGAACCAGTATAAAAAATGTTGTTTACGGGCGCCCTTTATCGCGGCATGCCTTGCTTATGGTTTACATTTTCATATTATCAGTTTTTCTTTCTTTTTTTTTCTTCCTTCTTCTTTTTTTTTCTTCCTCTTTTTCTTTTTTTTCTCTGAATGGTTCATGCACCCCCTGGAACCTGCTCATGCACACCTTGGGGGTGCATGCACCACTGGTTAGGAACCCCTGCTTTAAATGATGTAAATAAATGTGTAGCTTAAATGTAACAATGTTTACAGTTTAGTCATAGTCTAAAAGAAGTCCCGCGTTTGCTTCATGGAGATATACATCAAGTATTTGCGAAACTTTTGTCAAATAGCCAGCTTCAGAGGCAGAGAGCAATTTCAAGATGTTACATCCAAATTTTATAAGATATTAAGTAAACTTTAATTTTTCCTAAGCCAATAATTGGACCCATCGTCTACATTCTGAGAACCTTGGTGCCTCCCCTCGTCTGGTTCAAGTGCGTGGAATCGTGTCGTCCACGAGCCATTCAATGGATTACATTATACAGCCAGTGCCATTTGAGATGAGATAAATATTTGAAAGCCACTAAAACAGATCCAAATAACGCCAGACCAATTGTTTGGGCCAATGACGGCCTATTAGAATAGCCAGGACTGTGTGCTAGGGATTCACGATGTGACCTGGGTGACCTTGGCCTTGATCAAATAATCTGTTTCTGGTTCATGGAACAAAAACAAGTCTATATTCTATATTAACATTTGGGGCTGTGGCGAGTTAAGATAATCAATGCTGGGGTGGAAGTTTTATTAGACGGGAGGTTGCAACTGATGGTATGGTAGATGGTAGGTTGCAACTAATGGTATAGTAGATGGGAGGTTACAACTGATGGTATAGTAGATGGTATGTTACAACTGATGGTATGGTAGATGGGAGGTTACAACTGATGGTATGGTAGATGGGGGTAACAGTTGATGGTATAGAGGATGGGAGGTTACAACTGATGGTATGGTAGATGGGAGGTTACAACTGATGGTATAGTAGATGGTATGTTACAACTGATGGTATGGTAGATGGGAGGTTACAACTGCTGGTATGGTAGATGGGGGTAACAGTTGATGGTATAGAGGATGGGAGGTTACAACTGATGGTATGGTAGATGGGAGGTTACAACTGATGGTATGGTAGATGGGAGGTTACAACTGATGGTATGGTAGATGGGAGGTTACAACTGATGGTATGGTAGATGGGAGGTTACAACTGATGGTATGGTAGATGGTAGGTTGCAACTGATGGTATAGTAGATGGGAGGTTACAACTGATGGTATAGTAGATGGTATGTTACAACTGATGGTATAGTAGATGGGAGGTTACAACTGATGGTATAGTAGATGGTATGTTACAACTGATGGTATGGTAGATGGGAGGTTACAACTGATGGTATGGTAGATGGGATGTTACAACTGATGGTATGGTAGATGGGAGGTTACAACTGATGGTATGCTAGATGGCAGGTTACAACTGATGGTATGGTAGATGGGATGTTACAACTGATGGTATAGTAGATGGGAGGTTACAACTGATGGTATGGTAGATGGTATGTTACAACTGATGGTATGGTAGATGGTATGTTACAACTGATGGTATGGTAGATGGGATGTTACAACTGATGGTATGGTAGATGGGAGGTTACAACTGATGGTATGGTAGATGGGATGTTACAACTGATGGTATGGTAGATGGGAGGTTACAACTGATGGTATAGTAGATGGTATGTTACAACTGATGGTATGGTAGATGGTATGTTACAACTGATGGTATGGTAGATGGGATGTTACAACTGATGGTATGGTAGATGGGAGGTTACAACTGATGGTATGGTAGATGGGATGTTACAACTGATGGTATGGTAGATGGGGGTAACAGTTGATGGTATAGAGGATGGGAGGTTACAACTGATGGTATGGTAGATGGGAGGTTACAACTGATGGTATGCTAGATGGCAGGTTACAACTGATGGTATGCTAGATGGCAGGTTACAACTGATGGTATGCTAGATGGCAGGTTACAACTGATAGTATGCTAGATGGCAGGTTACAACTGATGGTATGGTAGATGGGAGGTTACAACTGATGGTATGGTAGATGGGAGGTTACAACTGATGGTATGGTAGATGGGAGGTTACAACTGATGGTATGGTAGATGGGAGGTTACAACTGATGGTATGGTAGATGGGAGGTTACAACTGATGGTATGGTAGATGGTATGTTACAACTGATGGTATGGTAGATGGGAGGTTACAACTGATGGTATGGTAGATGGGAGGTTACAACTGATGGTATGGTAGATGGGAGGTTACAACTGATGGTATGGTAGATGGGAGGTTACAACTGATGGTATGGTAGATGGGAGGTTAGAAACTGATGGTATGGTAGATGGGATGTTACAACTGATGGTATTGTAGATGGGAGGTTAAAACTGATGGTATGGTAGATGGTATGTTACAACTGATGGTATGGTAGATGGGAGGTTACAACTGATGGTATGGTAGATGGGATGTTACAACTGATGGTATGGTAGATGGGAGGTTACAACTGATGGTATGGTAGATGGGATGTTACAACTGATGGTATAGTAGATGGGAGGTTACAACTGATGGTATGGTAGATGGTATGTTACAACTGATAGTATGGTAGATGGTATGTTACAACTGATGGTATGGTAGATGGGATGTTACAACTGATGGTATGGTAGATGGGAGGTTACAACTGATGGTATGGTAGATGGGATGTTACAACTGATGGTATGGTAGATGGGAGGTTACAACTGATGGTATGGTAGATGGTATGTTACAACTGATGGTATGGTAGATGGTATGTTACAACTGATGGTATGGTAGATGGGATGTTACAACTGTTGGTATGGTAGATGGGAGGTTACAACTGATGGTATGGTAGATGGGATGTTACAACTGATGGTATGGTAGATGGGGGTAACAGTTGATGGTATAGAGGATGGGAGGTTACAACTGATGGTATGGTAGATGGGAGGTTACAACTGATGGTATGGTAGATGGCAGGTTACAACTGATGGTATGCTAGATGACAGGTTACAACTGATGGTATGCTAGATGGCAGGTTACAACTGATGGTATGCTAGATGGCAGGTTACAACTGATGGTATGGTAGATGGGAGGTTACAACTGATGGTATGGTAGATGGGAGGTTACAACTGATGGTATGGTAGATGGGAGGTTACAACTGATGGTATGGTAGATGGGAGGTTACAACTGATGGTATGGTAGATGGGAGGTTACAACTGATGGTATGGTAGATGGGATGTTACAACTGATGGTATCGTAGATGGGAGGTTACAACTGATGGTATGGTAGATGGGAGGTTACAACTGATGGTATGGTAGATGGTATGTTACAAATGATGGTATGGTAGATGGTATGTTACAACTGATGGTATGGTAGATGGTATGTTACAACTGATGGTATGGTAGATGGTAGGTTACAACTGATGGTATGGTAGATGGTATGTTACAACTGATGGTATGTAGATGGTATGTTACAACTGATGGTATGGTAGATGGGAGGTTACAACTGAGGGTGTGGTAGATGGTATGTTTCAACTGATGGTATGGTAGATGGGAGGTTACAACTGAGGGTGTGGTAGATGGTATGTTTCAACTGATGGTATAGTAGTTGGTATGTTATAACTGATGGTATGGTAGATTGGAGGTTACAACTGATGGTATAGAAACGCATGGTTTGTCAAAGATAACAGCTAATTTTTTTATTTTGGGATTTATGGTTTAAGATGATAGTTTACAACCTACTGCTGACAAAGATTTAAAATTGTTTAATTGTGTTGATTTGACCAACAGGGAAACAAGTTGAAATGACAAGAAATTTTTTTTTCCTGAAGCTCAAAAATGTGTATTCGTGGTAGATCTACTTAAAAGAAGGCGAGTTTACCTCACAAATATTGTGCTGTAAATGTATAATATTACTTTAACATTTCGCCAATCATAAAGAGCAACGATTATGATTTCATTTAGAATATTTAAATACATAAAACTTCATCTTTTTTTCTCTTTTGAATTGAACCATTATTTTATTTTTTTACGCTATCATTTATTTTTTGTGTCATGTAATATGTGAACAGCAGTCTATTACCATGTAAATTAATTAACACAAATTCGAAATCGAAAAAAAAATAATTAAAATTAATTTAATTAATTTTAATTAAAAGAATTAATATGGTCTAATTGCTAATTGCAAACAGACGCAGTTATGTAAATCAAGGAAATTGAAACACTAATTAAACTATCATTAAATTTTCATCTAAAAATACCTTTGAAAATAAGGAAAGATTTGGATAATAGTCGTACAAACAATTCATGAACTCTATCATGTCTGATAATCTTGTTTATTAATAGAGCTATTTTTGCACTCTACCATGTCTGATAACCTTGTCTTTGAACAGATCTATTTATGTAATCTACTATGTCTGATAACCTTGTCTTTGAGCAGATCTATTTATGTACTCTATTATGTCTGATAAACTTGTCTTTGAACAGATCTATTTATGAACTCTACCATGTCTGATAACCTTGTCTTTGAACAGATCTATTTATGAACTCTAGCATGTCTGATAACCTTGTATATGAACAGATCTATTTATGTACTCTATCATGTCTGATAACCTTGTCTATGAACATATTTATTTATGTACTCTATCATGTCTGATAACCTTGTCTATGAACAGATCTATTTATGTACTCTATCATGTCTGATAACCTTGTATTTGAACAGATCTATTTATGTACTCTATCATGTCTGATAACCTTGTATTTGAACAGATCTATTTATGTACTCTACTCTGTCTGATAACCTTGTCTATGAACAGATCTATTTATGTAATCTACTATGTCAGATAACCTTGTCTATGAACAGATTTATTCATGTACTCAGTCTCACTCATGATATCTGATTGTTTCAGAGAGCCACGAGAACAGCGTCTCTGTGTTACTGGATGGCGAGGAGTCAACTATTGAGTTCATTGATCCTCTTGACAGAAATGTAAGTAATCTCCCCTGACATTCCATTTAAAGTATTTAACTTAATATAAGAATTGTACCTTAAGCTCTTCATTACATTTCTACTTAAATATTATTATGTATTTAAATGTATCATTATTTCTTCCAATTACATTTGATTCGTTATAGATCAACTACTCTGCAATACTCTAAGGGAAATACATTACAATATAGTCTAGGGCAGGGGTGGGGAAACTGCGGCCCGCTACGAAATAAAAAGAGGGATCCAATTTATTGTTAACCTCCACCTTTTTTTTTCGCAGTTGAACTATAGAAATATTTCAACTTCGCCTTTTACACTACAGTCAGATTACACAGAAATTAAAATTGGCATTTAACAGATAAAAATATGACGAAAGAGAAATAATTATTGTTATAGCTGAGAATCTCATTCAGCAAACATCGCGTATTATCTATGTATAATTTATAGAAGTGACAGTTTCCACACCTTCGTGCTTGAAATAGACAGTTTTGTATTTTAATTTACTGATTTTAAAACTCGACACCTCTTAAATCTTAATACGAGAATCCTCGCGTTTTAACCCACGTATATGAGCATTGATAATGACAAAGGTTTTACTTTAAGAGTCAACAATAAAAATAACTGTTGACCTACTCCTGGCAGGTCATCGAGGAAGGTCTCCAACACTTACTGGACGCTTATGTGGTCGTCTTCGCCATCAATGACCACGCCTCCTTCGAGCAGGCCCAGCAGCTGGTCAGATACCTACGGGTTGACCACGGCACTGACAGGGTCATCGTGTTGGTGGCCAACAAGATCGACCTGGTCAGGAAGAGGAAGGTCAGTGCTGATGGTAAGTACTGCGGGATGCCCTCCCTTGTGCCCATTTCTTATATATTATCGTATCTTATATTTTAGAAACGCTCCTTACTACACACATCCCCATAGATATTACTAAATTTACAGCACATATAATTCTTCCTTTTTAAAGTCTAATATTTTATGTTTATGGCGTTTTTGTTGGTTTTAGGTTTTATATGTCAGACTATGTGTTAATGTGAGTCCATATGTTCTGTGAGACTAGTGTAAAAGTGAGACTAAATGTCAATGTGAGACTATGCGTAAATGTGAGACTATATGTCACTGTGAGACTATGTGTAAATTTGAAACTATCTGTCATTGTGAGACTATGTGTAAATTTGAAACTATCTGTCATTGTGAGACTATGTGTAAATGTGAGACTATGTGCAAATTTGAAACTATCTGTCATTGTGAGACTATGTGTAAATGTGAGACTATATATCACTGTATATATGTCACTGTGAAATTATGTGCAAATTTGAAACTATATTTCACTGTGAGACTATGTGTAAATTTGAAACTATATGTCACAGTGAGACTATGCGTAAATATGAGACTATATGTCACTGTATATATGTCACTGTGAAACTATGTGTAAATTTGAAACTATATGTCAATTTGAGATTATGTGTAAATGTGAGACTATATGTCACTGTGAGACTATGCGTAAATTTGAAACTATATGTCCCTGTGAGACTATGTCTAAATGTAGGACTATATGTCACTGTATATATGTCACTGTGAAACTATGTGTAAATTTTAAACTATATGTCAATTTGAGACTATGTGTAAATGTGAGACTATATGTCACTGTGAGACTATGTGTAAATGTGAGACTATATGTCACACTAAGACTATGTGTAAGTGTGAGACTATTTGTAAATGTGAGGTTATGTATAAATTTTATGAATTACTATGAGAATTATTTTTTACCATCTACTTTTTATTTTTAAAATGCACTATACAATACATCATTTGTTATTCTAGCAGCATAAGACTGTAGATGGCTGCATTTATCATGTGACACAATTATATCAAATCGTGTACACAATATCAAATACTTAATGTACACAATAATATCTAATACATTGTATTTACTGCGCACAATTATATCAAATGCATTGTACTCCGTGTACAAAATAATATAAAATAGTGTACACAATAATAGCCAGTACTTAGTGTACAAAATATTATCAAATGCTTAGTGTACACAATAATATCAAATACTTAGTGTACACAATCGGTGGTACGTATTTCCTTACCAAGCACTTTGTTTTATTACTGTCCCTGGCCAGCCCAGAAACATATCAAATATTGAACTTGTTGGCATGGTACAGGGCAGACTCTTACGTTGAGTGACAGTTATTTCCAATTAAGGAGATTGCTAGCTGTGACGGAAACCGCAATATACTTCTTGACAATATATGTACTAGGCTAAATATAGCAGATAGCCGGTGGTTCTAATGTTATTTGGTTGACTTGTGTTCAAATTTTTGAGTTTTCCAACTATTCTTGTTAAACATTTCCTGTTTGTACTGCCATGTTTATTATAAAAAATATACTAACATACTAACAAGTTTATGTGGACATACAGCCTACAGTGACTTTAGGACTTTCGATGAGTAAACGTGTTGCTAACGTGTATTAAATTATTCAGAGCCTTGGCTAACTTCTCTAAACATTATATATCTTATCTCCGATTTTCGAAATTGTTCTGAAATTCCATGAATGGATTTTGCGAAATATAAAGTAGCTTTAGATATTTACAGTTTTATAAACCTTGTCTTTATTTAAATGCATCAGTATTGTACAGACAGCCTTAAACATAGAAACGTTGTACACTAAGATTGTCTGGCCAGAATGCTGAATTTAAAACAAATTATAGTGGTTTGTTAAAATTAAAATATTTTTAATGTTTTCAAACGTAAGCTTTATCTTAATACTTACTATATAAAGCATGTTGCTAGTTTATTTATTTATTTGACGAAAAATATTTTTGTTTGAAGCCAATTTTTTGTTTTTTTAAATGAAAATGAACTGTCGCATAACTGGGAATTTTATTACCAAATAATCTCTAAATAAATTCATCAACGTATTTGTGTGCGTGTGTGTGTTTATGTGTATGTGGTAGGTTTGGGTGTGTTTGTGGGGGTTGGTGGGTGGGTGTGGGTGTGCATGTGCGTATACCCCCCCCAAAACCACCATTATCTATTTGTATGGCGTCAGTGCCTTTATATTAAATTCGACTTTGCCGTCTCCCTTGTAAAGTTATTGTATTGTACCATGTCGTCTGCCAACAGCAACTCACAAGGAATTGGATTTGTTTCCGACTACAGAAGATTGGTAAAAGTCTTTTTTTTTGTTTTCTTGAATATTTTGTTTTAGACTCTCAAATCAAGTGCGAGCTGAGTATTGTGACTATTGCCGTATCAAATAAAACAAGGAAAACAACTACTAGATATAAATTTAAAAAATAATCAGCACGAAGAAGTTAGAACAACACGAGTGAACGTAAGACGCATTGTTGGTCTCGAGACATGTGCACTACGGTTGAGGTAATCCACTTGCACCACGCTAGCGAGGGTCATTCGTCATGATGGCTTGCTCACGTCGTATTGAGCTTATCCTAATTTCTATCGAATTATATAGGTAGAAAGATAGCAAATGGCGCGTACTACATTTTCATTATTTAGTATCCCAATTGATTTAACACACATTATATTAAGTTCATTAGTTCGTATCTTCTTTTCATTCCTTTAATTTTTTTTCGTATTTAACACGCATAGGGAAAGCACACGCAATTAATGAAACACGCTTTAAATGGCACATTTAAATAAATGACAAACGAAATGAATGTAATAAACACATGTTTGGGATGTATGTAGAAAAAATATACTCTAGGAAATAATAGCATACTCAAAATTTTATTAAAGGACATTAAACTAAATACAATTTACTTTTGAAATAACGATAATAAGAATGATAAAAATGTGGAAAGCGTTATCTTCAGTTCACCACTGATTTCTGGGTAATCCTACCGACCTTTACGAAACCCACTGCTCTTCATGCATCTTTAATGACAGACCCTTAACAAGGTGATATATCTGATAACGTGACCTATGATCTCTTCACAGCTACAAGTCTATACTCTGTCTTGTCCAACACTAATTTACTGCTAAGTTTTTAATATTTGATGCAGTGAATTTCTAGAAAGTCATTGGCCTTCTGATCAAGACCTCTGATTGCCTTATGTTCAATTACGTATTTTGACTTTACTCAATAACTTTCCACTGGCCTTGACCTTCAGACCCAACAATTAGTGAGCCAGAAAGGGCTGAGCCCCGAGGATTAGATCAAACATGGCTAATAACCTTTTCAACGGCCAACAGCTTCAGGTAATCGCATTGATAGGACCCACATCGGGCTACCGGCGAATATGATATCTGGAATAGAGGTTCTCAACAGTTTCGGGTAATCGCATTGATAGGAACCAAATCGAGCTACCGGCGAATATGATATCTGGAATAGAGGTTCTCAACAGTTTCGGGTAATCGCATTGATAGGACCCACATCGAGCTACCGGCGAATATGATATCTGGAATAGAGGTTCTCAACAGTTTCAGGTAGTCGCATTGATAGGACCCACATCGAGCTACCGGGGAATATGATATCTGGAATAGAGGTTCTCAACAGTTTCAGGTAGTCGCATTGATAGGACCCACATCGAGCTACCGGGGAATATGATATCTGGAATAGAGGTTCTCAACTATTTCAGGTAATCGCATTGATAGGACCCACATCGAGCTACCGGCGTAAATGATATCTGGAATAGAGTTTCTCGCTATGTATATGAGCGTCACAAAATAAATAGGTGGGTGGGGAATTTGTTTATTTCACATACACTTTTTTAACATTTTAATTAATCCTTGATAGTAATCATAAAATGTTAAATGTCCCTCTTTAAGATTTTTGTTTAAACCTAATTGCAACATTCGTCTGGTTTCTTTCTACCTTGGTAAACAAGTTATTTCTGTGCAAGTGTCAAAAATATACAGGCAAATTGCATTTTAGAGGAGTTTTTAAAATCAAGATTTATTGTGTGCTGTTTAGGTAAACAAAATATGAATTTAATTATTCTCAAATGTTTATAATTTGAAATACCTTGCACACATATTTATTAATGGAAATAAATTGTTTTCAAATATTTATAAAAATTGTAAATACCTTGCACAAATATTATTGTAACTTTAAACAACGAATTTTCTTCAGTCAACAATGTCATTAACTGCCCCAGTCAACAATGTTATTAACTGCCCCAGTCAACAATGTCATTAACTGCCCCAGTCAACAATGTCATTAACTGCCCCAGTCAACAATGTCATTAACTGCCCCAGTCAAGAATGTCATTAACTGCCCCAGTCAACAATGTCATTAACTGCCCCAGTCAACAATGTCATTAACTGACCCAGTCAACAATGTTATTAACTGCCCCAGTCAACAATGTCATTAACTGCCCCAGTCAACAATGTTATTAACTGCCCCAGTCAACAATGTCATTAACTGCCCCAGTCAACAATGTTATTAATTGCCCCAGTCAACAATGTCATTAACTGCCCCAGTCAACAATGTCATTAACTGCCCCAGTCAACAATGTCATTAACTGCCCCAGTCAACAATGTTATTAACTGCCCCAGTCAACAATGTCATTAACTGCCCCAGTCAACAATGTTATTAACTGCCCCAGTCAACAATGTCATTAACTGCCCCAGTCAACAATGTTATTAACTGCCCCAGTCAACAATGTCATTAACTGCCCCAGTCAACAATGTCATTAACTGCCCCAGTCAACAATGTCATTAACTGCCCCAGTCAACAATGTCATTAACTGCCCCAGTCAACAATGTCATTAACTGCCCCAGTCAACAATGTCATTAACTGCCCCAGTCAACAATGTCATTAACAGCCTCTATCGACAATGTCATTAATCACGTCGGTATTCATTTCAGTTTTAACTACGTGGTGTAAGCGAAGCTTAGAAATCCGATGCCCTTTACCCCGTATTTTGTACTCCCTCCCCTTCCTCTATACTAAAATACAAAATACACAAACTAATTGTGGAATGAAAACAATAATTTTGAACTTTATTATTAACCTAACACTGCAGCATACGTTTCGGTTTATGCCTTCATCATTACAATTAACATAAAGAACGTACTTACATAAGTAATAAAAATTATATTTAAATTCTTACGACATACTATATCATAAAATAGTTATGTAAACTAAAAAGACAGGGAAAAAAACAATGACACTGGATATAAGGAAAAGGCGTAAGTATCAAAAGTTACAGTGAAAACCACAACTGGAAAAAGATTCCTGTTTACTAGCCTTCTTGTTTTATTTAAAAAGTATAAATGCGTTGTGTGGGAGTAGCATTTCAATTATTGGTTACTGTGATCCAAATATTTTGAGAACCGCTTGCCTAAATTGTGCTCGAACACGCCATCTGTGGCTTAGATAGTCTTAATAACTTTACATCAGCTTAGGTCGGCGAACTGGGGAATCTCACAAAGTGACAGGGATGTCGGCTAAAAAGGCGAATCTCAAAATATTTCGAAAATTTCCAAGGTTTTAGAAACTCAAAATGGAGAGAACATCTCAACTTAATTGAAGGTCAAAATAGGGGCTAAACTAAAAGTCTGAAGTGTTGATTTACTAAAGAATGCAGAAGTCTCTTTTTTAAATCCTTTATATTAACTCGTGGTGTCTGTTAGAGTAAGAGCACTTGCTTGCTTGTTTGCTTATCGACAAAAGTTTGAATCGATTTTAACCCAATTCCTCGTAAGCTAGCGAGCTGAAATTTGAATGATTACCGTGGTTTATGAATGCTTGTTTATGAATGATTGTGAGTGATTGTTGGTAAGAGGTTGTCTGTGAATGATTATCTGTGAGTATTTGTCTGTGAATGATTATCTGTGAGTAATTGTCTGTGAATGATTATCTGTGAGTAATTGTCTGTGAATGATTATCTGTGAGTAATTGTCTGTGAATGATTATCTGTGAGTAATTGTCTGTGAATGATTATCTGTGAGTAATTGTCTGTGAATGATTATCTGTGAGTAATTGTCTGTGAATGATTATCTGTGAGTAATTGTCTGTGAATGATTATCTGTGAGTAATTGTCTGTGATTCATTGTCTGGGACAGTTTGTGAGTGATTTTCTGTATGTGAATGTCTTTGTCTGTGAGTGCTTTCCTCTGATTGGGTGTCAGCGAGTGATTGCCTGTGAGTGAATGCCTGTGAGTGATTGCCTGTGAGTGAATGCCTGTGAGTGATTGCCTGTGAGTGATTGCCTGTGAGTGATTGCCTGTGAGTGATTGCCTGTTAGTGATTGCCTGTGAGTGA
This sequence comes from Ampullaceana balthica, assembly GCA_944989445.1. Classification (NCBI taxonomy): domain Eukaryota; kingdom Metazoa; phylum Mollusca; class Gastropoda; family Lymnaeidae; genus Ampullaceana; species Ampullaceana balthica. The sequence goes on from CALYLW010000081.1 coordinate 233,394, forward strand.
TTGCCTGTGAGTGATTGCCTGTGAGTGATTGCCTGTGAGTGATTGCCTGTGAGTGATTGCCTGTGAGTGATTGCCTGTGAGTGATTGCCTGTGAGTGAATGCCTGTGAGTGATTGCCTGTGAGTGATTGCCTGTGAGTGAATGCCTGTGAGTGAATGCTTTTGGTGATTGTAGCTGGTTGTCTGTGAGAGGTTGTCTGTGTTTTAGTGGTTGTAAATTATTGCTTGTGAGTGATTGTATATGAGTTATTTTGAGTGATTGTGTGTGATTCATTGTCTGTGGGCAATTTTGATTGAATGTGAATAATTGTATGTGATGGCTTGTGAGTTATTGACTGTGAGTGATTGTTTTTATTGTATGTCAGTAATTGTATGTGAGTTATTGTCTTTGAGTTATTGTCAGTAAATGATGAATGTGAGTTTTCGTAAGTGAGTTTGGCTGATTATGAATGATCGTCTGGGAGTATTTGTGAGTTAAATGTGTATACCCCCAGCCTATCGGCAAGAAATAATTTAAATGTGAAAGTCCCCAGCCTATCGGCAAGAAATAATTTAAATGTGAAAGTCCCCAGCCTATCGGCAAGAAATAATTTAAATGTGAAAGTCCCCAGCCTATCGGCAAGAAATAATTTAAATGTGAAAGTTCCCAGCCTATCGGCAAGAAATAATTTAAATGTGAAAGTCCCCAGCCTATCGGCAAGAAATAATTTAAATGTGAAAGTCCCCAGCCTATCGGCAAGAAATAATTTAAATGTGAAAGTCCCCAGCCTATTTGAAGGAAATAATCTAAATGTGTATGCCCCCCCCCCAGCCTATTTCAAATAATAGCCTGTCTGACTTTGAATTACGTTTACACTTACCACTTTTCTCAGATGAAGAAGATCTCAGAATGTCTGTCTGGGTGCTGGTTCACATAATACTCTGCGCACCTGTCGCAATCAATACTCAGATCTCAGCGTGGCTCCCTGTGCACTGCACTTACTCCTTGCACATATCTACTTGGTACACCTGTCCTAATCTAAGAGTGGCTCCCTGTGCACTGCACTTACTCCTTGCACATATCTACTTGGTGCACCTGTCCTAATCTAAGAGTTGCTCCCTGTGCACTGCACTCACTCCTTGCACATATCTACTTGGTGACCTGTTCCCCTAACAAGAGTTCCCCTAACAAGTTCCATCGACCCTCACATCATCTCCGGTCGCTTCCCTATTAATTTTGCTCTTCTTTTCTATTTAGAGCATGAATGTTTTTAAATTTATCTTTACGCCCTCTGAATAGGTCTCTCTATAAAACCATATATCCATATCTCCACACTCCACCCCCCGCTGTATCTTTCTCCATGGACCCACCTGTATCTGATCAATTTCCCTGGACCCACCTGAAAATAATCAATATCCCTGGACCCACCTGAATATGAGCAATTTCCCAAGACATACCTGTATATGATCAATTTCCCTGGACCCACCTGTGTCTATCTTTCTCCCCATCTCCAGGTGACTGGCGGCAGTTTTGTTTAGCCAGGTATGATTGTAATTAATGCAACCAGTTTCCGGTTCATGCAGATGATCTCGAGCACCCGGATTCAGTGTCAGCCAGGCATCCAAAAGGTCAAACAATAGTCTGCCCCTCTTCTTTTTTTTCCCTTCTAGTCTGAGGAATGGGAGAATGTGCACAGTTCAGACTAGCAATGCTGTTTGCTGAAGCATTGAACTTTTCTTAGTAGTTTCCAGATGTCCGTTACGTCCACACACAATGATATTTTAACAATCATCTTTTAAAGACCAACCTTGCTTTAAGCAAAGTTGTGTAAAATATTATAACTAAAAACATTTAAACAAACAACGATTATGTAACGCAAGCAGATTACATTATCGTATAACATATATTATTTAAATATGATAACACGAGCAACAAAGCCCGTCCGCGGACGTTCCGCCACCGTTCGGTGGCATGTTGTAACTCCCCTCTAACAGCCGTCTCGACCTACATGTGCATCACGTCAAGAAAACTATTCATTATAGTTAAAATAAATAACTTGTAAAAACAGAGCTTTTAACTATAAAATCCCAACGCACATAACTCAAAATAAAGTTTTGGAAGAAATACTGCACCTAAAATAACTCGTTTTGAACGTCCGTGTAGACGTGTTCAATATGATTGGCTGTAGGAGTCATATGTGTGAGGGACCAATCACTATCGATGACCGCACGGAACATAGCCTTTTATTAGATTCGATTATAGTACACATATTATTTAAGAATAAAAAATATTATTATAGCACAAACACTTTAAGTATAATAATATTGTTATACATTTATCATTTAAGTATAATAATATTATTATCTCACAATTATTTTAATATAATAATATTATTATGGCACATATAATCTATATATAAAATTCACCAAAGCGAGTTGTGCAAATAAGCATGACGCATGACCCTCGCTGGAGTCGACCAATGTTTCGAGACCAACAATGGTACTTGCGTTCACTTGCGTTCTTCCTTCACAGGATAAGACGAGATTTGTAGTGTAGTGGTTATGCCGTCCACCTTACACACGAAAGGTCCTGGGTTCAAGCCCCAGCCAAAACAATTTTTTTACGCAATTTCCCTTGGGAATTGTGTTTATACATTCGAAATGTCTGTGCACTGTTGCACATGCAACTCCTCCTGAACCATACCAGATAGAGGGTTTGGGTCTTTCCAAATATGCTAAGGAGGTCCCAAGGATGTGCAACGGCCAAAAAAATACCGGAAAGGTTTATTGGATTTCCTGGAAAAAAAATAAAAAAACGAAAAATATAAGTATTTTGTCAATTTCTTGGCAACCATAACAGCTCTTGGATTAAAACAAACACCAAACGATAGCTAGATATTTAGAACAATTCTGGAGAAGGACGTTTTTAAAAAAAAATCTCTTTTTTTTTCAACTCCCGTAATTTTAGCAGCAATTTGTAAATAGCAATTGTTTTGTTTACTTTCATAATTATTGATTTGAAATGACTTTTAATGTAATCTAGAATGATAGTTAATGGGGTTTTCGCGCTTTGTTAATGCTTATGTTAGATTGTTGCGTCGTGCGAATTATATTGACACATTATTGGTGTGATGTAGCGTGAGGGGATATGACGTCATAGTGTGTTTACTTTCAGAATTTACTTATTTGAATCGACTTTTATTGCAATCTAGAATGATTTCCCTTGCATAAAAAAATCGAAAATTCTTTGTTGGAAATTGCGTTTAAATACTCATTCGAGTTTTTATTACCGTATATACTCGTTCTATAGCCCGTTCGTTCATAACCGACCCCCCCGACCCCAATTTTGTAAGGGAAAAGTATTAAAAGTGTATAACCCGATCGCAAACCGACCCCAAAAAAATAATAGGACAGCTTTTAAAAATGGTACATATTTTTTTTTAACTACAAGCTAAATCGGTCATTATGATTGTTTACTTTGTACTGCCTATCTTTGTCTTTCTGCTCTTTTTTAAGCAAGAGTTACCGGTATTTTTTTTTAAAAATTATTTGGTAAACAGTGACGAAAGCGCATACATTGAAATCCGTGGTTGAAAACAAAATATGTAAGACAATTTATTAAAACGTTCACAAAAATAAATAAAATGATTAAATACGGTAAGTGCTGATCTTTAATCATATATTATAGCTTCTGATAGAGCAGTCGAATCTTGCATAATGTAGAAAAGGACATTGATAATCTACAATAACAACACCGATAATTCAATATTCATGCAGAAATCACCTATGACCCGCTCATAAGCCGACCCCAACTTTTTCCTCTAGATTTTGTCCAAAAAAGGTCGGCTTGCGAACGAGTATATACGGTACTTGTTTCTAAGTTTTAAAAATTTGTGTTTGATCCGTTCTTTTCCCCCTTTTTTGCGAACATGGCTGACCCTCGCTAGGGTCGGCCAATCGCAGTTTATGGTTGGCAAGCTAGGGTGGGGAAGGGTGGTGGGCTGGTAGATAACCGCAGTGCGAATGTCTCGAGACCAACAATGCGTCGGTGGTTACCCCCCACCGACGTTCACTCTCGTTGTTTTGATTTCTTCTAGCTTTAGTTTGTGTCTGTTCTTTCTCCCCTTTCTTTGCACTATCCATGAGCAAGTCTGCGGCGTATGCTACGCTGCGGGGCGTATCAAGTTTAATTATATTAATAGTATTATATAAATGTGAATATGTTTAGAGCTATAACAAGAAAGTGTGTGTTTTTTTAGATGGAACGAGGAAAGTCGTGTGATAGACAAGCCAGGAAGTGGGCGTTTTTTGTAGATGTCCTAGTGCAATAGTGCTGTGAGATCAGAATGCTTATATTTGAATACATTGAAGACTTAACTGTGATTCGTCTGTGACTATGAAGTGTAACATATAATTTTAAAGTAAATCTTAATATTATTGCTTTTTTCTGTAAGCCCTATTGGAGAACAGAAAGTAATCGAAGTAATATTACAGTTTCACTGTGTTGAGATAAAAGTGGTTTAACTTTTTAAAAAAATTATGAACACGTCTACGTTGTTCAAGACGTCACTTTATGTACAGCTGTCAACGATGTTCCGCGGCTGGTCAACAGTGGATGGTCAACCGTGGATTGTCAACCGCGGATGGTAAACAGTGGATGGTCAACCGCGGATGGTAAACAGTGGATGGTCAACCGCGGATGGTCAACAGTGGATGGTCAACAGTGGATGATCAACCGCGGATGTTCAACCGCGGATGGTCAACAGTGGATGGTCAACCGCGGATGATCAACAGTGGATGGTCAACCGCGGATGATCAACAGTGGATGGTCAACCGCTGATGGTCAACAGTGGATGGTCAACCGCGGATGGTCAACAGTGGATGGTCAACCGCGGATGGTCAACCGCGGATGGTCAACGGTGGATGGTCAACAGTGGATCGTCAACCGTGGATGGGAAATTAAGGGATTGTTTTACGTGTTTAAACATAATAATGGCACATGAGTTTCCGTCCTTAAAGCAGTCCCACTTTCATACCCTTCGTTTGAGATATCACTAGATTACCGTCAAAGAAATGATTTACGCGGGTTGAACCTCAAAATGGCTCAAGAGCTTCCGTCCTTAACAGGAGCGCCATCATTTAGTCAATCAAATGGGTGTAATTCTGTTATCTGACTCACTCTAAATATAACTAATTGAATTATTTTGTATTTCCTTCAAATCTTTTTCCGCTTGCAAAGGAAAGCAACTTTGTCAGCACATTTTCCCCGTATACTTTCCCCTTATTGTAGCAACTCAGACACATGACGTCATACACACACACAAATGAAAATATGAAGAAAAAACTAATGCACACTGCAAAGGTACGGCTTCACTGTATGTTAGCATCAAAGCCATTTAAAAAGTGCCTCTATACCTCTGAAATAACATGTACAATTGATATAAGCTATTTAACGTTAGGACACACAGTGTGTTTGAAGGAATACCTTCTGTCTGAAGTGTGTGATGTTTTGATAGAATTTCTCTGAAGAAAAGCGTTCTTCATGACAAACGATAGTTCTAGAGATGAAATCAAATGTTCCTTTTCTGGAGATGAACAAACGTTTCCTTTGTTATTTTAGGATTCTGTTATCTTACCGTTTTGTGTTGGCTCTTACACCTCGACCCTTACACCTCGAACCTTACACCTCGACCCTTACACCTCGACCCTTACACCTCGACCCTTACACCTCAACCCTTACACCTCGACCCTTACACCTCAACCCTTACACCTCGACCCTTACACCTTGACCCACTTACACCTCGACCCTTACACCTCAACCCTTACACCTCAACCCTTACACCTCGACCCTTACACCTCGACCCTTACACCTCGACCCCTACACCTCGACCCTTACACCTCGACCCTTACACCTCAACCCTTACACCTCGACCCTTACACCTCAACCTTTACACCTCAACCCTTACACCTCGACCCTTACACCTCGACCCTTACACCTCAACCCTTATACCTCAACCCTTACACCTCAACCCTTACACCTCAACCTTTACACCTCGACCCTTACACCTCGACCCTTACACCTCGACCCTTACACCTCAACCCTTACACCTCAACCCTTACACATCAACCTTTACACCTCAACCTTTACACCTCAACCCTTACACCTCGACCCTTACACCTCGACCCTTACACCTCGACCCTTACACCTCGACCCTTACACCTCAACCTTTACACCTCAACCCTTACACCTTGACCCTTACACCTCGACCATTGCACAAGCCTTTTCACTTAAACCCTAACCCATTTAAACTTAAAATGTTAATATTTAACACTTATAGAACAGATACGCTCGTATACAAAAATAATTTTCTGTCAGCTCATTGATGTACAACGTATGCTGTATATATTTTTGATTTTTCAGACATAAATAATATCAAAATATAACAAATTTATGTTATATCTCTCATTAAAAATAAAATCAAAATTATTACTTTTTTTTCCATTTTTCAAATTTTTATTTAAAAGTTTACTTTTAAGCAAGTAAAGCTTTATATTACATCGGGGCTTTCTTTACCCATGTTCAGTGCCGGCCTTAGGCATAGGCAAACTAGGAAGCCCCCTCGGGCCTCCGATTAGTGGGGGCCTCGCACAGAAATCATAGAAGAAAAAAACATGTTCCTATTACATTTTAGGGCCACCAAATTCACTTCGCCTAGGGCCTCCAATTCCCTAAGGCCGGTGGCCTTGCCACGCCCCCTGAAAATCTATTATATGGCAAAAATTTGTTGATGATGTCATTATTTATTCTCAACCCCTTTCTTATCTTCCCCATATCCAAACTCTCAGAGGCCAGACTTGTTGCCGAGACCTACGACTGCAAATACTCAGAGATCTCCGCCGCACTCAATCATCACGTGGACGAACTCCTGGTGGGAATCCTGACACAGATACGACTGCACATGCGCATACCATTCACAACAATATCATTTCCGGGGAAAGAATCCAAACAGCAGGACCCCAACAGAAGAGAAAAAAGGCGGACACTGAAAGGACCAAGGGGATTTTTCTCCAGACTTTTCCGGAGATCCAGCAACAAGAAGCCAAAACCATGCGAGAACTTGTACACTTTGTAGGTGTGGGGACCTTATCAGTTCAGGAGTCCATGGTGGCGTCAGTCACTGTAGTCTGGCGTCAGTCACTGTAGTCTTGCGTCAGTCACTGTAGTCTGGCGTCAGTCACTGTAGTATGGCGTCAGTCACTGTAGTCTGGCGTCATTCAATATAGTCTGGCGTCATTCACTGTAGTCTGGCGTCAGTCACTGTAGTCTGGCGTCATTCACTGTAGTGTGGCGTCATTCACTGTAGTCTGGCGTCATTCACTGTAGTCTGACGTCAGTCACTGTAGTCTGGCGTCATTCACTGTAGTCTGGCGTCAGTCACTGTAGTCTGCCGTCATTCACTGTAGTCTGGCGTCATTCACTGTAGTCTGGCGTCATTCACTGTAGTCTGGCGTCATACACTGTAGTCTGGCGTCATTCACTGTAGTCTGGCGTCAGTCACTGTAGTCTGGCGTCATTCACTGTAGTCGGGCGCCATTCACTGTAGTCTGGCGTCATTCAATGTAGTCTGGCGTCAGTCACTGTAGTCTGGCGTCAGTCACTGTAGTCTGGCGTCATTCACTGTAGTCTGGTGTCATTCACCGTAGTCTGGCGTCATTCACTGTAGTCTGGCGTCATTCACTGTAGTCTGGCGTCATTCAATGTAGTCTGGCGTCAGTCACTGTAGTCTGGCGTCATTCACTGTAGTCTGGCGTCATTCACTGTAGTCTGGCGTCATTCACTGTAGTCTGGCGTCATTCACTGTAGTCTGGCGTCAGTCACTGTAGTCTGGCATCAGTCACTGTAGTCTGGCTTCATTCACTGTTGTCCGGCGTCAGTCACTCTAGACTGGCGTCATTCATTGTAGTCTGGCGTCAGACACTGTGATGTTGACTCTATCATTACAATATGTTTACTCATTCCTCACATGAAATATTCTGTTTCCATCCTTCTAATGAGTCAATTTCAATGTACCCCGACTCCATATAGCCTATAAGGATAGGTGTACTCCGGGGGATAATGTCCTGAAGGGGCAGTTACCTCATGGGACAACATAGTGGCAACATTGTCCTCTACGAGTCATTGTCCTCTACAGGTCAGTGTACTAAGAAGTTCATGGCCCATAGGGAAATATCCAAAAAAAAACACAAGATTTTAACATTAAAAACAATCAGTAAAAACAAAGTTCTTGACTATAAATCCCTTATATGTGAGACATAACTAAAACTATTGATTATCTTTAATATAATATGCACCGCGCGACAAACATTTACAAACTGAACGTGACTAAACTCCCCCTTCGCTGTAAAACATGGGGATGTGGTCATGGATGGCTGGGGTGAACTCCAGTGACACGTGGATGTCAACAATAGCAGACGGCTGCACAGAGTTACATAGAGATAAACTAAAAATGCATTCATTTAATTACGGTACATTTGATCGATCTGAAATTTTGACACAATGCATTGTTAGGTAACACGTGTCTATGTGCAAAATTTCAGCTCGATAGCATCATGGAAAGTGGGTCTTTTTTTCTGCCCGACCAAGAGATCACGACAAGACGGCGAAGTTAATATAAGGGATTTAAATACACTTTCACCCAACATTACTTTGAATGGACCATAAAATATGATCAGCTTAAACGGTTTCAATTTTTAAAAGTTTATAAAATTTTGGGAGCAACCACAGCACACTCCTCTGTGGACAGTTAGTTACACATCAAAAATGAAGTATGTGTTGTCTCGTGTTGACGTATGATCTATCATTGGTGTTAAAAGAATGATGTGGGTGAGAAATGACTCGAATTTCAATGTATCAAGGTTGGTACAGTCTCATTTTGTGACTGACTAAAGCAGGGTATTACTGTGGAACATGTGGTCATATTACCTATATACAAGAGCTATCAAATAGAGACGGGGATTATTAGTAGAAATTTAGAACACCTGCTTGTACTAGAAGTAAAGTCGTAGAAACTGTGGAGGGAGTATACGATAATACACCACTGGTGACGTTATATTTGTACCGGGAAAGACACTGTGGTCAAACTGTGTCTAGTTTATTTTGGTCTTGGACGTTTCGCCTTATGTGGCATAAGAATCAACTTTTTGAATTAGAAAAAAACTCTAAAACATAAACTATAAATTGCAGTTAATATGATTTAGTGCAGTGTTTCTCAAACTTTTCAGTATGGCGGACCGGCCGGAATTTTTTTCCATTGCACCAGGGACCGGTGCATTATTTTCCCTGCACTGACAATTTTTTCTGTCCTTTTTTTTTGAGAAGATCTGCGGACCGGCAGCGAATGGCCCACGGTCCGGCACCGGTCCGCGGACCACCACTTTGAGAAGCACTGATTTAGTGTATATTTCCAAAAATTTGTATATATTTATATAAATATCACAAGTAAACTGTACCAGGAACTCTTTGTTATCTTGCAACAAGAATTGGCTCGTTTATTTCTGCTTCGTCTTGACTGTGTACTGGTGTGACGTCTATTCCACTTTTCCCAAGTTTAAGACCCTTTGTCCAACAAAGTCTGCGGTAAAGGAAGTTAGTGCGTAACCCAATTAAAATTGGTTCCATAATAATATTGTTACGCCATATCCTGCCAATTATGGTGAAATCCTCACATGAGGCTTAAGGGGAATTTAAAAAACGGTTTATCAAACAGCATTTCTGGATTCCGTTTTCCCAATCTGTATTTGAATGTCTCCAATTCTCAGCTTTAGATTTTTTGTTCCTCAAATATTTCTAAGGAGAATATGGATAGCAAAACATGGGTTACGGCCCTTGTTACCGAATGATCAGTCAGGAAACGAATTTTTCAATTTCTCAAGCTGAATGAAGTCCCTTCATTTATTGTTAAAAAATAATCTCCCTTCCTTCCACGATCACAACGCCCCCCCTGCCCCCCCTCCCCCCATTTGGTCGTGATTTAATAAAGTTACCTTTTGTATTTTAGTTTTACGTGGAAAAAAATGTGATTGGTGGAATTCTATTTTTGGGGACATTTTTTAGTCAAGTCGGTTTCAGAACCGTCTTATCTGTTAGGCACATCGGATTCGGTGGCAGGCCTAAGAAGACCTTTAAAATCCCTGGGTTAAGCCAAATTGAAGATTATTTTAAATGATGCCATCCCCAAATTTTCCAAATACGTATAGTCAGTACATATTTAATGTACATCCTAATTTGAGAGGCGATTTATTTAACATGCTCTCAATTCCTTGTATACTTGAATAATACCAGAAAATGCAATTTTATTGGGCATTAAACAATTTCAAAATTAAACACACAGAAAAGGCGTAATTTACAATTAAATGTACAGTTTCCTCAATTTCGAACGGATAGTGTCTATCATTTTATATTTCACATGGATTACATTGTTTTTTGAAATTCAACTTCATTTTCTTTTACAATTTTTTGCGTTAAAAATATACAATAAGAAAATTAAGGTGGAGATAAATAGTTTTCTTTAAGACAGCATTTCAGGGATTTTTCCCCTCAACTGATCAGTGTTGTAATCATTGTCTATGCACATCATGTATGAATAATGTGAGTACCATTCTTGTCTTGATATATTTTTGTATAACACTATTTCAAACCTTTTAACTATTGAGCCCGACCAATTTAAACCAGCAATATCCTCGCACGGGCGGGGGGGGGGTTAGAAATATTTGTAATCATGAGACGAGCCAGAATAATGTGCTACAATCGACATGACAGGAAGTGTTTTAAGTAAACAGAGTCCAGGCTGTACAAAAACGTAAAGAGGGATGTACCTCTACAAAAGTTTGAAAAGCGTGTAATTTAAACGAATCTATATTAAATCTCATTTATTATATTATTATTGTACTGCTGGCTTCGGTTATTCAAACCAAGGAATAATCTGTAAATCCGGCTGTACAGAAAGGTGTAACATGTGACCATGTATGTAATCAACAAAAGCAACTATGTCAATGTCTAGTTCCACATACAACAAATCCTTGTCATTAGTCGTGTTTGTAAACGTTTGCTTATTTATTTTAAAATACTTTTCTTAGTTCCTTAATATTGATTTGTTGATATATTAAAAGTGTTATGTTGATAAAGAGAGCGAGTTTGGTTTTAAGTTATTTTTGTTGGAAACTGTTGTTACTTACATTGATATTTTTTGTAAATGTAATTAAAATAGTAAATAACATACGCTCATCATTACCAAGACAACTATTAATGGTATGATTTCACTAATATTTACATATGCAATTATAATTTTTTTTAAAAAGCATATGTTTTAGTTTTATATTTTCACAATGATTTCATTAGTAAAAATTTTTAAAACCCGTAAAAACGAAGATTTTGACTATACAAATATATACATCCTGTATGAACGAGACGTAATTAAAAGAATGTTTATTATAATACGCAGCACAAGACCATACAAAAATACAAAATGGTAGTTATGTCTCGTAAAACGTGTTGAATAGAATGCGCACCGATCAGGAATATGTTTATAAAAAGTGTTGTCAATTAAATACGCACCTTATTGCGCGACAGAAAGGTTGTTCAATATAATACGCACCGCGACACTCTATCTCAATAAATAAAGGTAAAAAAATGATTTTTTAAAAAAACGTTTTTATAAGTGGACTAAAAAGAAGAAAATAATTTAAAACTTATAAGTTCAAGTACTTCCATTTAATATGACTAAAAACGTGGGGCGGCGCTTATGAGGTTTAACATGTGCGGTTCACTCATTCTCTCACTTATAGATCTCTCTTTTACCTATTAAATTAGAAATCTTTCATTTTTATACCAAACACCCGCCCCACGTTTTTAGTCATATGAAAAAGAAGCACATGAACTTATAAGTTTTAAATTATTTTCTTCTTTTTAGTCCACTTATAAAAAAGTGGTTTTTAAAAATAATTTGTTTACCTTTATTTATTTTATTCTTTTTAGTCCACTAATAAAAACGGTGTTTTTAAAAATATTTTTTACCTCTATTTATTTTACCAAACACCTCATCAGCGCCCGTCCAACGTTTAATAACAAAGCGATGAGGTCACGGGGTGAACTCGCCACGAGAAATTACACTACGGCAGGCGGGTACAGATGCTTATATAAAGGTGTACTAAGAAATGCATTAATTTAATTACGGTACATTCGATCGATCTGAAATTTTTACACAATGTACTGTCAACCAAGATCTATCTGTGGTAAAATTGTGTGCTCTCTAGGACCATCAGAAGTTGTTTAATTTTACGTTGGCAAATTTGAAAAATTGCGCACAGACAGACACGAAAGCAAGTCTATAATAAAATATAGATAAATTAAAAAGTTCAATAATTTAATAACGGTACATTCGATCGATCTGAAATTTTGATACAATGCATTGTCATCCAAGATCTATCTGTGGCAAAAAATTGAGATCTCTAGGACCATCAGAAGTGGTTTAATTTTACGTTGGCAGATTTGAAAAATCTTGGACAGACACACAATGTCACAGGAACGAAAGCGAGTTAATAAAAAAGTGGTAATACAAAATATCAGGATGCATAGAGATATATTAAATAATCTAAAAATTCAATAATTAAATTACGGTACATGCGATCGATTTGCAATTTCGATTCATCGTTTTTATCATTGGTACGAAACTGCCTGCAAAATTTCAGCTCGCTAGCTTACGAGGAACTGTGTTGAAAATCGATCCAAAGTTTTTTCGGCACTCAAGCAACTAGCAAGCAAGCAGACACCACGAGTTAATATAAAGGATTTCATTTTAAAAAACAGTAAAAAACCAAGTTTTTGACTATAAATCCTATATGTACAAGACGCAACTAAAAGAATGTTCATTATAATACGCAGCGCAAGATTATCCAAAAATACAAAATTGTAGTTATGTGTTGTAAAACGTGTTTAATATAATGCGCACCGATCAGGAACATGTTTATAAAATGTGTTGTTAATAAAATACGCACCTTATTGCGCGACAGGAAAGGTCGTTCAATATAATACGCACTGCGACACTCTATCTCAAAAATTTAGCATGATACATAGATATAAATAAAATAATCTAAAAATTCAATAATTTAATTACAGTACATGCGATCGATCTGAAATTTTGATACATCGTTTTTATCATCGGCACGAGTCTGACTGCAAAATTTCAGATCGCTAGCTTACGAGGAAGTGGGCTACAAATCGATATAAAGTTTTGTCGACAAGCAAGCAAGGGTTCAAACAGACACCACGAGTTAATATAAAGGATTTAATTTTTTTTAAACGTAAAAAAAACAAGTTTTTTACTATAAATCCTTTAAGTACGAGACATAACTAAAAGAATGTTCATTATAATACGCAGCGCAAGACCATCCAAAAATTCAAAATTTCAGTTGTGTCTTATCTTATCTTATTATTTTATCTATACAGACGCTCCTTTTATGCAGAAGATAGTTGCGTCCACAGACCATGACACATGATCTGTTGGCAAGTGATGCAGCCTTCACAGGCCACGGCTTTGTGGGTTCCACGCATTACCCAGCCGCCTAACTACATTTATAAATATCTTATTCAATCAGTAGAAATAAATACAAATGGATTAATATTGACAAAGTCATAGATTTGAAATTTTATACTTCGTAACTTTCAATAGACTTAAAATGTTCCAATACAGCAGTAGCCGAAAATATTGTGTCAAAAATTGTGATTAAAATCCGTCTAAAAATTGTAAGTACGCAATGCCAAATTCATTTCTGTTTTGAGTTGGCAAACATAAACAATATTACGTCATTTATTTTTACAATCGGAAGTCATCGATATTCGTACAATTAAAGGCACATAACTTCGTGGGCTTTTTTAATTCAACATCCACTTTTGTACACAATAACTTTTAACCCATTTTTGCCAGCTTCGTGGCCGAAAAACAGCACATAATTTCGTCTTTTCTTATAGACATAATTTCGTCGTAACGGAAAAAAATTAAAGAGTCATACAATTATTTAGCTCAAGGTCGAGGGTCAGTGAAAATTTATATAGGGCCGCATATGGCCCGCGGGCCGGACTTAAGATACCCCTGATTTTCAGCTAAGTTCACTCATTTGACTCCAACACTCAGCATTCACAACCAGTTCATCAATATTGTATTATCTCTTTAACCTGACGTCATATCTCTGTCAAACTGTCTACATTTCTACATATCATATCATGTGAACTGGGACCTGAACGTGGGGGGGGAGGGGGTTACTACCAATAAACCTTATCTCTGCTACACCCCTTCTCCTCCAACCACAACATTAGCCATGTTGTACCACAAGTGATGTGCCCTTATATGGAATCGATAGGGTATCAATGATAAGACAAATAGTTTTGACCCCATTCCTGGCTGATGATGTGATCAGGTTATTGGCGCCCGTCCACCTGACAACAGCTTATCACGACGTCATCGCGGGTCCATCTTCAGACCTCTCCTGGCTGGTCAACACCTTCAAGGATCATTCAAGTCTGGCCTCAGCTGATGGAAGCGTGCCCCGATTGGACCTCGGCGTCCACAAAACTTAACCCACTGACATGAGAGAGATATTTGGGTTCACTCTTTGTGAGAGACTGAGATACGGTCAATGACGAAATTGAACTTGAACTCAATCAAAACTTCATTGATTGACTCTAAGCTACTCATTGTACTGAAATCTACATTCCATTCCCCCTCATTCTCCCATGAGAATATAACGCACTTATGAAAAAGGGATTAGTAAACGGAACTTTGTTACACTGGCATATACTACATTTATGGGAACGGTTTAGTAAAAACAAAAGTCTATGAAATGAGTGAAACGAAATACAGGTCTTTCATCTTAACAAAATTATTAATTTTATCTTTAATTAGCAGTCGTATTATGTCAACTGTAAAACTGGTCAAGGTCGTTTTGTTTTTGTTGTTTTGTTTTTCTTTTTAAACATAATAGGCGCTTTCAGTGTACAAGTGTTAGAAGTTTAAACAATAATTACATAAAATAAAATATGCACTGAATAGTTTACTACTTCAAATGTTTACCAACCAACGAGGATGTTGTACTGTCAACGAATGGTGTCCACAAATACCTGCAGGATCTGCCGGACTCAGACAATGGACAAAGTAATGAACAGATGGCAGATTTCTCTGGATGAATTTATGGCACAGTCAGCTTTGCTGGCAATGATGTTAATGGCACAGTCAGCTTTGCTGGCAATGATGTTAATGGCACAGTCAGCTTTGCTGGCAATGATGTTAATGGCACAGTCAGCTTTGCTGGCAATGATGTTAATGGCACAGTCAGCTTTGCTGGCAATGATGTTAATGGCACAGTCAGCTTTGCTGGCAATGATGTTAATGGCACAGTCAGCTTTGCTGGCAATGATGTTAATGGCACAGTCAGCTTTGCTGGCAATGATGTTAATGGCACAGTCAGCTTTGCTGGCAATGATGTTAATGGCACAGTCAGCTTTGCTGGCAATGATGTTAATGGCACAGTCAGCTTTGCTGGCAATGATGTTAATGGCACAGTCAGCTTTGCTGGCAATGATGTTAATGGCACAGTCAGCTTTGCTGGCAATGATGTTAATGGCACAGTCAGCTTTGCTGGCAATGACGTGTCTTGAAACAAAAAATGGTATTATTTACAACCCGATCCGAAAGCTTTATGACACTACAGTCTTCATGATGACTGTAACGTCTTCACTACACGGGAAATCCGTTAAGAAATATATAGTAAAAAATGACGTCACTGCCAGTCTTCTTTCTTCTAAATCTACTTGGTTAGGGCTGCAAAGATTATTTTTAAGAATGACCCGCCCTATCGCCATTAAACTAACAATCTTGAGCATTTAAAAGGTGTTATGAAAACAAGCCATGCAGTAGCTTTTCTCTTTTAAACACCTTTAATCACTGCTACATCTCACCTTGTCTAATGTTTGCCTTGTAAAATCAGTGATTTCTGCCTTGTTCGTCTCTGGAAACGGATAACGGTTGACTAAGGTTTGAGTCTTTGCTGAATAGATCTAGTTCCAATGCTATGCTGAGAAAAAAAAATAGCGAATAATTAAATAAAATAAAAAAATAAAAGAGAAATTTTAGGGATCCTTTGATTCTAACGTGACAATGGCAGCTTGTGTCATAAAATTTAGGGCCCCTTTTATTATACTATGGCTTAATAGCGTTAATATGGGCTTCACTCCAAAGGACGCCTTTATCAATGTGGACACAACTCGTAATAAAAATAAATAGTGGGCGATGCTGGGGCGGGACTGTGATGTTATTTTCCAAGGAAACGCAAGATGCGTATCGACATTTGTGGGTGAATTTGATTAGTACAGCAATATCTGAACGTTCGAATAATCCTTTTGTTTTGTGCATAGACGGGTTTAATGGCTTTCGTGAACCATCTGCTGCACCTCACAAACATGTTCAAAGCTGTAAACAAAACTCTATGATTAAAGCCTCACAACAAAACTCTATGATTAAAGGCTAACAGCAAAACTCTATGATTAAAGGCTAACAGCAAAACTCTATGATTAAAGCCTCACAACAAAACTCTGTGATTAAAGCCTCACAACAAAACTCCATGATTAAAGCCTCACAACAAAACTCCATGATTAAAGCCTCACAACAAAACTCTATGACTAAAGCCTCACAATAAAACTCTATGACTAAAGCCTCACAACAAAACTCTATGACTAAAGCCTCACAACAAAACTCTATGATTAAAGCCTCACAACAAAACTCTATGACTAAAGCCTCACAACAAAACTCTATGACTAAAGCCTCACAACAAAACTCTATGATTAAAGCCTCACAACAAAACTCTATGATTAAAGCCTCACAACAAAACTCTATGACTAAAGCCTCACAACAAAACTCTATGACTAAAGCCTCACAACAAAACTCTATGATTAAAGCCTCACAACAAAACTCTATGACTAAAGCCTCACAACAAAACTATATGGTTAAAGCCTCACAACAAAACTCAATGATTAAAGCCTCACAACAAAACTCTATGACTAAAGCCTCACAACAAAACTCCATGATTAAAGCCTCACAACAAAACTCTATGATTAAAGCCTCACAACAAAACTCTATGACTAAAGCCTCACAACAAAACTCTATGTTTAAAGCCTCACAACAAAACTCTATGACTAAAGCCTCACAACAAAACTCTATGATTAAAGCCTCACAACCAAACTCAATGATTAAAGCCTCACAACAAAACTCAATGATTAAAGCCTCACAACAAAACTCAATGATTAAAGCCTCACAACAAAACTCTATGATTAAAGCCTCACAACAAAACTCAATGATTAAAGCCTCACAACAAAACTCTATGACTAAAGCCTCACAACAAAACTCCATGATTAAAGCCTCACAACAAAACTCCATGATTAAAGCCTCACAGCAAAACTCTATGATTAAAGCCTCACAGCAAAACTCCATGATTAAAGCCTCACAACAAAACTCTATGATTAAAGCCTCACAACAAAACTCTATGACTAAAGCCTCACAACAAAACTCAATGATTAAAGCCTCACAGCAAAACTCCATGATTAAAGCCTCACAACAAAACTCTATGATTAAAGCCTCACAACAAAACTCAATGATTAAAGCCTCACAGCAAAACTCAATGATTAAAGCCTCATGGTTGGTTTCCGTTGATGAACTAGATGTACTTTACAGAACTATTAATTGTTTGTTACAGTGTACACCCCGTAGGGTCCTGTAACTCTCTCTTGAACATTACATCAGGTTGACTATGACAACAATCTCGGATACTGGCTTTGAAGATTAATAACTTTATGGTATTCGAGGCTTCCCTAGCACCGGCAAAGATTTAGAATAAGAAAGAAGGGGCGGGGTGAAGGAGGTCACATTTAGATGTCATTTGAAAAGTGACATTCCTTTACCCCTCCCCCTTCCCGTGCAGGTTTTGCGTGGGTGTCGGTGGCATTAACCCCAGCCACAAACCAGATACACTGGGGTTAAATACTTTCTGCTTTACAGTCTGGGTCACTGGTTTACGTCAGGGGGATACAACTTAACTTACTTAACATTATTTGTTGATTATTTGATCTTATTGAAGCCCGTCGGCATTGAACATCACATTTGTTTACCGTTGCTCTCAGCGAACTATTCCCTTTAAGTATGACCTAGATCTAGATGTTAATTTGGCGATAATTAAAATTACCACTCCGGTCCAGGTACAGTAATGGTTAATAAAATGAACAAAAAAACTTTTTTAAAAAGAATGAGGCCCAGCTGCAATGAGGAATGTAGAATCTCGCATGAAAAAGCAGAAAATATTTTTTTAGTCACAAGCGAAGTAGTCACACAGGGGGACTCAGAACTCTAAGTTTTATTGATATTTATTGTGATCGATTGTGGGATTTAATGTGAGATATAAAATTTGATCAACTAACACAAAAGAGACTACGGTGAAGTTAATATAAGGAATTGAATTAAACAACCCCGTAAAAACAAAGAAAGTTAATATAAGGGATTGAATTGAACAAACCAGTAAAAACAAAGTTTTTGACTATAAATCCCTTATATATGAGTAGTAAGTCCCATAACCCGAAGGTCGTGGGGGATCCCTAATGTTTCCTTTATAACTTACTCGGGGCTTGTTTTGGACCTGGATGGGGCCCCAATTCCCTTCCAGGGGTCAGCGGAGGACTTTCTTAGAATATCATTTATATAGTGGCTTTGCGTGGACTCGATCCCACGCCCCTCAGCTAGTGAGGCTAGCGAACTATTGACTTCGCTACCCAGCTGCTCTTATATATGAGACATAACTAAAAATTATTTATCATGCTTAAACGCGACAAACATTTACAGACTGAGATTGCCTTAAATACCCTTTGTTTTAAAACGGAGGGGGCAGTTAAAATGTTTCGTCACGGATGGCTGAACTTAACTCAGCGTGACTCGTAAAATGTCAACAAAAGCTGGCCGCTACATATAGAGATAAACTAAAAATGCATTAATTTAATTACGGTACATTCGATCGATCTGAAAATTTAATAGCTTTATCCTCACCACAAGCCAAACATACTGTGAAATTTTCAGCTCACTAGCAAGTCAGAAAACGTGTTTACGGGCGTTTTGAAAAAGTTGGTGACAGATCCGGAAGCGTTGAATTTGAATCCGGAATCATTTACGAGGGGCCTCAAAAATGCTTGTATCATACATATCATGTGATAAAGGGCAACCACAATGACACTGTACAACATCCTGGGATTAAGAGCGACCACAATGCCACCGTACCATATCCTGTGATAAAGGGCGATCAATATTGCACTGTACAACATCCTGGGATTAAGAGCGACCACAATGCCACTGTACCATATCCTCTGATAAAGGGCGATCAATATTGCACTGTACAACATCCTGGGATTAAGAGCGACCACAATGCCACTGTACCATATCCTGTGATAAGGGGCCGTCCATAAATGACGTCACGCACCTAGGGGGAGGGGGGTCACACTTTTGTGACGATGCGTGACGAGGGGGAGGGGGGTTGAAGAAATGTGACGTCACATCAGAAGGGTAACTTGAAATAAAACTTCCACTGAAATATTTGGTCGCTTACAATTTATTTAATGACTTTTTTAAAAAAATATCAGTGCTTCTCAATGTGCCGGTCGGTAGGCCATCAGACGCTGGTTGGCGTAAGCTATCAAAACACGAAAATTAAATCTAATTATAATCCTTAAGTTTGAGAATCCACAAGATAACATATGAAATTGTTACACTGCGTCGTTTGATGTTGACATCAAAGCATTTGTGATGTAACCGCAGCTCCGTTTGGTTCTCTCGAACTTTTTTGCCCGTTACCCCAAAATATATAAGTTTATGTGTGCAATACCCTCCCCCCCCAACCCCGAGACTCTAGGTCCTGCTATCATGACTCAGGGATTTGGGGGAGCATCGTTAGCCCCCCCCCCACCCGAAAATGCTACTGGTGAGTTTTACATGCATGACAAGTGTCTAAAAATTATCTCAATAGGATTATGTGTATATATTTTAAGTCAAAACGACATGGAATATCCTTTTTCTTTAAAAGGGGAGGGGGGAGGGAATCTATTTGATAGAATTAAAAACGTTTTAAGTTTGATATAATTGTTCGATTGGTTTTTGGTCAAACGCCCCTGGCCATTCTAGTCTTCTAGATCAGTGCTTCTCAAAGTGGTGGTCCGCGGACCGGTGCCGGTCCGTGGGCCATCCGCTGCCGGTACGCAGATGTTCTCAAAAAAAAAGGGCAGAAAAAATTGTCAGTGCAGGGAAAATAATGCACCGGTCCCTGGTGCAATGGAAAAAATTCCTGCCGGTCCGCCATACTAAAAAGTTTGAGAAGCACTGTTCTAAATATAATGGTAAATGTGCCCATTAAAAATTAGTCAAGTAATCATTAACTTTATTGAATGTATCAAATTCTTGACATCGCAATTCGAGAGGAGCACAAAACAACTTTTCTTCTTAGCTCAGTTTTTAAGGCATTAATTTTAAATATCACAGAAATGATACGTGTTGCAGACAAGTCATGTGGATTAAGATTATTGTCACTCGTGTCAATATAAATGAAAGTAGGGTAGATTTAGGTGTCTTCGTATAGTACATAGGTAAGAAATCTACATAGTTGTCAAATTTTTAAAAAATGCATTTTCTGGAAGGAACCGGTTCAATAATGGACATATGTTCCAAGCGTACACGTAGACATGACGTATTTTAATATATCTAGTGGATTGTAGTGGATGTTATATGTCCCAAATGAGTCTGCATTACCCCCAGTAATTCCCTTTTTAACCCCTGATGAGGTTATTTACCTCTGTTCGCCGACCTCTTTCTCACAGGATGCCCGTCAGTCAATTTAGGGATTTTTTAAAAAATACATTTTAAAAATATTATTTTTAATTAATTTTTTTTCTAAACAAAGACGTTAACCGTGATGATCAATAGTCAATGTTTAATTTGTATGCATTAAAATAAAATATAATCTAAGGATGTTAACACAGTTCGTTTTCTGAAGACCAGTTAAACGTTTTTTTTAAATGCTTCACGTGGGTTACGATATTACAATGTAGATCTTCACTAAATAAATAATAAATACTTAAATGTCAATAAAAGTGATTTGAAACATACTTATTTTCAAATATAAAATAAGCTGTTGTTTTTTTCTTGTTTTTTTATTTTTTTGTTTTTTTTTGTCTGTTTTCTTTTTTTTTGGGGGGGGTCAAAGATTTGTGACGTATTTTTAGAGGGGGGGGGTCTAAGTTTTTGTGACGACGCGTGACGAGGGGGAGGGAAGGGGTAAAAAATCGGCAAAAATCGCGTGACGTCATTTATGGACGGCCCCTAAAGGGTGATCAATATTGCACTGTACAACATCCTGGGATTATGAGCGACCACAATGCCACTGTACCATATACTGGGATAAAGAGTGACATCAATGCCACTACCGTATAGTGGTGAAAATGAGGGACCACATAATTTAACAATCAACTTTTCATCTTTCAATAACATTCTTTAAAACACTAAACGTTGATGTATTTTATTCTTCTGTCACAGGGAATATTTAGAGTTCTACGAAGCACAGGCTCGTCTTAAATCTCATTCCTAAACTTCTTCTGCCGACAAAAAGTTTTTCAATAAACTTCAATCAAAGTATTCACTCTCTGATATACGGTAGATTTTTTTTTCAAAACCTGGAGCTAGGGCATGCTTGCCATGTTCGTATGTCAGTAAATGTAGTGAAATACTGCCCACATATCGTGACATTCCGAGAAAGCTTTGAAATTTGAAGTACATAATCAAGAGAAATGAAACAGAATATTTCCAATCATTACACAATCAAACTAAACAAAAGAAATGTAACAGTGTATTTCCCGTCATGACAAAATAAAACGTTTTTAGTTTATTCATGTCCCAAGTCCCAAATGACACTTATGTCGTTTAAAAGAATCCAGTCCCCGCCCCCACCCCACTTTTGAAAAGGTGAACAAGGAATTATCACGTCATCCTCAGCAGACTGCAAACATTTCCTCTTATTTGCTGTAACAATACCTCTTCAAGACACTTCAATTGTAAAACCAATCTAAATGTGACCAAGTATTCTACGGGATTATTAGTTGAAAGAATATTGGGAAAATATTTTGATATTTAAACTTCTCTGTCTCCAATAATCGCATTTTTAAATTTCAAAATTATTACTCATTTGGAATGGGTAGAAATAATAATATACTTTCAATTGTAGCTTAAATATTTGTTGTACTTTATTTTCACTGACTCTATTTCTCTTTTTATTTAACCCTAAAATATTCCGTGGAGAGCGTATATTTCCCTCTAGCTATATTTAGTATTATGTAGAGTGTTGTAATAAAATATGTGTGCGGTGGGGAGGGGTGTGTCAATGACCTCTCCCACAATTTGTTGTGATCATCTGATGTCATCATGTTTTGATTGTTCCGACCGTTTGGCTCATCGCCCAATTTAACTTCCAGCTTTGAATCTTATATAATGTAAGACAATGAGGTCTCCGTTGGGCAGTTCTTGGCACAGGACAAGTTACTTCTTACGATCGTCCCCAGAAGTCGTTTTTTTTTAATCTCTTCTGTCTCAAAGATTTAGCAGATATCAGAAAGATGTTTTAAAGTCAGAATAATCATCAAGTACTTTGAATTTCTGCTACTGAAATGACATGTCAGATCTTCTTTTTTAAAGGATAACCTTTTTTGCAAGTCTGGTACGTTTAGTTAATAACTGAAACGGGTTTAAAGCTAACTCGTCTGCCTTGCCTCACGTAACAAAGTATACATCTGAAGAGTGGATCGAGGCGTTCTGCGTAGTTGTATTGTAGGAGGATATTGATATCAAATTGAATCGTGCTGGTCTAAAGTGGTCAGAAGTGTGAACCAAAGAAGATTTGAGGTGTTCAAGAAAGAACAGACGAGGTGGTCAAAGTAAATCTGGTTTTAAGAAGAATCAGACCGTAGTTTGTAATCACATTTATACACAACGAAGATCTTCTGGAATTGTGGTAGCTGATGGCGAATATTCATCACCCAAATACGGAAGTTGTCATGGTAAACACGGACAGAGTAAGTTTTCCTATCAATAATATATTGCTGACTAGGTTTTCAAATGTTTGAATGTTTTGTTTTTGTTGTTGTTTGTTTTTGTCTTTTTTAAAAAATTTTATTCTTTTTTTTATTTTTTAAATTTTTTTTTAACTTGTTGTTTTAGTTTTTAAATAAAATTTTTAATGATTTCCTCCTTACAACGTTGTTAAAACTTGACAATGTTTAGAAACTATTTTGTTTCTTTTAAGATAATGTTTATATTAAACAAAATAGTTATCTTTTTATTCTGGTACCTTCAACATAACAGCTCATTCGTCATCATCAACTGAACAATAGTTAATAGACGTGTGTTGTCAGTTAAACCAAGCTATTCATTTACGTGCCCTCATTTTCATCTTATCGTTAGTGTTTAAACATGTTCAGTTTATCCAGCAATCAATGTACATTATAATTTCTTACACTTAAGCTCAGTAGTCAATAGTTATGTACATTCATTAAAACACATATGTTAGATTGTGTATTTTCAGGTCGTATTTGCCGTCAATATTTATGTTTATAAATATTGACATGATCGTCAACAGCTTTATAATTTCAGATTAACTTTGCATCTCTTGATATATATATATATATATATATATATATATATATATATAAATATATATATATATATATATATATATATATATATATATATATATATATATATATGATATAAGATGTATTTAACTAGTCATCAATCTAACTTTAGTTAAACTTAAAAACGTTTAATGTCTAGGATGGTCAACAAGATGCCACCAAGGACGGCCCCTCTCCCCTCGTAGATGAGCTGGTTGACCCGGATGAAGACAGCGATGACGTTGTGGATCTGTCATGCGGGATATGGAATCTAAGGACCCACTATTTTGGAACGTGTTTCTCTAACCTGTACATGTTTTCAATCTTCACTGGTCTGTCGAGCATGTTCTCATTCATGGCGAGTAGGATCGTGTCCGTGCAGGTAAGACAATCGTGTCAGTGCAGGTTAGACTATTGTGTCAGTGCAGGTAAGACAATAGTGTCAGTGCAGGTAAGACAATCGTTTCCGTGCAGGTAAGACAATCGTGTCAGTGCAGGTAAGACAATCGTGTCAGTACAGGTAAGACAATCGTGTCTGTGCATGTCAGACAATCGTGTCAGTGCAGGTAAGACAATCGTGTCTGTGCATGTAAGACAATCGTGTCAGTGCAGGTAAGACAATCGTGTCAGTGCAGGTAAGACAATCGTGTCAGTGCAGGTAAGACAATCGTGTCAGTGCAGGTAAGACAATCGTGTCAGTGCAGGTAAGACAATCGTGTCAGTGCAGGTAAGACAATCGTGTCTGTGCATGTAAGACAATCGTGTCTGTGCAGGTAAGACAATTATCACATTTGACAGCCCTGTTGTCTCCTGTTTTCCTGAAAATTTGTTTTATTTTTAGCAATCTCATTTCATTTATATTATTTCTTTTTCATTCAACTTAAACGTAAACGCCAGAGGTCAAAACTGACCTACAGTTTTAGCTCGAGGATAAGCAAACAATGTCGTTATATTTCCATCTTTTTTTTGGACAATTACAATGACGTAAACGTTTTTTTATTTAAAATAAAATTAGAAACATTATGTATAATATTTTAACCCTTTATAAACAATTTTATTTGGCAAATATTTAAAGAAAGGAAATAATTCTATAATTTAATAAATTGAAATCTTACTTGCTTCAGCTTGAATCTTTAGAAAAACAATTTAAAATTGACAACGCCAAAGCTGGACTCTTTGAGACGACTGGTAAGATTGGGCTCTTAACGACCATCCTGTTTGCAGGCCATTTCACACGGGTAAGTTTTAGACAAAATTATTTTTATGACCTTCTTTTCTTAATGTCCTAGGGCACCTAGGGCACCTAGGGCACTTAGGGCGCCTAGGGCTAGCTGTCTGGTGATGCAACGGTTACTCATGTGTCTGTAGCTTGGCCTACATCTTGCCTTCGCTATCCACCGTTTTGTAAGTTTCAGTTTACCTGTACGAGAGTCGAATCGATCTGTTCAATTAGATGTATGACAACTAGCAATACTCGCCTTTTTAAGAATGGCAAAACACGATCGTCATTTAATGACATACTTAGCAATTAGCTATATGACTTTTAAGATAGTTCAGGCATCTTAGTTAATTACAGGATCGTGTTCATCTTATAAAACTATGACTTAATCTCTATTGATAGAAAACAAACATCCCTGTCATCATAGGGATAGCCGGAGTCGTACAAGGAGCACTTTTGATGGCGCCAGCTTTTCTACAATTGGCTCACCCCTACACACTACCCATATTGTAAGTTACTCAAATAATGCACATTTACAAACTAATTGTGTTGTAAGATACTCAATGCCCCCCTACACACTACCCATATTGTAAGTTACTCAAATAATATACACGCTCTCTTACTTGGAGTAGCAACTGCTGAACCAGATGAGATACCAGTACCGGAGCCTCACTTTCACAAACCCTTACCTTTAGTCAGCTAGCATGAACTCACGGGTAGGCAAAGTGCGGTCCGCGGGCCACGTGCGGCCCGCCACAAAGTTTTGTGTGCCCCCCCCCCAGTCATTTGGAAAATCAAACCTTGAAGTAAGATTTGCTTCATGTCCGCGACCGAAAATTTATCTCGTGTTTTCCATTTGAGCGGCTGCGTCCCTTCACTACTGATATTGATACAGCACATGAGGAGCTGCAACTTCAATTAATTGACATGAATTCAGATCACACAAAGAAAAGAAACGTTTAATACTGTGACATTAGTTGACTTTTTAATTATTTTTTATATTCCTCAAATCGATCCATAATTCAATGGACCAATTGCTAGAAATCTATATAATACGAGCAACAAAGCCCGTCCAAGGACGTTCCGCCACTGTTCGGTGGCATGCTGTTGTAACTCAACAGCCGTCTCGACCGGCATACATATGCATCCCGTAAAAAATAGTATACATTGTAGTTAAAATAGATAACTCGTAAAAACAGAGATTTTGACTACAAATCCCAACGAGCATAACTCAAAATAAAGTCTTGGAAGAAATACTGCACCAAAAACAACTCGCTTTGAACGTCCGCATAAACGTGTTCAATATGATTGGCTGTTGGAGTCATATGTGTTTGAGGGACCAATCGCTATAGACAGAATGGACAGAAACTTGCTTTTTATTGTATAGGATGACATTAGCACCAGATATAAATTTTAAAAAGTACCACGTTTGCTTAAGTGTTATTTAATGATTGTTATTTTGGCAGTTAAACTATTTTCTGAAATTTAATGTAATGCCAAATTAAGAATACAATCATTTTAAACGGTGCGGCCCTCTGCTAAAATCTTCAACCACAAAGTGGCCGTGGAGCCTAAACTATTGCCCACCCCTGCCTTAAGTTATACTTTGTTTTTAAATATACTGGTAAATCGTTCAAGAATTTGACTGCCACTAAAAAGATAATTACAAGCGAATTACATGGCAGTACAATACCGTTATGGAATCTATTAATGTTCCGCATAAAAATATGGTTAAACGTAATCTCAAACCACATCCCCAATTGACAGTTCGGTCATAGGTCAAGGACATCCACTATATTATACAAAATGAAGCAATCATGATCTTACTCCTTGAACTTACTCACGTGGCTGATGCAGTGTGGAAATATTGGCTATTGGATAGTAAACGTGAAATTATGTGGTAATTTCAAAGGGTTTAAACTCTTTATAGTAACTTTGCTCGTTGTGTTTTTAAGATCACATAATGTCCTAATTATCGAGAATTGACCAAGCTGAATGTCCAAAATGTAAAAAAAAATGTGTTCAATGATAAGGTCCTGTGATAAAAATATTTTATAGCAGATTAGACAACGAATAATGAGATATTAACAAACACGTTGTTACTATTAGATACTAAACGGACAATAACTATAAAAAAAAAGAACTTGAATTATTGAACTACCTCTGCCACATTAATCGAATCCTCCACACGTAGATCTGTTAGACTATTGGTCCCTTAATTGTCCCACTAAACCACTCTGACCTTGACCCCGTCCAGGCCCAACTACGACAATTCAACTAACAAGTCTTCAGCAGGGGAGAGCGCCAAATACATGTGTGGCTGGAACAACGCCCCTGACGACAACAACGGCACCAGCCCAGCACAGACATTGGTCAACGCCACTGAGGAGGTACACATCTCAGATTAATACAGGTTTCGGATTAGTACACATTTCAGATTAGTACACATTTCAGATTAGTACACATTTCAGATTAGTACACATTTCAGATTAGTACACATTTTAAGTACATATTTCAGATTAGTACACATTTCATATTTGTACACATTTTAAGTGCATATTTCAGATTTGTACACATTTCAGATTAGTACACATTTCGGATTAGTACACATTTCAGATTAGTACACATTTCAGATTAGTACATACTGTCAATGATTTTCTTGTTAATATATCTTTTGTAGGCGTTCTCTCAATACATAATCTTGTAAACAATAATCCTCTGAAGAATTGGTTTCAATCAAACAACTTTAATATAATATACTTTGTACAAGAAATATAATTTGAGGTTATACAACGTGGAATACACAGGCACACACATTCCGTCCTTCCACCACGGAAGTTCTCTGACAACTGATCCCCCCCAACCTCTTTAGCCCATGGGAACGACTCTTTCTTCCCGGGATTTCACTCACGTGACCGCTCCGTCATACAACTCATGATACACTCGTGATTCACTCATGATTCACATGTGACACATACAAATTCTCGTTCTTCCTGTCTGGAATTCAAGCGTGGAATGATGGGTTGGCTGAGGAAACCAGGAAAACAAACATTTAAAATTATATTAAGAATGCAGGATAATACACGAACCGTGTGTAAGCGTAGGACGCAATAATCTTCTGTATAGAAGAAGCGTATGTAACAGATAAGATAAGATGAGATAAGATAAGATACGATAAGATAAGATAAGAGAGCCAGATAGCTTTCATTGTGTGTATCCCTCAATCCCAGATTAGCCAGGTAGCATTCATTGTGGTCCTAGTGGCTCAGACGATGAAGGGTGTCACCGAATCTTTCCACACCCACTTCCTGCCCACTGTTTATGTGGACGATAATATGTTGGACAAGTCAAAGATGTCGCTATTTTTAGGTCAGTGCAATCTTTTATCACGTTATAAAAGTAGTTGGGTTTTAGTACTGACCAATAACGACGATCATTATCTCCATTTAATCCATTAGCTATTTTTATCTTCTTTTTTCTCTCACCGTCCCTCTAACTCTTTCTCTTTCGGCCTCTCGTCCATCTTCCTGTCTCCCTCCCTCCCTTTCCCCCCTCTCTCTCTCTCTCTCTCTCTCTCTCTCTCTCTCTCTCTCTCTCTTTCACACAGACACACTCACTCACTTATGTAAAGCACTCTTTGATATCTTTTTCTCTCTGATTGTCTACCTCTTTTCTCTATAATAATAAACTATTGATATCTAAAACTAACTTGAACTAGATGATTCATGACACGACCACTTGCCATTACTTGATATATTGACGTTTTCACAGGTATTCGATATTTCATTAATGGATTTTCTGGGCCCATAGGGACAGAGATCAACGGGATACTAACTGAAGTGCCGATAGATTTGAAAGGTAATCAAATTATAGATGGTAACATTACCAAACAAACATACATTTCAAACTTAAGCCGATATCCTAACAGACTCAAGTATTGAAAGGTGACCAAATAACGGATGGTAATTTTAACTACATTTTGACACCGAAACTGGTATCTGTAAACGTGTCATTTATGACATGTGAGTCCTGTATCATTGATGACACGTAAACACTGGACCTTGCTGAGGTCGGGTCGAAAGAGTGTGTGTTTACATGGGGTACATTTTCATGGGGCCCAAAATTAATAGAAAATCTAGAATGTATTAGTATTTACTTATCTGGTAAAGTGTTAACTTGCCTTGCCTGCGTGCAGCATGACTTGGTGACATGAACTTTATGTATAACGTAGAAATGATATGTATGACACCTGACAAGCGTCAGTGTTCATTTAATAACATAAGACGTGCTTATATTGTATGTAACTTGGCAAGACAAGGTTAGATAAGTAAGAACGTGAGTTACAGGTTTTTCGTATTGTTCCCCTTTTCCCGCCAGACACGGCCATGGATCCCAAAGATGGAAGATTCGTTGCCGCCTGGTGGTTGGCATTTCTCGTCTTTGGCGCGGGACTGGTCGTGACATCATTCCCTCTGCTTCTCTTCCCGAAGACTCTAGTTACCAAGAAACAGAGGGAGGCGGCATTAAAATTAGCCGCTGTGACGTATGCTGGAGGCCAAGTGGAGGATGTAGTCCAGGAAGTCGGCTCTTCACAGCATGTGTAATTCTAAATACATGATTATTACTTTGTTTTTAAATCCTTTATATTAACTCGTGGTGTCTGGTTGATTGCGCCCTTGCTTGCTTGTCGCCAAAACTTTGGATCGATTTTTAACCCACTTACTCGTAAGCTAGCGAGCCTAAATTTTGCAGGCAGTTTCGTGCCGATGAAAACAATGTATCAAAATTTCAGATCGATCTCATGTACCGTAATTAAATTATTGATTTTTTAGATTATTTTATTTATACCTATGTATCATGTTATTTTTTTAGATAGAGTGTAAGGGTGCGCATTATATTGAACAACCTTTCTGTCGCGCAATAAGGTGCGTATTTTATTGACAACACTTTTTATAAACATATTCCTGATCGGTAAGCATTATATTAAACATGTTTTACGACACAACTACAATTTTGTATTTTTGGATGGTCTTGCGCTGCGTATTAAAATGAACATTCTTTTAGTTACGTCTCTTACATAAAGGATTTGTAGTGAAAAACTTGGTTTTTTACGGTTTTTTTTTATTCGTTGTCATGTTTAATTTTGACGTTAAATTGTATTCTCGAACTAGAATAGAAATTATTGGCAGTACTGTCTTAACACTGTTCGTGATATTCTTAAAATAATAATTCAATTATCTTTTCAAACTATCTATTTTAGTGGATCAATCAATGCAGACAGGAATGCTTCACAAATACCAAGTATCAGGATAAGCGAAGATGGCCACGCCACCCACCATCTGGAAGTAACGGGGACCGTTGATAACTTAAAGTCACGTGACCTGAAATCGGAACGGAAAGGAAGCAGCGCGTCAGTGAGCTCTCACTTGGGCCGGAAGTACGTCACGAGAAGTTTGAATGGAAGGGTTCCAGTGCAAGGTGGCAACGAGGAATTAGCTTGATACTATTTAATGTTGTATTGAGGTGGTAGTTTGTGTGTTGTGTGTGAGGTGGCACGTTGTGTGTTGTGAATATGGTGGCAGGTTGCGTGTTGTGACTTAAGTGGAAGATTGTGTTTATGTGACTGAGGTGATAGGTTTTGTGTTGCGTTTCGACTGAAGTTGCATGTAGTTTGTTGTGAATGAGGTGGCAGGTTTTGTGTTGCGACACAGGTGGCAGGCTGTGTGTTGTGACACAGCTGGCAGTTTATGTGTTGTGACACAGCTGGCAGGTTGTGTGTTGTGACACAGCTGGCAGGTTGTGTGTTGTGACACAGCTGGCAGGTTGTGTGTTGGGACTGAGGTCGCATGTTGTGTGAAAACTTTCATCCCATAAAATTGTTCCTCTACTTCTGTTTGTCCCATAGATTAAGCTTATTTCCCCCACTAGAAGGCCCGACGGAAAGAAAAGTCAGCTTGACAGGCGATTTAGTTTTCGAGCAACCAAAACATCAAAGAAAAAATGTCGAAGGGGATGAAGAAAAAGACATTTCAGTAAAAGAACTCATTAAAGGTATAACAACAATTTGGCACTGGTCGGAAATACCTTTTCAACTGTTCTTAATATATAAACACAGATCGTCTATCAAAACCTATTTCCTGTTTACAGATTAATACCAAAATATCATATTCACATTAAATACAATTTGCTTCTTTTTGATTTCTACCTGTTTCCAATACAAACACGCTGTTTTCTGCATCACAACTCATCACGTTTTAATTGTTAAATGTTCATTGATTGCTGTCCTCAGACCTGCCCAAGTCTATGCTACGTCTGCTCAAGAATCCCTTGTTCGTCCTGGGCATCATAGACATCAGTGCAGTGTCCGTGCCTCTGTCTGGATTGTTCATGTTTCGCAATGTTTACATGACCATGGAGTACAACGTACCAATGGCAGAGGTAGCCCTGGCGTCAAGTGAGTCAGTAAGGTTGTCTTTTATTAGTTGGCATTTAGTCAGTCAATCAGTTTAAGTTGTCCTTTCTTAGTTGGCATTTAGTCAGTCAAGCAGTTGAAGTTGTCCTTTCTTATTTGGCATTTAGTCAGTCAATCAGTTGAAGTTGTCCTTTCTTAGTTGGTATTTAGTCAGTCAATCAGGTGAAGTTTTCCTTTCTTAGTTGGCATTTAGTCAGTCAATCAGTTGAAGTTGTCCTTTCTTAGTTGGCATTTAGTCAGTCAATCAGTTGAAGTTGTCCTTTCTTAGTTGGCATTTAGTCAGTCAATCAGTTGAAGTTGTCCTTTCTTAGTTGGCATTTAGTCAGTCAATCAGTTGAAATTTCCCCTGGTTTTGTGAATAGGCATATTGTAAAAGACATGATTAAAGTGGATTTCTTCGGCCAGTGATGTCCAGTGAACTTTTCAATGTCCACAAATATGCCTCCAACATCCTCCCGTGAAGGATTCAAAACAAACAAAATAATTCGTCCTTTGGAAACAGCATTCTCTCTTAGCAATGTTTCCATTTAGGAGACTTACATTTTGGCAATGTTTCCATTTAGGAGACTTACATTTTGGCAATGTTTCCTTTCAGGAGACTTACATTTTGGCAATGTTTCCTTTTAGGAGACTTACATTTTGGCAATGTTTCCATTTAGGAGACTTACATTTTGGCAATGTTTCCATTTAGGAGACTTACATTTTGGCAATGTTTCCATTTAGGCGACTTACATTTGGGCAATGTTTCCATTTAGGAGACTTTTATTTGAAGATTTTACATTTAGTGAACTTTACATATAAGAAAATTAGCATTGGGGGATTTTCATATGGGAAATTTTAAGTTTGTGAAATTAATCATTTGGAGAATTTTGTGCGGTGATAAATTTAAATTGAGTGGACAATGCTGCAAACGAAATCTTTTTGTATGGACTTTTTGTATGTGAAATTTGGTTGTGTGTGTGTGGGTGGAGATAGCTATTCCCAGGAATAATTCATTCACCGTCAAGCTTTCCTACAAATGTTCACATTCACGTTTGTTAAGAGTTGGACATTAATGGAAGAAGATACAGTCACCAGCAGGACTTAACTTGATGACATTTATGTTGAATACCATAAGTTCAGATTTATAAAATTCAATCATATTTGTATGGAAAATTATAATTAACATCACTTTCTTATGTAATTTGTAATGTCTATGTGTATGAATTAAAAAATGTCCTAATAAAGTTGTGATATTTTTAGAATGCTGTGAACTTTTAAGAAAGTTGTGATCTGTTTAGAAAGTTGTGCCATTGTTTCCTCAGGTATAACATCAGCCATTGTTTCCTCAGGTATAACATCAGCCATTGTTTCCTCAGGTATAACATCAGCCATTGTTTCCCCAGGTATAACATCAGCCATTGTTTCCCCAGGTATAACATCAGCCATTGTTTCCTCAGCTATAACATCAGCCATTGTTTCCTCAGGTATAACATCAGCTGTTGGTTCACTCAGCGGCACACTCATCAGCTCCTGGCTGACCACCAAGGTCAACAGCAAGTTGGGGCTCCAGTACATCATCATGGGCTCCTACTTGGTGCAGGTGGCATTCAACCCTCTCTTCCTCATCTTTGGCTGCGACAACAAGCCCGTGTACGGGGCGACTGGTCAAATGTATGTGGTCAGTGGTGCTGGAATAATCAAATCGCCATCGTAGAAAATAATTACCTCAATTGTACACTTCAATCTATACATACGTGTTTGTATCTGTTGAAAACTATTTATTGTGATATTGATGTTGATGAAGATATGTGCATCTCTACAGAGGTATACCAGTGAACACGAGTGATGGATGTGATTGTACGTACAGCAAGCAACTACTGGGCTGTGGGGACGATGGAAACATCTACCAGTCGCCTTGTTATGCTGGTTGTACGGGAGTCGACGGAAAGGTGGGTTGGTTGTACGGGAGTCGACGGGAAGGTGAGGTTGGTTTATGGGGATGGATGGAAAGGTGGGTTGGTTGTACGGGAATAGACAGAAAGGTGGGTTGGTTGTACGGGAATAGACAGAGAGGTGGGTTGGTTGTACGGGAATAGACAGAGAGGTGGGTTGGTTGTACGGGAATAGACAGAAAGGTGGGTTGGTTGTACGGGAATAGACAGAAAGGTGGGTTGGTTGTACGTGAATAGACAGAAAGGTGGGTAGGTTTTACGGGAATGGACATAAAGTTGCGGTTGGTTTTACGGGAATAGACAGAGAGGTTGGTTGGTTGTACGGGTAATAGACAGAAAGGTGGGTTGGTTGTACGGGAATAGACAGAAAGTTGCGGTTGGTTGTACGGGAATAGACAGAAAGTTGCGGTTGGTTGTACGGAATAGACAGAAAGTTGCGGTTGGTTGTACGGGAATAGACAGAAAGTTGCGGTTGGTTGTACGGGAATAGACAGAAAGGTGTGGTTGGTTGTACGGGAATAGACAGAGAGGTGGGTTGGTTGTACGGGAATAGACAGAGAGGTGGGTTGGTTGTACGGGAATGGACAGAAAGGTGTGGTTGGTTGTACGGGAATAGACAGAGAGGTGGGTTGGTTGTACGGGAATGGACAGAAAGGTGTGGTTGGTTGTACGGGAATAGACAGAAACGTTGGTTGGTTGTACGGGAATAGACAGAAAGGTGGGTTGGTTGTACGGGAATAGATAGAAAGGTGTGGTTGGTTGTACGGGAATAGACAGAAAGGTGGGTTGGTTGTACGGGAATAGACAGAGAGGTGGGTTGGTTGTACGAGGATAGACAGAAAGGTGCGGTTGGTTGTACGGGAATAGACAGAAAGGTGTGGATGGTTGTACGGGAATAGACAGAAGGGTGGGTTGGTTGTACGGGAATAGACAGAGAGGTGGGTTGGTTGTACGGGAATGGACAGAAAGGTGGGTTGTATGGGAATAGACAGAAAGGTGGGTAGGTTTTACGGGAATAGACAGAAAGGTGGGTTGGTTGAATGGGACTCAACAGGAACATGAATCGGACGTCAGCTCTGAGGAAACCTTCCGACAAGGGGATACCCTTAGGATGGTCACCTTGATGATCCCCCTATCTATCGACAGTCCTGGATAATATACTTGTTTGCTGAGCCAAGGTAGCGCCAAGGTTGTAGCGAGTCAAAGTAGGGAAAATCCACACCCTCCTTTGTGAGGTCAACTGTAGTGGAAGGCACTTTCGACCCATGTTCCTGGGTGCCCAGGTGGCCCCCTCAGAAGTGTCCGTTCCTCGGGGGTCCCCTAAATATTAGTTCCTCTGGAGTGGGGTGAGGTAAATAGCTGCTGGAAGAGTTTGTCGGGAAGACCTATTAAAAGCATTATGCTCAGGCCTCTGATGCCATTCCACACGTAGGATGGCTTGGGGTGTGTTTTTGTATAATTTGTCACTGGACTCAGTTTTATGACAATGTGTTTCATTGTTTGTGGTTGTTCAGCTTTTATTGTCATGTTGAGCTGTTGTCAGTTTATTCTGTAAAAATTGGTTTCTTACACTTCCTCGAACAAACGTTGTCATGGAAACTAAAGTTGTTAAGAAGCTGAAGTCCTTTTGTTTAATTCCCTGCAAACGTTTTCTTTTCTCTCAGCTCTTCACTGACTGCTCACGTCTGCTGAATACCTCAGCTGGTGGACGCGTCACTCCCGGCGTCTGCTCGTCAGAGTGTCATGACAACTTCCTGTTGTACGCCGTCCTTCATGGCGTCCAGTACCTGGTGGAGGGTGGCACGATGATACCAAGATGGCTTCTGTTATTGAGGTAACCATTGGCAACGGTCTATGAGTTTATGGGCGTGGTTTATGTTTGGCTCACACGACATACGCAATAAGATACTACAACGGCAGGAAACGCTCGTTACAAGGTTTATAAATGAGGTCAGGCTTTTGTTTATTATGTTGTGTAGCGGACATTTTA
The DNA here is from genome assembly GCA_944989445.1 of Ampullaceana balthica. Taxonomy (NCBI): domain Eukaryota; kingdom Metazoa; phylum Mollusca; class Gastropoda; family Lymnaeidae; genus Ampullaceana; species Ampullaceana balthica. Next base: position 268,777 of record CALYLW010000081.1, read on the forward strand.
ATTGTGGTTGAAATCAAAATGTTCTCGTCTACATTTAAATCCTGATTGGCTGAGAGAAATAGTGGGTTCTCATCAAGTTTGTAAATCCTAAACGGCTGAGCAAAACGTCATCAACTGCATGTAAACAAGGCAATTCATTGGTTGGTGAAGAGAGACGTTAAAAAAGCCAAGAGTTATTTAACACAAGCGTTTCAATGATCCTTGCAGAACACGAACTGAATATTAGTCTTGATTTGTTGGGTTGTGTTAGCTACAGGATGGTTAACTTTCATCAATAACCGATCGACAAAAAATGGATGTATGTGTTGTGGGTTTTTTTATTTCATGTATTATAAAAAAGCTCAAATTCACCTTGTATACAAATCTTAAATTTCATGCTGTATTCTTATTCTGACTTAAATTTCATGCTGTATTCTTATTCTGACTTAAATTTCATGCTGTATTCTTATTCTGACTTAAATTTCATGCTGTATTCTTATTCTGACTTAAATTTCATGCTGTATTCTTATTCTGACTTAAATTTCATGCTGTATTCTTATTCTGACTTCAGGATCGTTGACCCTAGGGACCGAGGCTTTGCCACAAGTTGCTACATTTTCTTCTACAGCATAAGTACGCATTTAACCTTTCAAATAATTATTTTATATCATAATTTTGTATTCGGCCATTCTATATTTCTTAGACTGTCACAATTTGTTTTAATAAAAATTCTAACCATTTACCTCCGATAGTTAAAAATCTTATTTGGTGTTTCTTAAATAAAAAATAAAAAATTCGTTTCACTGAAGGATGAAAAATGTTGAAACCAAATCACATCTTTTATATTTTTTAAGTAATTCATTTTAAATCGTAACATCTTATTCTAATTTTTGGTTTTAGTATTTAATGGGTTTTTTTTAATGGCACAATGAACTTTAATTTAATTCTAGTGAGCATTCCCTCCCCTAACGTCTTCGGAAAATTGATTGACAACGCCTGCCTCATCTGGGATGGTAACCATTGTACACTGTATGACCGGGACATCATCAGGTAAGCGAGACACACCACAGCCTCACACAAGACATCAGGTGAGCACCACATACAACAGCCTCACACCAGACACCAGGTGAGCACCACACACTTCAGACTCACACCAGACATCAGGTGAGCACCACACACCATAGCCTCACAAATTATGTCACCTGATAATAACAGATGTGACTCTATTCATCTAACACACGGGACATTAACAATTAAATCTCTCTCTCTCTCTCTCTCTCTCTCTCTCTCTCTCTCTCTCTCTCTCTCTCCTCTCTCTCTCTCTCTCTCTCTCTCTCTCTCTCTCTCTCTCAAAGTTAAATATTTAAAGAGAATTCCAATTCGGGATTGAATTTTCAATTAATTAGTTTGTATTTTTTTCTGCCAATCAATTTAACGCAATAGTCACTACATACCATTTGCAGACCCTTTTCCCTAAACAATTTAGTAAGCGTAGATGTACAAACTCGTTAGGTTAGGAGCACCATGCATGGACATATAAACATTTAATTTAACAGTTTAATAATTGAAATGCTAGTAACATTAACTGCCACATTATCCCTCTGTGACCTATGAAACTGGTCAAAGTTAGCAACACATTGTTCAATACACAACCACAAAAACGTGTACAAGGTTACATAAAAGGATAACTATGACGAAATGTTAAATCAAGAGCCTTCCGGAGGGCTGCATGACAATGTCTGCCGGCCGCATGCAGCCCGTGAGCCGTAGTTTGGACACATCTGGCCTAGTGGACGATTTAGCATAGTTATGTTGTCTTTACTTGTCTTTATTTGTGAAAAATGTAATCAAATTTAATCATCAATTTGACTCGGCCATAGTGCTTGCATCCCATTGTGACAAATCAATTAATGGTCAACCAACGACGCCTTAAATAATGGGACAGTGAGACACACCTCGACCAGCCTCGGCCATCTATTATCACAGGAAATTCCCGAAGGATTCATTCATCAGTCTAAATGGAGTATTGCACAAGCGTCACAAAAATACGTGATTGATGACGAACCAAACGACTGCTTCGTGTAGTCCGTGCGAAAGGTCAGACAGGAAGCCACCGTTTGTCTGATCATTGCGTCTGACCACTGCAAGCCTGGTCTGAAATTTCCCATAACAATTATTTCGAATGGCAAATCTGTTGTGTTTGTGTGTGCGTGTGTTCAAACCCTTTGTGGAGCACAGAATGGGGTTTATATTTATCTCCAAGATATCAGTGCTATAAAAGAGTGGGGAGAGGGGGTGAATAGAGCTGAGGAAGGGGGTGAATAGAGCTGGGGAGGGGGGTGAATAGAGCTGAGGAGAGGGGAGTGAATAGAGCTGAATAGAGGGGGGAATAGAGCTGAGGAGAGGGGAGTGAAAAGACTTGAGGAGAGGGGAGTGAATAGAGCTGAGGAGAAGGGAGAATAGGTCAGTGCAGAGGGGAGTGAATATAGCTAACGAGTGTGGGGTCAATAGAGCTGAGGAGAGGGGAGAATAGAGCTGAGGAGATGGGAGTGAATAGAGACGAGGAGAGGGGAGAATAGATATGAGGAGAGGGGAGTGAATAGATATGAGAAGAGGGGAGTGATTAGAGCTGGGGAGATGGAGGAGCTTATGTTTATAGGCTTTGTTTCTTTGTCTTAAGGAGGGGGTAGTTAGGGGTGAGAGAGGGAGGATTTACAGTGATTCCGTAACGTTAATGACAAAGCCGCAAGATGGAGTTGTCTGCGCTTTGTGTTAAAATCGAGTGGACAACAATACTTGTCGTCTGTAAGAAATCAGATACTCCTGCATTGTCTCATATATTACAGACGCTCCTTATATACACTAATACAGAAGATTATTGTGCCTTATGCTTCACTTGTATATATATATATGTTACAGGCAATGTGTCAAATCAGGCATTCTATAGAATGTCTATGCAATGTATAGAATGCCTGATGGGTTCAGGCAAAGTATGAAATTTGTAAAACTTTTGCATACTTTGCCTTGGCATTCTATAAGAATGCCTAGGCATTCTATAGAATGCCGGATTTCGTTTAGGCAAAGTGTAAAAAGAGTATAACAAAAGACTTTATTGATAATTACGTATTTTAAAGTGGAAGTAATACAAAATAAAGAACATGACGTACGCTCTGTATTATTTCTTCGAGGTCTTCCTCTGATTTCACATCTTGTAAAACATCGTCAGGTAGTGACGACGTTGTGAGGCCTACTTTAGCTCTGCAGCCAAAGAGAGCTTCGTATGGTGATCTTTTAATCCCATAATGAAAAGCTCTGTTCTTCTTGAGTTGGACGAACTGCAACCCCTCACTCCAGTGGCCAGTTATTTCATCTTGCGTCCAAGCCCACGGCATATTTTCTATGTCCTGGTTAGTTCTTTTGTCGCTCCCCTGGCTTTGTATGTGGCACTGCTTACTATGAACAATCTTCAAGGTGGACTCCTTTAGGCTGTATTGTTTCCGAATTCCCTGCCGTTATTGGACTGTAGAATCATTGGAGCACCTAGCAACGTAAATATGTCTACGAGCTGGTATGCTACTTTTTTTGCCCTCTTTGTCTTCAGGGTCCTGAAAACCACGAACTTGGTGGGATAATCTTGCTACACCATTATAAACTTGTATTCCCCATCAGGACGGGATTGAAAGTCGATGAGATATACCTGACAACGGGAGTTAAATTCAGAAAAAAACCAATGGCTTGACCATAATGCCTTTTTGACGCCTTTTTGTTTTTTTCTGACAAGGTTCACTATGGTTAATACACAGTTCAATATCTTAACGGGTAGCGTTCTTGTATTTGGGTGAAATTTCTTTCAAAATTCTGTCCCGTCCTCCATAACCATTGGCCAAATGGGCTTTATGAAGTACGTCAAATATCTCGGAGTCTGCGACGTAAAACAGAATGGCACTCACGCCTTCTTTAACAGGGTAGATCAATTTACTCTTATTTTCCACTATCATGACATCATAGTATTTCACCAGCTAAAAGTCCCGTGGTTCTTTGCTTAATGGTGGTCTTAGCCATTTTCACATCGTCCACCAATTGTTGGTAACAGTTTTGGTTTTAAAAACTCTGTTTTTAGCAGCATTGGTCTTAATTTAGATAACTGATCGTAGAACCGTCGTTGCATGTCAACATGTCGTGATTCCTGTCCTAGCACTACATTCTCTTCCGACATGGTCACACAGCAATACAAGGGGAAACGTTATGGGAGAACGTCTGAGGAATCTCATCCGGATGATATAAACTAACGTAGTGAGAAGAATTTTGACAATATTTTGATTTGGTCGTGGAACCTCGTACCGGCTAAACGCTGTCTTACAATAACTTTCAAAACTCACAGGCTACGATCGCCATCATCAAACAACGACCAAAGTGCCAACCCCAACATCAGTGGCTGGAAAAATGGCGGGGGATAGGCCAATTACATACTTTTCCGGATGACAACTCGGCATTCTATAGAATGCCTAGGCAATGCATGAAATAGCAATCATTTCATACTTTGCCTGAAACCATCAGGCATTGTATACATTGCCTAGGCATTCTATAGAATGATGTTGGAGCCAAGGTATGTAAAACGTTCCACGGCCTCAACTTGGCAGCTATCGATGGTGATGTTGGGTGGGTCAGCGTCTTGGGCCAGCACGTTGGTCTTTTTGAGGCTGATGGTTAGTCCGAAGTCCCTGGCGGCCTTGGCAAAGCGGTCCATCAGGCTTCGTTGTGAGTTGCAATGGCAGCGTCGTATGCAAAAAGCATGTCCCTGATAACCGTTTCTCGGATCCTCGTCTTTGCCTTCAGCCTGGCCAGATTAAATAGTTTACCGTCAGAACGTGTATGAAGATAGATCCCCTCGGTTGAGGGTCCAAAGGCATGTTTCAACAGGCAGGCAAAAAAGATGCATTGGTGCAGTAATTTGGTGCGCTGCTTTCTAAAATTAGTATCTGTTGAACATACTTGCAGCTTGGTGTTTCGCAGGGTCCGACCACGAAGAGAATTATATATATAGATTATAAATGTTATATATGAAATGCACTTTCTAAAATACTTGAAAGAAACTAAAGCAGTCGTATTAAAAGGAATTCAAGAAAATGTGCGCACCGTATTTAGACAATAATAATAAATGGTTAAAGAAATATTCTGGCTTAATAAAAAAAGTCTGCTCATAACAACTGGACCAAAAATAACTCTACTTTTGTAATCTTTTTATAGTTGTTCTAACATGGAAATAATATTTGAATTGTTATATATTTGTGTCTACGTTTACGATTAAAATTTACTGCTGTATGCAATTGGTATAATATCATAAAGGAATGTAATTCTTTTTTGAGTCACTTTCATTGCCCAACAACAGATTTTGTTTCTAAAAAATAAAGAAATTATCTTCCACATTAAAAAAACACAAAAACAAATCAAATGTCTGTTAAAATACGAATGTGAACCAATGACAACATATGATTTTTAAAAATGACCTATGTTAATCCAAGTACAAAGGTATGAACTTAACAAATTCAATTCGCAAAAAAATAAATAAAATAATTAAGCGTTTTCAGGATCACTTTATTTAGTTTAATCTACTATGTAAATTTGTCCAGTAGCCTAAGTTTAAATTGTATAAGTGTATAGCTTATGTAAAAGACAATAGCTTATGTAAAAGACAAACAAAATATAAATGTTATATTAATAGGACACAGCTAAATTTAAGATGCGTACACGAAAATGTGCGCACAGTAATCAGGCGATAAAAGATTTTCGAACGCGCACTGCTAAAAATGATGCCTTGAAAAAATACTGACACAATTATTACATAAATAGGTTTTTATTAAATCTCGAGTTATGGAACAGAAAATAATTAAAACAAATTCGCAATTAAATTTAAACATGTAAACAATTAAACCTAATGCATCGTGTGGCAGTTGTAATTAAATATGTTTACGTGTCTATAATATATATAAAGTAACAGTAAAGAAAATGACAATTATGTGTACTGCACAGCTCAAATTAAGAAGCGTACATGAAAATGTGCGCACCGTAATTAGACAATATGGTTTGTACAAAAATATTACATGACGTCATTGTTTTATGTTTATATTTTAATTTTTGAAAAGGCAACGATGAAAAATTAGGATTTGATGGTTTATAATTATTATGAAATACTTTGTGTACATTTCAGCAAGTTTAATATTTCGTATTTATTAAACACGGATAAGTTACTTATGTTAATTATGTATATTGATTCCCGTTGTCTGTATGGATTGTAAAGAAATAATAAATGACGTCATTGTTTTATGCTTATATTTTAATTTTTGAAAAGAAGCCTACCCGAAAATATGCGCACCGTAATTAGACAATATAATATATTTTGAATGCGCACCGCTGAAAATAAAGTATTGGGGAAAAAAACGTCACCAAAAATAACTCGCTTTGAACGGAAGTTGAACGTCCGCGTAAAGTTGTTCACTATAGAAATTAGGTTAAATTTTTCATTCTTTGTCTCTGCATTTTCTGATTATTTAATTTACGGCATTCGGGCAAAGGGACAATTACAAAAACTATCTTAAAACCATCTTCAGGGTAAAAGGAACCGTCCTGCCAAATTTGGTCCCTTCCGTCATTTGGTTTTTCCGTGGCTATGTAACAGAAAGTTGAAAAGTGAAACATACAAAGATACAAACAACTGAGCTTTATATATTAGATATATATATTATATATATATATACACACACACACATACAAGGTCCCATTTTAGGTACACAAGCAGCCACGAACATTGAAAGGAGCCCGTTTTTCTTATCCTCTATATCACCAGATACCTGATGTCAGGACTGGACGTAGGGGTCAATGTCATGTCCATCCTCACCAACATTCCCGTGGTCATCATCCTCATCCTAGAGAAGAGGCGGATCCAGCGAAAGGCTAGGGAGAAGCAGCAAGAAACCACTGTCCCATCCTATGCTGAGAGCCACACGCACAACATCGACCACAGTGTCCACACAAACCCTACCCCTGGCTCCGACTCTGACGTTTACCAAAGTCATCATACTGAATCCAAAGATGTAGAAATCTATAAATTTTAGTGACACGGTGTTAGATTCGTAGCTGTTTGATTATTATTTTCAAATAGACTTTTAAGACTTATAAAACGGCTCCCACTTGTCACGTGACAATGAATCATCTGGTTTGTTGGCATTTGTCTAAGGTTTAAAGTTCCATAGAGAGATAGTATTATAAAGCGTAGATGAAAATTGATTACAAATATCAAATTGTCACCTTTAAACGGATAAACAATATAATAGCCCAAGTCACTGGAAGGAACGAAGGATCCGAAGCGCTATGACGTCATTTTTAAAGCTTATATTTAAGTATATATACAAGGCGCGCATCAGGAGGTGTGCAAAATTCTAAAAATTCTAAATAGCTCTTTAAAAAAATATTATATGACATCATAGTTTTTGTTTATATTTTAATTTTGGAAAAGAGAGCGATGTAAAAAGAGGATTTGAGGATTTGTAATAACAAAATTAAAAAATAAGTCCTTAACAACTTGAGTTACAAAAACAGTAAGTCCTTAACAAATAGAGTTACAAAAGCAGGAGTCCTTAACAACTAGAGCATCAGTGGCCAGACCGCTGCTCGCGAGCCGCATGCGGCTCTTCTGTGGTCACATTGCGGCTCGCGTACAATTTATGAAAGTTAATGTTAATGGATTAATAGAAAATTTCCAGGCAAGATTTAATGACCCATAGTATTTCAATGCAGCTCTCGGCAATTTTTGTTTATATTTTAAAATGGCTCTCAGTTACTACAGCTCTGGTCACCACTAAACTAGAGTAACATGAACTGTAACTAAGAAGATCCTCGCGTTGAGCCTTGCTTACCTTGAGCTCGTTCAAAGATGATAGAGTGACGTATAACTTCTCGCCTTAAATCACACACTTTCAAATCCATCTCTTACGTTGTGTTCTGCATCTCCAGTTGTTTAATAATATTGACAGAATCTAACCCCACACACACACGCCCCCACACATGCCCACACACACCCACAGAGCCTAACAGCGATGTGTGCTTTCGTTTATTCGATCATACTCCACTTTTATTTTTTTTACCAAAGCTGTATAATCTTGGTTCTATTTGTTTAATAGTAATATCCAAATGAATTCTAGCCTTCAAGATTAAATTGTGTGCCTTCTCTTTCACAAACCTGAAGCTGGTAATTAAGTTATTGACGTCCCTTCTTGTCTAGCCCCCACAGCTGCGTTGTTACTTTACCAGTTGTTAAAAATTAAAAAGCGGCTCTTTTGTCACTTCCTTCTGTGTAAAAATACTGACCCCAATTTAATTGCTGTTTATATGGCTACAATATTATAAACTCTTTTCATCCTAATCAGATGCGTCTTTTGAAATACTTGAGTATATTGTGATATGTTTATATGCTTAGGTTTTCAAATCATAAAACCCATCTATGTATAGGAAAATGGAGACAGTTCAATAAAATAATTTACATGATTCCTAGTTTTGAATATTCTAGACTTTAAAACTTTTCTTATGCTATATTTTTATGTTATGGTGAAAGAATAAAGGGATGAAAATTGAAAGCTTTAATTTTTAGTTTGCCTTATTTTCAATTTTTACAATATTTTATTCTGGCATAAATATATCGTATCAGTGTGAGGTCACGGTAACATAAAAGACAAAAGTTTTTCAAAACATTATTATTGCCTGATGGAAGCAATTTGTTTTTTAATTTAAGATTACGTTTTTGTGTTTTTAATAATGAAATAAGATATAAGAAGTGTGTGGAACTGCCTCCCCAAGAATAGTATACTGCTCTGCCCGGACAAGATTGACTGCTCTGTCCGGAGAAAGACTGCTGCCCTGCACAGAAAAATTTGACTGCTCTACACAGAAAAAGTTGACTGCTCTACCCAGAGAATGTTGACTGCTCAACCCAAAAAAAATGGCTGCTCTACCCGGAGAAAGTTGACTGGTCTACCAACAGAAAGTTGACTGCTCTACCCGAAGAAATTTGGCTGCTCTAACCAGAGATTGTTAACTGCACTAGGCAGAGAAAGTTGACTGCTCTGACCTGAGAAAGCTGGCTGCTCTGCCCGGAGAAAGTAGGTTACTCTGACAGGAGGAAGTTGATTGGACAAAGCCCTCGCCTATTATTGGCGCAAAAATTGTATTCAACTGAAAAGAATGCAAGTGTGATCACCTTGTTAACTACATAAGACAATAAAAAAGGTTTGTTTTTAGTTAACTTGAAATTTTTACACTTTGTCTTGACTTAGTTCAGCAATGTTGAACTATCGATTTTTGTTGCGAAATTTATCTAAATTCAAAGACATGGATGCTGTAAATCGTTGGTCAAGTAAGTAAAGTGATTGCTTGCCCTGGTCACCACAAGACTTACATAGACGATTATAAATCCAAGGCCGTGGGGGGAAGTGCCTCGGTTTGTTGCCATTTTGAGTGGACCCACATTCGACCCCATTTCCCCATTGCAACAATTAAAATAAACTACCCTCCCTCAAATTGACATAAACAACATTGCTCCTACATAACATAAACAACATCACTCCTACATGACATAAACAACATCACTCCTACATGACATAAACAACATCACTCCTACATGACATAAACAACATCACTCCTACATGACATAAACAACATCACTCCTACATGACATAAACAACATCACTCCTACATGACATAAACAACATCACTCCTACATGACATAAACAACATCACTCCTACATGACATAAACAACATCACTCCTACATGACATAAACAACATCACTCCTACATGGACATAAACAACATCACTCCTACATGACATAAACAACATCACTCCTACATGACATTAACAACATCACTCCTACATGACATAAACAACATCACTCCTACATGACATAAACAACATCACTCCTACATGATATAAACAACATCACTCCTACATGACATAAACAACATCACTCCTACATGACATAAACAACATCACTCCTACATGACATAAACAACATCACTCCTACATGACATAAACAACATCACTCCTACATGACATAAACAACATCACTCCTACATGACATAAACAACATCACTCCTACATGACATAAACAACATCACTCCTACATGACATAAACAACATCACTCCTACATGGATATAAACAACATCACTCCTACATGACATAAACAACATCACTCCTACATGACATAAACAACATCACTCCTACATGACATAAACAACATCACTCCTACATGGATATAAACAACATCACTCCTACATGGATATAAACAACATCACTCCTACATGACATAAACAACATCACTCCTACATGGACATAAACAACATCACTCCTACATGACATAAACAACATCACTCCTACATGACATAAACAACATCACTCCTACATGACATAAACAACATCACTCCTACATGACATAAACAACATCACTCCTACATGGACATAAACAACATCACTCCTACATGGACATAAACAACATCACTCCTACATGACATAAACAACATCACTCATACATGGACATAAACAACATCACTCCTACATGGACATAAACAACATCACTCCTACATGGACATAAACAACATCACTCCTACATGACATAAACAACATCACTCCTACATGGACATAAACAACATCACTCCTACATGACATAAACAACATCACTCCTACATGACATTAACAACATCACTCCTACATGACATAAACAACATCACTCCTACATGGACATAAACAACATCACTCCTACATGGACATAAACAACATCACTCCTACATGGACATAAACAACATCACTCCTACATGGACATAAACAACATCACTCCTACATGACATTAACAACATCACTCCTACATGACATAAACAACATCACTCCTACATGGACATAAACAACATCACTCCTACATGACATAAACAACATCACTCCTACATGGACATAAACAACATCACTCCTACATGACATAAACAACATCACTCCTACATGGACATAAACAACATCACTCCTACATGACATAAACAACATCACTCCTACATATCATAAACAACTTTGCTCCTACTTCGAGATAAAAGTTCTCTGGAAGGTAATTTCACCCAACCAAAATCCTGTTTCACACAAGTATTTTTACCTTGCTCTGCCCAATAGAACATAGGAAATGCCGCCTTCTGAAAACTAAAGAACTGAAACACTACTGGCATGTTATGTACATTCCGCAGCGCTTATAGTGGTTGAAACTAATGACAGTCTAATAATTATTATACTACATATTGTATTGTGTGGGCTGTCAGTCGTTGAATGCTGTACCAAATACCACTAACCCAAAACAACAAACAAAATAAGTGCTTCTGTAGTATTGAACAGTCCTTGTAATCAGACGCATACTTCAATGAAGCTGCTTGCGTAGCACCGAGGCCGGCAGTAGGCGAACAACGTTTTAGATTTGTCGCACTGATCGTTATCAACGCGCTATCAAGTTAATCTTTGACATATTTTTTTTAAATCTTAGAATATATTCAGATTTAGATGGAATTCAATTAATATTGTTTATAATCATTGCAGGGCGGCTGGATAGCGAAGTCAATAGTGCGCTCGCCTCACAAGCTGATGGGCGTGGGATCCAGCCCACGTTAAAGCCACAATAAAAATGATGAAGAAAGTCCTCCGTTGGAAGCGCAGACTACACACATCACAGGGAGAGCACTGGCTGTATAACAGGAGACGCTCTGGAACCCAAGAGTTGTCTAACTTTAGTTTTGTTGCTCACTTGGTTCTACCTAGCAAACAATTGATCGAACTACATAAAATCACTCTAGATTCAACTGCCTCGTATTGCTATGTGTAAACAACGGGGTTTGGGGGGAACATTGGCACCAAAAAGCGACATCAGAGTCTGGGCACCAATTTGATTGAGTGAGGAGGGACATGATAAAATCCCATGCTTTTTACAAGTGAAGGCGGCACCAAAACCTACTTTTTGCTGGTCGGGGTGGCAATTTACTACATACTAGGGTTGACTTAGGCCTCAGACGCCTATAACCAAGCATTCTTTTTTTTTATCTATTGTGGTTGCAAATATAAATAAATTTCAAGAGAATTGTTTGTAAATGTATATACAGCAAATAACTTTATTGGTAAATGTGCATGGGATATCAAATTTGATTGACACCAGAATGCACTGACATTGTGTAAAATGACCATCATGTGCTGACAAGAGTAAAATGACACTCTGAATGTGCTGACAAGTGTCAAATGGTCATCTGAATGTGCCACCACTAGTTTGACCCCAAGTAACCCGCTGTACGACAAGTTACAGTGTACCTGGCCCAACGCCCTACGCACTGCCTCACATCCACTTCAGTGATCTTGTCTCTCGCCACCGATAAACACAATGGCCCTTGAGTGGTGCTTGGGTTCAAACCTCTGACACACTGCCAACTTCTGGTTATTATAGGATGTGTGACTACGCCCCTGCACATGACAGAGGGTGCGGGGCGGCGTAAGGAATTAGGTTAAAAATATCAACACTCTGTTGGTGTGACATGTTTAAATTGTTAAAAAATAAATTATTGATGATACAAAACTGAGTTATTGTTTATATATATAGAGAGAGAACATTATTTGTAATGTAAAATTATCAATTATGATGTTATCAGGTTTCATTTACTTTGCTAATAATCAATCGTGGCGTTAAAATTTGAATATACAGGAGACTCACACATTAAACTTAATTTGATTATTAAGTAGTTTAACCGGCGTCGTTATCACGTGTAGAAACTAAAGAGCAGAACACCCAGTCAAATGATAAATGGTTGATATGTATTCCAATTATAATTAGGAACACATCGTAGATCTACTCAATAAAATCAATTGTAGATCATATTGATATGCTCCAAAAACAATAAATGGATAACAGTTACAGCCTCCCTAATTTGAGTAATCACGTGATTGGACCCACAATTCCGTGGTCTCCTGGAATCTGGTACCACAGCATGAGATGCCGTTGTCTGGGTATTTAAACTCGAGGACGATCCTCGCAATAAGGGCCCCGCCAACTTGTGTAAATGGGCGTACATATAATTTAATGTGTACATTTATAGAATTATTTGTTGCGCCGTTGAGTTTCGGAGCTCTCAACCACCTGACGGATTAATTCCAGGATGTCGTTGACTTCGTCCTGATCAAACAGTTTTTATTCTTTTAGTTACTGGGCGGTTCATTCTGGGTCGGTTCAAGTGAATTACAATAACGAGTGAGGTCAACAGCGAATGATTGAAATCAGCTAAGACTTTGAGAAGAATGACAAAGAAATATGGAGTTGAGAATAACGCCTACTCAAACGAGGAAAAGCAATTTCCCCGCAGTGATAAATACACAGAAGGAAATCAAGTATACAGAGAAAAATCGAAGCACTTGGATAAAGAAAATAATCTGGTAATTTCAAAAGTGATTCGATGGTTCTTAGTGATTTTAAAACTGTTTCCATAATAAAACTCAATAAAATCTTATTAATACTATTTTTTTCCTCGCATTAAGTTTAACGTTAAGTGATGATAAAGATCAAGATCTTACTGATGTATTTATTTTTGGATTTTCTTTCAGGATCTAAAAATTTTAGTGAAAATTGACAAATTAAAGTTTAATATGAATCGGGTGGCAACAGTCATGAATTTTTTTCAATCTTATATTATTAAGTACTTCATACGTCCCGCGACGTAGCATACGCCGCAGACTTGATCATAGATAGTGCAAAGAAAGGGGGGAAAGAACGGACACAAACTACAGCACGAAGAAATATATATATATATATATATATATATATATATATTAGGGCTGCGGAAATTATCGATTAATCTCTAGATTAATCGTTAAAAATTTTAACCAGAAACCAGCTGAGACAATCTAAAGCTATGTGAACGATTTTTCAGCTTGCTGGTTATATTGTCAATAAGACCCGCTCATCACTTGAACCGAATAATGTCAATACACTTGTCTGTTTGCGTTGTTGGTTAAAAGATGTCATATAAAGAACACATTACAGTGTTATTTTGATTTTCGACAAGTACGTTTAATAAATGCTTGATAAATTTTATTTAATCGTTAACAGCCATAATATATATATATATATATATATATATATATATATATATATATATATATATATAGAGAGAGAGAGAGAGAGAGAGAGAGAGAGAGAGAGAGAGAGAGAGAGAGAGAGAGAGACAGAGAGAGAGAGAGAGAGAGAAAGAGCAGTGGTTCTTAACCTTTTAGGAGGTACTTAATTAAACCCATCAGTTTTATATGTGCATTCACTGAACCCTTCTTAATGCAGCGTGTCATTATTAATAATATGAGTCGGGTGTGTGTCTTCACCTTCCCCGAACACCTGAGACTGACTCACCGAACTCCTGGGGTTCTATCGAACCCAGGTTAAGAACCACTGGTATAGAGTGAGCCGGGCTTTTCGGGGTTGCCCGTAAGAGCGTTATGTATTTTTACCGTATCGTTCAAGTCCAGCGATCATACTAATATTTTCACTGACTGTTTATTATAAATAGCTTGGACACTGTTTCCTCCAGGTCGACGTGACGTCAGGACACAATAATGACACAGAAGACGATGATGATGACGTAGATATCTCCTGCGGTGTCTGGAAGTTCAGGACCAATGTCTTCGGTCGGTGTTTCTCTAACCTGTACGTGTTTGCCCTGTCTGTTGGGATAGCTGCGCTGTTCTCTACCATGGTGGATAGAATCATACCAGTCCAGGTTAGTCAAGGGACTCGGAATGAATCTTTCCAATCCAAGTAAATCAGGGGAAACGTGGGATAGAATCATTCCTGTCAAAGATAGTCGGGAGACTCGTTGGATATAATCATTCCAGTCCAAGTTAGTCAGGGGAAACGTGGGATAGAATCATTCCCGTCAGTTAGTCAAGGGTCTCGGATAGAATCATTGCAGTCCAGGTAAGTCAGGTGACTCGTTGGATAGAATCATTCCTGTCAAAGATAGTCGGGAGACTCGTTGGATAGAATCATTCCCGTCAAAGTTAGTCAGGGGTCTCTGATAGAATCATTTCCGTCAAAGTTAGTCAGGGGTCTCTGGTAGAATAATTCCCGTCAAAGTTAGTCAGGGGTCTCTGATAGAATCATTCCCGTCAAAGTTAGTCAGGGGTCTCTGGTAGAATCATTCCCGTCAAAGTTAGTCAGGGGTCTCTGGTAGAATCATTCCCGTCAAAGTTAGTCAGGGGTCTCTGGTAGAATCATTCCCGTAAAAGTTAGTCAGGGGTCTCTGATAGAATCATTCCCGCCCAGGTCAGTTAGGGGACTCGCCCTTCAAAACAACTCTGAGTAAACAATCAATGGAATACTTTATATTTCTAAAGCATTTCTTTTTTCTTTTTTTCTCACATAAATTAAATATGCAAAATTCAAAATGGGATGACAACTATCAAAGATAGAGCCTCAATAATTGTTGATTTTTTCATGACATTTTAAAAGAACGATAATCACTCATGGCATTTAAGATGTAATCCGTTAAAATAACAAGCTTAAAGTTTTTAAAAATGGCACTACGAATATCAAATCTCCCCTACTTTGACTAATTTGAATCCTGTAATGTATATTCCTCAAACAGAAGCACAGAATGCAATGTTTAAATCACATTTTTGTTTTAAAATCTAACGAGGAAAAAACATCAATCACAAGGAAACAATATGTTGCAATTATCAGTATGCATTACCATATTATAATACCGCATGAATTAAAGATGTTCGCAAATTACACTTCTAATTTCTAATCACAGCTAAACATTCAGTAACTGTCCTTCATCAGTTCATCTAATGTATTTAAATTCTAAGCTAAATTATTCCATCGTCATTAACTGAAAGCAAAGTCTAAGTTCATGCGCGTTTTGAATGTTCGAAAATTATAAAACATAATTCTAACAAATGTTTGATCGTATGGCATAATTATTAATTCAATAATGAGGACAATAATAATCCTAATAATTTGATAATTAATATAGCGCTGTACCCAAACAAGTACCTGGGCTCAAAGCGCTTCACATAAAAATAGTTATACATAGTAGTTATATCAATCCCTTGAATGTACAAATTCATATCATAACCACAACGTATAACGACATTACAGTGTACAAATTCATATCATAACCACAACGTATAACGACATTACAGTGTACAAATTCATATCATAACCACAACGTATAACGACATTACAGTGTACATAATCTAAGAATGATAAACAATTCTAATGATGAAGAAGTGGATCAAATGTTACTCTGATCTGCAAAATCCCGGCTGACAGTTGTTAAATTAACATCTAAACCCTCCCACCTCAGCTCAAGTCTCTTGAGAAGCAGTTCAACATCGACAATGCCAAGGCCGGACTACTGACCACATGTAATAAAGTTGGCCTCATGACCACCATTCTCTTTGCTGGTCATTTCACAAGGGTGAGAACTCTCGCATGATTTATTTTGTAGACAAACACTGTGGGTGGATGGGAAGGGGTTGGGGGTTTACTTAACATCTTGAAAATAAAACAACCCCGTAAAATCAAAGTTTTGAATATAAATCCCTTATATATGAGACATAACTAAAAGTATTGATTATGTTCAAATGCGACAAATATTTACAGACTGAAACCGACTGATCTCCCCTTGATGTAAAAAAAACGGTGTGTGGGTGTGGTCACGGATGGCTAGATTTAACTCAGCATGACACGTGATTGTAAACAAAGCAGGCCGCTACATATAGTTATATATAGATAAACTAAAAATGCATTAATTTAATTACGGTACATTCGATCGATCTGAAATTTTTACATGATGCATTGTTGGGTGACACGAGTCTAGGTGCAGAATTTCAGCTTGATAGCATCACGGAAAGTGTGTCATTTTTTTACTTTTGTTTTTTCCGTCTGACCGACCGACCGCGAACCCAAGAGATGTCGGTGAAGTTAATATAAGGGATTTAATAAACTTTCCTTTAATAACAATTTTTGCTGTCTATGACTTAGCAAAATAATAAGGATTTAGGAGCCATCTTAACAAATGACATGGCTAAATAATAAGGATTTAGGAGCCATCTTAACGAATCTAATTTATTTAATGTCCCCTGATATGACAAGAAAAATGTGTGAATAATTCTGAGTCAACCGTTTTATGTTATAAAATATAACAATGTTAATTTAGACCAGTGCTTCTCAAAGTGGTGGTCCGCGGACCTGTGCCGGTCCGTGGGTCATACGCCGCCGGTCCGCAGAAGTTGTCAAAAGAGGACAGAAAAAAAATTGTCAGTCCTGGGAAAATAGTGCACCGGTCCCTGGTGCAATGGAAAAAATGCATGCTAGTCCGCCATACTAAAAAGTTTGAGAAGCACTGATTTAGACGGTTCAATAATTGACGTCATACACGGACTAAATGTGGGTCGAAGTACCTTGTAAACAGAAACATAATTTACACTTACGAAAAATATGAATCTGAATAGTATTGATATGAAAATATGATACTGTGTTGTTTTGTTGTTGTGGGTTTTTTTAATTTTTGTTTCTTTTTTTAATTAATTTTAATTTGCTTGTCAATAGAATCAAATACTGATAATGATTTTTTTTTAATTATTAGAAGTACTATAATACTAATACATTTTCGATTTATTATTATTCTCGTTGATGAATATGTTCAAAGATAAGATTTGTTTGTACGCCTGTTTACCAGAAATCAAACATCCCTGTCATCATTGGTGTGTCTGGTATCATACAAGGGTTTATTCTAATGGTGCCCGCAGTTTTACAGTACACCAACCCTTACCAGCTGGAGGTCTTGTAAGTAATGGTTCAAATGACATCAAATCTATCAAAATATCAGATTTACGGTCCATATGAGTGATCATCCGAGGGCCGAAAGCAAACAAATATTTTGAATTTCTTGGAAGTTTTAGCCAAAACATAAAAACTTTTATTTTAATTTTTTTTAATGTGTTTTTGCTGTCAATTCTCTGCCTGGAATTAAAACAGCCAGAGATAATCCTATATGAACACCGCCTGGGACTAAAACTCATCGATATAATTCCATAGCAACATCATTGAGCTCCTCCCCTTTTATCTGTTGTCCTTTGCAGACATCGAATTAAACTTTCTCAAAGGATTGATATTTATATAACCTTAACTAAATTCCGTATATATTTTTTCGAACATTGAATTAGTTCATAGGCCCTGTCTCAAAAACTAATTGACGCAAGATGCAATTGAGACGGTAATAAATTTATACAATAACCCTCTGACATGAAAGGAACTCATTAACACAAAAATTACATTAACTCATCTGGAAAAAACACAACGACTTATTCGGGAAGCCATATACGAATTCGAAATCTCTTGGCTTCTAAGGGCTCATTGATGCACATATGAACAGCTTGAAACACATATAAACACCTTGAAGCACATATGAACACCTTGAAGCACATATATGAACACATTGAAGCACATATGAACACATTGAAGCACATATGAACACCTTGAAGCACATATGAACACATTGAAGCACATATGAACACATTGAAATATATGAACCTATTGACACACAAACAGACTGGAACTCATTGACGAACCTTTTCACAACCTTCTGACATATGAACGCACGGACACACGAACGCATGGACACACTACCACATGGATATTCACTGGAAGGTGTATGTCCACCACAACGAGACACGCTCACTCAATAGTTGATTCTCTTCTACAGAACATCTAACAATGAGACAAAGGACAATGATAGCAGCTCCAAGTACACATGCAACAGCGGCCTCACCGTCACGGGACCCGCTGGAAACAACACCAGCGTCGAAGAGGTCAAGTAGAAATACTTTTATTCGCCGATGCTATCAAGGGGACGAGGGGGGGGCGAGGGAGATATACCTTCAGAGTGTTTTATTCAATATTTTATTCGGGGAAACAAAATAAAATTACATCATAAAATATATGAAGTTCGTAAAACTCTTTTCCTCACTGGGGGATATTAATCTCTACCGTCATGATATGGAAAGAGTTCAAAGGAACTCCGCGATTTCTTATTCATTTAATTGTTAAAACATTAAGTTTTGGGGTAGTCGTTTACTTTATTATTTTTATGTACTTTTGTACAGGTGTACACAAATAACGTTCATTCTTTTTTATTGCATCAGCCACTTATTGACTTATTTGTGAGTTTGTTTGTTGGTTTTGGGTTGGTTTTTTTTGTTTGTGTTGTTGTTTTTTTTTGTTGTTGTTTTGTTTTTATAAATATAACCCATTGCTTTAAATTTGGGGGATCAGTTAACATTATAGGGAATTAAAATGATTTGCTACCAAAATTTGTTGGTTACATAAATTTTAAAGTATAATCTCTTGAAACAAACATTCATCACCATTGTGACTTGTCCAAATCATACTTGGTGCGATCAATGGTGATGGAAATAGAAGAAATTGCTGGGGGGTTTTCATTCTTTTATTCTTTACATGAATTGTTGGCATTTTTTTTTACTTTAGAATCCTTCGGTAGACACAAACACTGGTTTAAGATACGATGACTGAATTGATTTTTTTGTTAAACATTCGTCTCTTAACAGATTAATAACGTCGCCTTCATCGTAGTGTTGATGATGCAGGTGTTGAAAGGTGTCACAGACACATTCCATTCATTCTTTCTGCCACCTGTCTACATGGACGACAACGCCGTGGACAAGACACAGATGTCCATTTATATGGGTCAGTAGATACTAGACACAGATGTCCATATATATGGGTCAGTAGATACTAGACACAGATGTCCAATAACATGGGTCAGTAGATACTAGACACAGATGTCCATATATATGGGTCAGTAGATACTAGACACAGATGTCCATATATATGGGTCAGTAGATACTAGACACAGATGTCCATATATATGGGTCAGTAGATACTAGACACAGATGTCCATATATATGGGTCAGTAGATACTAGACACAGATGTCCATTTACATGGGTCAGTAGATACTAGACACAGATGTCCAATAACATGGGTCAGTAGATACTAGACACAGATGTCCATATATATGGGTCAGTAGATACTAGACACAGATGTCCATATATATGGGTCAGTAGATACTAGACACAGATGTCCATTTACATGGGTCAGTAGATACTAGACACAGATGTCCATATATATGGGTCAGTAGATACTAGACACAGATGTCCATTTACATGGGTCAGTAGATACTAGACACAGATGTCCATATATATGGGTCAGTAGATACTAGACACAGATGTCCAATAACATGGGTCAGTAGATACTAGACACAGATGTCCATATATAGGGGTCAGTAGATACTAGACACAGATGTCCATATATAGGGGTCAGTAGATACTAGACACAGATGTCCATTTACATGGGACAGTAGATACTAGACACAGATGTCCATATATATGGGTCAGTAGATACTAGACACAGATGTCCATATATATGGGTCAGTAGATACTAGACACAGATGTCCATATATATGGGTCAGTAGATACTAGACACAGATGTCCAATAACATGGGTCAGTAGATACTAGACACAGATGTCCATATATAGGGGTCAGTAGATACTAGACACAGATGTCCATATATAGGGGTCAGTAGATACTAGACACAGATGTCCATATATATGGGTCAGTAGATACTAGACACAGATGTCCATATATATGGGTCAGTAGATACTAGACACAGATGTCCATTTACATGGGACAGTAGATACTAGACACAGATGTCCATATATATGGGTCAGTAGATACTAGACACAGATGTCCATATATATGGGTCAGTAGATACTAGACACAGATGTCCATATATATGGGTCAGTAGATACTAGACACAGATGTCCAATAACATGGGTCAGTAGATACTAGACACAGATGTCCATATATATGGGTCAGTAGATACTAGACACAGATGTCCATTTATATGGGTCAGTAGATACTAGACACAGATGTCCATATATATGGGTCAGTAGATACTAGACACAGATGTCCAATAACATGGGCCAGTAGATACTAGACACAGATGTCCATATATATGGGTCAGTAGATACTAGACACAGATGTCCATATATATGGGTCAGTAGATACTAGACACAGATGTCCATTTACATGGGTCAGTAGATACTAGACACAGATGTCCATATATATGGGTCAGTAGATACTAGACACAGATGTCCATATATATGGGTCAGTAGATACTAGACACAGATGTCCATTTACATGGGACTCTAGAGAGTAGACTTTCCATCTGTACGGGCCAGTAAAGACAAGAAAAACTCACTTTTAATTTACATTCAAAATGGAGACTTGTGTTATATTATGTGTTATCTACATTAATATCAACAATTTTAAATGTTTTTCTCTATCTCAGCCCCACATTAACTAAGTGTCATTAAAATTTAGTTAAGACACAAAAGGTTATTGTTCAAGTTCTCCACATACACGCAAGAGTCGGATATTTCATTTTTATTAATTTATACATCAATCTCATGAATTGAATTCGATATGGATAAAAGTCATTAAGTTCAAAAAACGCAGATATCTCAAATACCCAAACTAAAAGAATGACCTAAATAAACAAAGACTAAAAGAGTTAACTGAACATGGAATTGATTCACCTCACATTGATTTAGGCAACTAGTATTCAGATGTAAGACAATGGAAATACCGAAAACTTAAATTCATGGCACTAAAAACTTTCAACATTTTAACCCAGGTATCCGCCAGCTTTTCTCCAACTTAGCACAACCTTTAGGCACAGAGATTAATGGAATTCTGACAGAGATCCCAGTGGACCTTAAAGGTGAAGTACCCGCCGATGACTGAGTATATCGGACATTTCAAATTAAGACACAATTATTGCTTATGGGTTTATTTAGGATTACCATTAAACTTTTTACCACGTTTTTACTAACTCACTTTCGTTCCTGTGTGTCTGTCCACAATTTTTCAAATCCGCCAACGTAAATTTAAACCCCTTCTGATGGTCCTGGAGATCTAAATATTTTACCACAGATAGATCTTGTAGGACAATGCATTGTATCAAAATTTCAGATCGATCGAATGTGCCGTTATTAAATTATTGAACTTTTTAGTTTATCTAAATATAAGCCTATGTATTATCCGTCTGCCCTTGTTTACATTACATTCACGTGCCGAGTTCACACCAACCCCGACCACAAAAACCATGTTTAACATCAAGGGGAGATCAGTCATTTCCAGTATGTAAATGTTTGTCGGGCAATGCGTATTATATTTGAACATAATCAATACTTCAAAACTCACCATAGCCTACACTTAGACTAAAAAGAATAAAATAAATAGAAGTAAAAAAAAGATTTTTAAAAACCACGTTTTTATAAGCGGACTAAAAAGGAGAAAATATTTTTTTTAAATTTAAAATATAAAATAAGTGCCATGATGTAAAATGACTAAAAAGGTGGGCGGGCGCTTTTTAGGCGTTTGGCTAAAATGATTAGGGTTTACAAATGACGAGTAAGAAAATGAGTGAATTGAATTAGTTAAACCTGAGAAGCGCCCGCCCCACGTTTTAGTCACATTACATCATAGGGGCCGTCCATAAATGACGTCACGCACCTGGGGGGAGGGGTGTCCCACTTTTGTGATGATGCGTGACGAGGGAGAGGGAGGGAGGTTGAAGAAATGTGACGTCACATCAAAATGGTAACTTGAAATAAAACTTCCACTGAAATATTTGGTCGCTTACAATTTATTTAATGACTTTTTAAAAAAAAATCAGTGCTTCTCAATGTGCCTGTCGGTAGGCCATGCGGCGCTGGTTGGCGTAAGCTATCAAGACACGAAAATAAATCTAATTATAATCCTTAAGTTTGAGAATCCACAAGATAACATGAAATTGTTACACTGCGTCGTTTAATGTTGACATCAAAGCATTTGTGATGTAACCGCAGCTCCGTTTGGTTCTCTCGAACTTTTTTGCCCGTAACCCCAAAATATACAAGTTTATGCGTGCGTTACCCCCCCCACCCCCAGACTCTAGGTCCTGCTCACGTGACTCGGGTATTTGGGGGAGCATCGTTAGCGAAAATGCTACTGGTGAGTTTTACATGCATGACAAGTGTCTAAAAATGATCTGAATAGGATTATGTGTAGATATTTTAAGTCAAAACGACACTGAATATCCTTTTTATTTAAAGGGGGGGGGAGGGAATCTATTTGATAGAATTAAAAACGTTTTAAGTTTGATATAATTGTTCGATGAGTTTTTGGTCAAACGCCCCTGGCCATTCTAGTCTTCTAGATCAGTGCTTCTCAAAGTGGTGGTCCGCAGACCGGTGCCGGTCCGTGGGCCATCCGCTGCCGGTCCGCAGATGTTCTCAAAAAAAGGACAGAAAAAATTGTCAGTGCAGGGAAAATAATGCACCAGTCCCTGGTGCAATGGAAAAAATTCCTGCCGGTCCGCCATACTAAAAAGTTTGAGAAGCACTGTTCTAGATATAATGGTAAATGAGCCCATTTAAAATTAGCCAAGTATTCATTAATTTTATTGAATGCATCAAATTCTTGACATCGCAATTCGAGAGGAGCACAAAACAACTTTTCTTCTTAGCTCAGTTTTTAAGGCATTAATTTTAAATATCACAGAAACGATACGTGATACAGACAAGTCATGTGGATTAAGATTATTGTCACTCTTGTCAATATAAATTAAAGTAGGGTAGATTTAGGTGTCTTCGTATAGTACGCAGGTAAGAAATCTACATTGTTGCCAAATTTTAAAAAATGCATTTTCTGGAAGGAACCGGTTCAATAATGGACATATGTTCCAAGCGTACACGTGCACATGACGATTTTAATATATCTAGTGGATTTTAGTGGATGTTATATGTCCCAAATGAGTCTGCATTACCCCAAAAAATTCTCTTTTTGACCTCAGATGAGGTTATTTACCTCTGTTCGCCGACCTCTTTCTTACGGGATGCCCGTCAGTCAATTGAGGGATTTTTTAAAAATACATTTTAAAAATGTTATCTTTAAATAATTTTTTTTCTAAACAAAGACGTTAACCGTGATGATTAATAGTCAATGTTTATTTTGTATGCATTAAAATAAAATATATCGAGCACGCCACAAGCAACACGAGTGTTTCTGAAAGTCATGGTCCACAGAATCCTCGGGCCAGTGAGTCACTGGGCCACCATTGTGTTGCCAGTTCGTACTCAAAGAGGCGATAAACGTGAAGACAAAGTTAAATGTCCCATCATGTATGTCTTATTTCCCAATCAATTTAGATTGACATTAATATTAGGGCCAAATCTGAACGCCTTGTCTATTCTCATCTGGAGCTCAGAAAAAAAAACGAACATTACACTCCAGCATCTCTCCACTGCTTTCTTCTACCAAAACAATCCCCTAAGCCCTAAACTCTAAATGTCCGTCTGCTGTTGACGTGTTTCAGAGACTGAGATGAACCCCAAAGACAGCCGGTTCGTGGCAGCGTGGTGGCTGGCTTTCCTCATCTTCGGTGTCGGAACCGTCATAGCGTCGTTTCCTCTCGTCCTCTTCCCCAAACGGCTCATCTCCAAGAAGAAACAACAGATGGCGCTGGAAAAGGCGACCGTGACCTTTGCTGGGGGTCATGTTGATGAAGAGAATGAAGAACATGTTGTAGTGGAGTAAGTCAAGTTTTATAAAGCTCCAATTTGTTTCTACAAAATTGTACGTCGCTTTTGTGCGTTTTGTTAAAACTATTTGAATTTATACATTACGTCTATTTAAATAAGAAATGCATTTAAAACATACTAAACCAAAAGATCACTTTATACTTTATACATTTTAATTTTAATCTTTTTTTAAAAAAAGGTTTACTAGGTTTGACCTGTCTGCGTATACTCACGTTTTAGGATAACGAGCGATGGACAACTAATTTGATCAGCGTGTGGTCGTTTTTAAGAAAGCCCATTGTTATGTGTCCAAGGGTGGGTTTCACTTAAATAAATTCAACTCAAGCCACGGTTTGAAGTTTAACTTAACAGCAATTTAATACGTGAACTTGAAAATAAAAATGTACCACAAGCAGGTCTATATATCAACAATAATAAACACGAAGCAGGAAATACGTCAAACTCATTAAACATTTGTAAAACAATATGAGAGCTTTTGACACTGGTGCTGAACTCATATTTATACAAAAAATTATAAGTGATACTGGATAATGAACATTTTTGATTAATTGGTAACATGCGAGATTACGTGCAAAATTTGAAGCGCATTCCATCAAGCGTAAAGAAGGCTTCGTTTTGAGAAAGAACACACATAATCTCTACACAAAATCTACAGAAAAGATAGCGTATTTAAAAATAACTCATTGCAATAAAACAAAATATGTAAATCTATTTATATATATAATTCACCAAAGCGAGTATGTGTAAATGAGCATGACGAAGGACCCTCGCTGGGGTCGACCAATCAGTTTAAAGTTGGCAAGCCGAGGTAGGGGAGAGAGGGGCATTTAAACAAAAAAATTCGAGACCGTTCACTTGCGTTGTTCCTGCACAGACTAACATGTGATACCTAGTGTAGTTGTAATCACGTCTGCCTTACACGCGGAACGTCCTGGTCATGCCCAAGCAAAAACAATTTTAAAAAAAAATTTAAATGTGTGTTTGTGCCCGTTCTTTTCCCTCTTTTTTGCGAACATGGCTGACCATCGCTAGTGTCGACCAATCACAGTTTATGGTTTGAAAGTTAGGGGGTGAATGGTGGTGGGCAGTTAGATAACCGCAGTGCGAATGTCTCGAGATCAGCCATGCGTCGGTGCCCCCCTCCCCCCAACCGATGTTCACTCGCGTTGTTTTGATTTCTTCGTGCTGTTGTTTGTGTCCATTCTTTCCCCCCTTTCTTTGAACTATCCATGAGCAAGTCTGTGGCGTATGCTACGCCGCGGGGAGTATGTAGTTATATATAATGATAATCAAATTGAACAGGTTTACGCAAGAGCTATGTGTCACCAGAACATGGTGCAACTTAAACAGCTTGCCACCAGATGTCAATGACTTTACCTCAGTGGTTGGGACTTACCCTACTGCCACCACGGGATTTACCAAATTTATTACTGTAATGTTCCCGTTTAAAATTACAATGAAATGACAGTTAATGTCGTCCTGTAGGAAACCTATCATCGTGATTACATCGGACGACAACGACATGCTCTCTCCAGCTAGACGCCGTTTCAGCTTGGATTCTCCTAGAAAGAACAGTGGCACTTCCGGGAGTCATCCAGGTAGCAGAAGGTGAGAGTATGGGTGTGGTTCTCTCTTTTTTTAAAACATTCCATCCAATATATCTAGTTACTCGAATAAAATGCTCCTTTTGGTACTCGTGATAATTCTATCACCTAGTTCCTACAATGACGCCAAAAATTCGATTCAGAATAAATTTTATAATATTTAATTCAATGATTAATAAAGGTTTTATGGTTTGTTTCGGTTCTTTTACCGTACAAGAGTTTTTTTTCTCTATTTTGCATTACAAGCTAATTAGCGCAACTTATATTAAATCAAACCCACAGAAATTATCATGTAAGCTCAGCAAATAATAAACTATACAATGTCAAACCATTTTACCATCACAGATCATTTGTTTTAAATAAGGAAACTTTGTTTAAACAGTTTTAATATTTAGAAATGAGATAGAAAAATATTGTGTTACTCTCCGTGGGATTTTTTAGGTAAAAAAAAACTTTTCTTATTCTGCACACAAGAACAACATTTAAATCTCTAATAAAAATGCAGGACTAAACACAAACCATAGATAAGCGTAGGACGCAATAATCTTCTGTATAGAAGGAGCGTCTGTAAACAGATAAGATAAGATAAGATAAACATTCAAATACTTGTTCTTCCCGTCTGGAATTCGAGCGTGGAATGGGTAACCTGCAGCCAGGAAAACAAAGACACCATTTAACATTAAACACTTTAATAAAAATGCAAGACTAGACATAAACCATGAATAGGATGCAATAATATTATGTATAGAAGGATCATCTGTAACAGATAATATTAGATGAGATGAGATAATAAAAGATGAGATAACATTTAAATATACATGTATATTGCACAGTTTTCTGTGATAAAATATTTTAAATAGGGGTCTACCGATATGCCTTTTTGCCGATATTGCCGATACCGATATTACCGATATTTTTTTTGCAGATATGAGTGCCGATATGAGTATTTGTTAGGACAAAAACCAGCGGTCATATTTGATGACGTCATTCTTAAATTTATCACTCGTAATTATTTATCTTTTATATTAGGGGTCTACCGATAAGCATTTTCGCCGATATTACCGATATTTTTTTCCAATATGAATATTTGTTAGGACAAAAACCAGCGGTCTTATTTGATGACATCATTCTTAAATTTATCACTCCTAATTATTTATATTTTATATTAGGGGTCTACCGATAAGCATTTTTGCCGATATTACCGATATTTTTTTCCGATATGAGTGCCGATATGAGTATTTGTTATGACAAAAATAACAGCGGTCATATTTGATGACGCGGTGGTCGAGTGGCAGCGCACTGGACTGTCGTACCGATGGTCACGGGTTCGAATCCGTGTGAAGGCAAGGGGGGTTCCTAGGGCGTCCCTGAGTCACCCCGCTCCGAATGGGTACCTAACACTACATGTAGTTAGGCGGCTGGGTAATGCGTGGAACCCACAAAGCCGTGGCCAGTGAAAGCTGCATCACTTGCCAACAGATCATCTGTCATGGTCTGTGGACGCAACTATCTTCTGCATAGAAGGAGCGTCTGTATAGATAAGATAAGATAAGATTAGCACTCGTAATTATTTATATCTTACAATTAAGGGGTCTAGCGATATCCAGTTTTGCCGAAATTACCGATTTTTTTTTCTTCCGGAAACGAAGTTTCCGATGTGTTTACAAGTTCCAGATCATGACCTACATGGGACTCGTAACAAAACGAACCGTCCTTTATCAAAATGTACAAGCATATTAGGTACTCCTTTTGAAACTTCAATCTTGACTCATAATTATTAATTCTAACCAATAGTTTAATGGCTTTTGCACACGGCCACATTTTATGAATGAAACAATGGGAACAAAGTACAATAGTAATAGAGTGAAAATGAGGCTGAAGGTTGAATGGTTGCCAATGACAACAAGTCTTCACACGGTACATTTTGTTATTCCATACGAAACGAAATGTTTTAGACATGTGCGATTCTGCGTGCATCTTTGCTATTAGAGCAATTACGTGAACATAATGTTTACATGATATACATTTATTAGAGCAATTACGGTATACTTGGCATCGGCACTATTTACACAGTATTTCTGAGTATACGAAAATCGACCGATACCTAAACAATATCAAAGCACATGGCACACTGTATCGTGGCTGCACATATTAATACTAGGACTCTTTTGACTATTTCAATGCCGGTATCGGGGTCGATATATTAATTTGTCGAGATATTGTACATCTAAATGATAGTTTTTTTGTTTCCGTTTTTTTTTGTGTGGTCAAAATGTCACTTATTATGAAATATCGGTGACGTCAGTATCGGGACCTTTACATGCTACCGATACCGATATTGCCGATATCCAGATATCGGTAGACCCCTAATTTTAAACCTATTTGAATATTTGATACATTTAAAGCCTATCTTCTTAAGATCTTGCACTTAAAGGTAGAATACTAAATACTAAATATGTGACATTCTCATTGGAGGGCTGAGTCACATAGACTTATAGCCCGGCCTACAATACCAATGGCGAGCCTCAACATAAGGGTATCGTCATTGAGATATTCCACCACAGTGCGTGGGCTGTCTGATCCGTCCACGTCCCCAATCGCCACAGAGCAATTGGTCAGCAGATGTGCCACTGTCTCCTCGGCCATACCAAATAAACGGCAGCCGGATTCCTTGTTTTTGTCTAGCCTGTGCAAGTAGCTGTTTGTTGGGCAGTGTCCAGTCCACATTTGCGTAATGAGGGACTGGCAGCTACGGGGCAGCTCCCACTTGGGATCTCGCTTGCGCGGTCGCGGCATTTTGTTGTAAAGCACCCTTGGCGTGTTACCATTTTCCCAGCCCGCACGCCATCTTTCCATAAAGTAGGCTTTTAGCCAGTTTGACCCCCAATTGAGTCATTGAGCGATCGATTTGGGGCTGGGCAGCGCCCTGTTGCGCCAGCAGGTTTGCCCTTTCCTGCTGTGGTACTTTTACGTGCCCTGTAATGTACTGTAGG
Source organism: Ampullaceana balthica (assembly GCA_944989445.1). NCBI lineage: Eukaryota > Metazoa > Mollusca > Gastropoda > Lymnaeidae > Ampullaceana > Ampullaceana balthica. Next base: position 298,125 of record CALYLW010000081.1, read on the forward strand.
ACTACTATGGCCCCGTGAGATCTATTTTTGTCCACGAACTCCAGTACAGCATCGACAGTTTTCGTCTCCAATGAACTCCGACCCAGAGATTCCAGAGAGGATCTTGAGTCGGTGAAGACTACAACTGTTGGAAGACTACAACTGTTGGAAGACTACAACTGTTGGAAGACTACAACTGTTGGAAGACTACAACTGTTGGAAGACTACAACTGTTGGAAGACTACGACTGTTGGAAGACTATGACTGTTTGAAGACTACGACTGTTGGAAGACTACGACCGTTGGAAGACTACGACTGTTGGAAGACTACGACTGTTGGAAGACTACGACTGTTGGAAGACTACAACTGTTGGAAGACTACAACTGTTGGAAGACTACAACTGTTGGAAGACTACAACTGTTGGAAGACTACGACTGTTGGAAGACTAAGACTGTTGGAAGACTACAACTGTTGGAAGACTACAACTGTTGGAAGACTACAACTGTTGGAAGACTACGACTGTTGGAAGACTACAACTGTTGGAAGACTACGACTGTTGGAAGACTATGACTGACTGAAGACTACAACTGTTGGAAGACTACAACTGTTGGAAGACTATGACTGTTTGAAGACTACGACTGTTGAAAGACTACGACTGTTGGAAGACTACAACTGTTGGAAGACTATGACTGTTGGAAGACTACAACTGTTGGAAGACTACAACTGTTGGAAGACTATGACTGTTTGAAGACTACGACTGTTGGAAGACTACGACTGTTGAAAGACTACAACTGTTGGAAGACTACGACTGTTGGAAGATTACGACTGTTGGAAGACTACGACCGTTGGAAGACAACGACTGTTGGAAGACTACGACTGTTGGAAGACTACAACTGTTGGAAGACTACGACCGTTGGAAGACTACGACTGTTGGAAGACTACGATTGTTGGAAGACTACGACTGTTGGAAGACTACGACTGTTGGAAGACTACAACTGTTGGAAGACTACGACTGTTGGAAGACTACGACTGTTGGAAGACTACGACTGTTGGAAGACTATGACTGTTGGAAGACCACGACTGTTGGAAGACTACGACCGTTGGAAGACTACGACTGTTGGAAGACTACGACTGTTGGAAGACTACAACTGTTGGAAGACTACGACTGTTGGAAGACTATGACTGTTTGAAGACTACGACTGTTGGAAGACTACGACCGTTGGAAGACTACGACTGTTGGAAGACTACGACTGTTTGAAGACTACGACTGTTGGAAGACTACGACCGTTGGAAGACTACGACTGTTGGAAGACTACGACTGTTGGAAGACTACGACTGTTGGAAGACTACGACTGTTGGAAGACTACGACTGTTGGAAGACTACAACTGTTGGAAGACTACAACTGTTGGAAGACTACGACTGTTGGAAGACTACAACTGTTGGAAGACTACGACTGTTGGAAGACTACGACTGTTGGAAGACTACGACTGTTGGAAGACTATGACTGTTTGAAGACTACGACCGTTGGAAGACTACGACCGTTGGAAGACTACAACTGTTGGAAGACTAAGACTGTTTGAAGACTAGGACTGTTGGAAGACTACGACCGTTGGAAGACTACGACTGTTGGAAGACTACGACTGTGGGAAGACTACAACTGTTGGAAGACTACGACTGTTGGAAGACTATGATTGTTTGAAGACTACGACTGTTGGAAGACTACGACCGTTGGAAGACTACGACCGTTGGAAGACTACGACTGTTTGAAGACTACGACTGTTGGAAGACTACGACCGTTGGAAGACTACGACTGTTAGAAGACTACAACTGTTGGAAGACTACAACTGTTGGAAGACTACGACTGTTGGAAGACTATGACTGTTTGAAGACTACGACTGTTGGAAGACTACGACCGTTGGAAGACTACGACTGTTGGAAGACTACGATTGTTGGAAGACTACGACTGTTGGAAGACTACGACTGTTGGAAGACTACGACTGTTGGAAGACTACGACTGTTGGAAGACTACGACTGTTGGAAGACTACAACTGTTGGAAGACTACAAATGTTGGAAGACTACGACTTTTGGAAGACTACAACTGTTGGAAGACTACGACTGTTGGAAGACAACGACTGTTGGAAGACTACGACTGTTGGAAGACTATGACTGTTTGAAGACTACGACCGTTGGAAGACTACGACCGTTGGAAGACTACAACTGTTGGAAGACTAAGACTGTTTGAAGACTAGGACTGTTGGAAGACTACGACCGTTGGAAGACTACGACTGTTGGAAGACTACGACTGTGGGAAGACTACAACTGTTGGAAGACTACGACTGTTGGAAGACTATGATTGTTTGAAGACTATGACTGTTGGAAGACTACGACCGTTGGAAGACTACGACCGTTGGAAGACTACGACTGTTTGAAGACTACGACTGTTGGAAGACTACGACCGTTGGAAGACTACGACTGTTAGAAGACTACAACTGTTGGAAGACTACAACTGTTGGAAGACTACGACTGTTGGAAGACTATGACTGTTTGAAGACTACGACTGTTGGAAGACTACGACCGTTGGAAGACTACGACTGTTGGAAGACTACGACTGTTGGAAGACTACGACTGTTGGAAGACTACGACTGTTGGAAGACTACAACTGTTGGAAGACTACGACCGTTGGAAGACTACGACTGTTGAAAGACTACGATTGTTGGAAGGCTACGACTGTTGGAAGACTACAACTGTTGGAAGACTATACGACTGTTGGAAAACTGTTTCTTCTACATAGGTGTACGCGCACCTCTTTCACACCCCTGTGAATTGCTTCTAGCTCGTCATCCCCACTTGAGGCTAGTTTTCCACATGGTCCAGACAGTTCAGCTGATGCTGGTCCCCCCGAGGGGTATTCAATCAGTGCGCCGTACCCGCTTCGTCCATCTGTGAAACATGAGCCGTCTGCGTACTCTCACTAAGCCGGTTCCATAGACATTGATAGTTCTCAGCGCTTCTTCGTGCTGAATACATAATGTTCCTTCTAACAAAACAATATAATGCTGGGTGGCAAGTCGAATCTACACCTATTTATTAGCGGGAGACAGTGCAGGAGGAACTAACACAATGCGGTTTATAGGTTGTGATGAACGAAAAGAAAAAATATGTGTATAATATTTAACACTTTCCAAAATATCTCTCTTTTGTGATTGTTTAGGGCGAGTTTATTCCCCCCTCTGGAAGGGCCCACGGAACGGAAGGTCAGTCTTACCGGGGACATCGTTTTCCCTCAGACCAAACGTCCCAAAAATGAACCTCCGTCAAAAGTAGACAAACAGGAGAGCACCATGATGGAGCTACTAAAAGGTTAGAGATTCTAGGCAGCATGCCACGTGTCAAGCATACATACAAGATAGTTTTTTGACAACAAACGCGCTTAAATGTAAGGTCGTGGAAATTTTAGATGAAAACAAGACGGCAGTTGACCAAATGGTTTCAGCTGTGTTTTGTTTCTTTCAGATTTCCCAAGAGCCTTGATCCGCCTCCTGAAGTCTCCCGTGTACGTCTTGATCCTTGTCGACATCGCCATCATCTCTATACCCATGAATGGGATGGCCATGTTCAGAAACGTATACATGGCCAATGAGTACAATATCCCCATGTCTCAGGTTTCGTACGCGTCAGGTAATTGTCATAGTGTGTACATGGCCAAAAGATGAAAAATGCTAATACTTTCAATCTTTGAAACCCCTTGGCAGAATGAAATACAAAAGGGAAAATATCTGCAAATATATTTAATCTTTAAAAAATAATTCTCAGACATTTTCATTTTTCTCAAAGACGAAACCTGCGAACCTAAACAGCTATTTTAATTTTGTCACAAAAACAAATATTTTGGAGTCTTTTAGGGAGTGTGTCTTTCTTTCCAGTAGTAAGATTTTTATCTTAAAATTTTCAGTTATCCCTCTATGCTTTTTATATTACCTGCAATTGTGCACTCAGAAAAATAATTTATTGTTCAAAATCAGGCATAAGCACTGCCGTTGGCCACATTGCTGGTACAGTGGCCAGCTCCTGGTTGGCGAGTCGAGTCCGTTCCAAATTTGGATACCTTTACATCATGCTTGCCTCCTACCTTGTGCAAACTGGCCTGAACCCTCTCTAAATCATCTTCGGTTGTGGCAATGAACAAGTCTTCGGCGCAACAGGCGAATAGTAAGTTGGCCTTGTCTCAAAGTCCACGTCGAAGCTTCTTAGGTTGCACTTTGTCAGCTAGACTTTGTTTAAATACACATTATTTAGATCTAAACTTTAAAGAACTTTAAACCACGTTTTGGAACCTAAACTGCGTGTCGGCATTTCGGGGTTGTGTTCTGAGGGAGGGTTTACGAAAATAGAGGGATTTTAATTAAGAGGACGTTTTGCTTTGAACTTTCAATATTTCCTTAAACAAATTTTCATTTTCTTTCCTTTACATTTTTAAGTCCTTAGTTCATTTACATAATTTTACAAATCTATTTTCAAAACAATTTTAAAATTCTTTAAAATATTTTATTAGTGAAATAAATGGTAATTAACGCGGATTTGATAGAAAATGTTGTAAAATCCTGCATTATAAATTGATTTTTTTTTACATTTAAAACACTCTAGGCTGTAAAATGTCAGATCATATACAAAATTGTAAATGATTATTAATGGTTTGGTACCTAACTTACTAATGCTATTATTATATTAAATTTATGTTTCTCGCCTATCATTTCAGTGGTGTTCCTATCAATGACACAGATACCTGTAACTGCACGGCAGCCAAACAGCTGATATCCTGTGGCAGTGATGGCAGGAATTACCTGTCCCCGTGTTACGCAGGTTGTACTGGGGTCAATGGAAAGGTGGGTTGATATTTAGGTCAGTCAAGGTCATTAAAGGTCAGTTGAGGTCAGTCAAGGTCAGTCGAGGACACACACGCGAGTCAAGTTAGTCGTTAAATGGACAGTAACCGATTGTTAGGTCTGTGAAGTTAGTAGATAATGTGGACAGTCACAGATATTTAGCTCAGTGAAGTAAGTAATGTAGTTAGTTAAGGTCAGTTAAGTAGTCAGTTAAGGTCAGTCAAGTAGTTAGTTAAGGTCAGTAAAGTAGTTAGTTAAGGTCAGTAAAGTAGTTAGTTAAGGTCAGTAAAGTAGTTAGTTAAGGTCAGTAAAGTAGTTATTTATGGTCAGTCAAGTAGTCAGTTAAGGTCAGTAAAGTAGTTAGTTATGGTCAATCAAGTAGTTAGTTAAGGTTAGTCAAGTAGTTTTAAGGTCAGTCAAGTAGTTAGTTAAGATCAAGCAAATAGTGTTAGGGTCATTCAAGTGTTTACTGATTTCGATTGTGGGACTTTGTGCTATCTTCCAGTCGTTACATTTGTTTCACTTTTAAACTGTTGATGAGTTTCTTTATATTGTGTAATCTCTGCTCTACATAAGGGACCGTCTATAAATGACGTCACGCAACTTTGGTCGGTTTTTCACCCCCTCCCCCCTCGTCACACCCCTCACAACAAGTTACACCCCCTCCAATGTGACGTCACAAGGCTTTGCACCCCCACCCCCCTCCCCCACCATAAAAGCCGTATTAACACGCGTGAAGCCGTGTAAATGTCATTAAATAAATTGTAAGCAATCAAATATTTAAGTGGAACTTTTTATTTAAATTTGCCCATTTTTATGTGACGTCACAGTTCATATTGAGAAAAATATGTGACCCCCTCACCCCGCCCCCTTTCCCTAGGTTCGTGATGTCATTTCTGGACGGCCCATAACTTCATGCACAAACATTCAAATAATCATGATTTACACTGTAGAGCATTCAATCCTGCCCTCTTTATTATGGAACTATTAAATTTTTGTTTAATCTATGACTTTGAACGCTATGCTGAATTTCTGCAGATAACTATTTATAAATTTACCATAAATCCTCGGCAAATTCATCTTCAAACTATTTAATTTTGTTTCAACCACCGGCCCAGCTATTCACCGACTGCACGCGCCTACTGAACTCGACCTCACAGCCTATCGTCACGCCTGGCCTGTGCAGCACTGACTGCTTCAACAACTTTCTCCTCTACACAGGTCTTCATGGGGTGCAATACTTCGTGGATGGGGCGGCCATGGTACCACGTAACCTCCTCATCTTAAGGTAAAAGTGGCAAAACGGTCAATTAAAATTAATATTACAAATTTGAGAAAAGGGATTTTAAAAACACGCTTTTATTCCAATCCACTAAAAGGGATAAAATAAATTATTCGCACACAATTTCTCATGGCTCAAAAAATAATTTGAATATTATCCCAAAGGTAAAATTCTTATTTGCTATCAAAACTCTAAACAAACTTAACACTGACTTGTTCGATTCATTCGGTTATAAATAATGTCCATAATTTTGCTTCTACTTATTGATCCCTCTAATCATCGCATCATTATCAGATTAATTTATTATTTGAGGTGGGGCCATTTGGAGGAGACCTAGACGTGCATTAAAAATGTGACTGATTTTAAGCGATGCACTTTTTATCATTAAAACTAATACATTTTTAAGCCACTAATTTAAATGTCATTATCAGCTCCTTGTTCTATTCTGATTTTGTATTTGTTCGAAAATGACCATCCATTACTCCAGCCAAAGTAATATCACCAATTATGGATTTGGAAAAAAAGTTTTATTTAACTTAACCAAGCAATTAAATATGTCAGTGAACCAAGTTATTACACTTATATGTGTACCAAGTCATTACACAAATCTGTCAACCAAGCCATTATACATATATGTGTACCTAGCAATTACACAAATCTGTCAACCAACCCATTACACATATATGTGTACCAACCCATTACAGATATATGTGTACCAAGCCATTACACATATCTGTGTACCTAGCCATTACACATATCTGTGTACCAAGTCATTACACAAATATGTGTACCAAGTCATTACACATATATGTGTATCAAGTCATTACACATATCTGTGTACCAAGCCATTACACATATCTGTGTACCAAACCATTACACATATCTGTGAAACAGGCCATTACACATATCTGTGTACCAAACCATTAAACATATCTGTGAAACAGGCCATGACACATATCTGTGTACCAAACCATTACACATATCTGTGTACCAAGCCATTACACATATCTGTTTACCAAACCATTACACATATCTGTGTACCAAGCCATTTCACATATCTGTGCACCAAACCATTACACATATCTGTGTACCAAGTCATTACACATAACTAACTGTGTACCAAACCATTACACCTATTTGTGTAAAAATACATTACTTATATATATGTGTACCACGCTGGTACATCAAGAATAATTGAGCTGTGAAGACGTTAGATTCCTCCAAAAAGGTGCGGTAAAAACGTTCAGTTAATCTTCCATTTTTTATTTGGATTTTTCTTTGATGCCTCTAACTGTTGCGGTGATCGGAAAAAAAGGTTTGAGAACACTTGTTTTATAACTTAAAATATTTTACTGTGATGTATTTCTACAATAAAAAATGTGCAAAACTTTTGGGGTTTTTCTCTTTTCAGATTAGTTGACCCACGAGATCGAGCTTTCGCCATCAGTTTCTTTATGTTCTTTATGAATGTCAGTAAGTTCTTTTCTCATTTTGCACAAACAAATTAAAGGATTATAAAGTGTTTTTGTCAATCAAATAAAGTCTTTTTTAACGTAGATTAAATTAATGCAGATAAATGTAATTGTTTATAACATTCACATAATATAATAAAGCTAACCACTCACTGGTGAAACCTTTTTATTAACAACTCTTTTCAGTGTTGTTTCAGTAAGTAGCCACTTGATAATAAAGCTACTGCTCAGTGGTAAAGCCTTTATTAACAGCTGTTTTTTTAAATGTCTTTTTCAGTAAGTATTCCTTCACCCAATATATTTGGATCCATCATCGATGACACATGCCTGATATGGGATAAAGACTTTTGTCAGCTGTATGATAGAGACAAAATTAGGTCTGTTCTTGATTTGATAAACTGTTTTTTTTTAAAACAAAGTAAAAGACAAAGCTGAGAGTTATTGTTTTGTTTTGGTTTTTTTTTCTGTTTTTTTTTAAATTCTTCAAATAGTAATTTCTGATCATTTTGTGGGTTTTAATTTTTCTTCTTGTTGTTAAGTCTTGTGGTTTCTATTTTTAAACCATATGTTTTATTGTAATTTTTATATCTATTTTCACGTCGTTTGAAGAAACAAACAAAAAATGTAAATTGGGCTGGCAAAGTAAGGCAGTGGCATAGCTGGCTAGTTGGCAGTGGCATAAGTAGTAAAGAATAAAATTTGTCAGTTGGCCGAAAATGTCTTCCTCCGTGTAAATAAAATTAATACCCCCGTGGGTTGTACCCCATCTTTGCCGCCTTTACTACCCAGCTGGGGTTATTTTTAGAACTTTCTTGGATTTCCTTCTGGAACTTTAGAACTTCTATTATAAATCAGTTGGAGATAACTGAAAGCATGTGTCAGTCTGATTTCATTTTTTTTGGGACTATTTATAAACAAAATAAAAGCCCATGTCATTCTGTAACCCTTTGGGACATAATCAGCTTTTTTTTTAAATTGAAAATCATAATCATTTTGGTTTCGATATTAACAGAGCGTGTGGTGTTTCTCCTCGTAAATTATTTTTGACGTCATTGTTTGAGCTTATATTTTACATTTGGAAAAGGGATATATAGCGACATTTTGTGAAAAATAAATCATTCTAACGAACAAAAATTTAATTATTTATTCTTTTTATTGAACTCATTCACATACAATTTTTGGTTGTCACATACATTGATTAGAACGCTTGCAATAACATTCAATAACATGCAATAAAGTTACTTCGGCTTTTGAAAAAAGTGGGTGCCATCGGTGCCCCAGAGCAACCTAGTTTACAATAGCAGTTTCTTGTGTGGGTTTTTTCAGATCTTGGTATAATCACTTTCTATTCTATTTAACGGTGAAATGATTTAAATGTGTCAATGTTTGCTCTCCCCAGATACCTCTTGTCCGGTGTTGATGTGGGCATCAACGTGATTGTCATCTTGACCCTCTGCCTGAATATCTTGCTCTTCCGCTGGGAAAATAAAAAGCTTCGAAAAAAGCAGGAGGCTGAAAAATTGGCAAACCAACAAAAAGCTGATCTAGAAAATGGAGATAATGAACTTCATCACAAGTTATAGAACAAGACGAATTATTAAATGATGTTTTTAAAACTTAAAACAAACTTGTAAACTTGCCCAAGAACGTGTATTCTTCACACTGATTTCCATTTTCTTTCTAGTATACATTTGTTTGGGATTGTTTGATATTACCCTAATTATAAAGTTGTTATTTTCCTTTTTATTCCATAGATAACAAAATTTACTTGACGTATATAATTTTTTAAGTTTTACAATAACCGCTTTTTTCAAGTGTGATGACCTGGCAAACGGAAATTGGTTATCAGTTTATTCTTTAGGCAGTTTAGGTGGCACTATGAGGTCAAATATTAAATATATATTTTGGTAGTGGCGTAATATTCTTTAATGAGGAGAATAAATAGAGTTACTGAACGCAAATTGTGTTACATTTTGAAAAACAATAATATAGTTCTGTAAAGTATATATCTAGTAGTTCCTCAATTGAAACCGAACTTGAGACTTAAATCATTGTGTCTTGTTGCTAGCTTTGAACTTTTTTTTGTGGGGTGCGCAGATGACTGATGATACCACTTCTTTGCGAAATATATTGTACAGTATTTGCTATAACTGTATTTATAATTTATGTCAATGTCAATGTACAACTTTTTCTCCCTTCACCATTTATCATAGGCAGCCATTTTGAGTTGGTATTACATAGATTTCATTTATATCGACACATACAATTATTAGTCATTTCTTGCTATGCAAAAAGAAAGACTTAATCCAAATTTTGGAGATGGCGCAGAACTCAAGAAGATACAAGATAAGCAAACGAATTGTGTGATTATAACAATAAATTAATGTTTATTAATGGACATACACTTAAAAAGAGTTTTGATAGTATGCATGATACGAATTTATAAAATAAAGCTTTTCTAATGTCGATTATTCATTTTCTCTTAGATGAAGAAAAAGGTCTTAACTTAAACACTTCCACCAGGTAAAAAGATAGTAGGGCATGTTGATTGGTTCTAAGAATGCACATTCATGAAATCACGCACACCTCTGACAATGCACTCTCTATGACACCACGCACACCTCTCACAATGCACTCTCTATGACACCACGCACACCTCTCACAATGCACTCTCTATGACACCACGCACACCTCTCACAATGCACTCTCTATGACACCACGCACATCTCTCACAATGCACTCTCTATGACACCACGCACACCTCTCACATTGCACTCTCAGTGACACAACGCACACCTCTCACATTGCACTCTCAGTGACACAACGCACACCTCTCACATTGCACTCTCAGTGACACAACGCACACCTCTCACATTGCACTCTCAGTGACACAACGCACACCTCTCACATTGCACACTCAGTGACATGTCGCACACATCTCAGAATGGAGCATACACTCACTACTCATGACAGGAACCAACAAAATAATATGCCTATCATTGGGGAGAAATTTCCAAAAAACATTCAATTCACAACGATGTTTATGATGAGTCTGATGTAGAAAATAATAATAAAGATAATTATTAAATATAGGTTAAGCAAAACTCACGTAATACATTTTAATATATTTTAAACGTCATGTAATTATCAAACGTAGAAAATAATATGAATGAAAGCAATAAATGTGGCAAAATAAATTTCTCCAAATTGTGCAATGTATTTATTTTTATTTCGAGAATATTTTATCTGGCAATCCATGAATTATACCTGATGAATTACAACAGACATACGCAATATTCTGTCCGCTGTACCCAGCAAGAACAGACCTTCCCCCCTCCTCCCCTCGAGACACACCCTCAAATCCTTATTAGAAATATGTATTCCTTTCAGTAAATTAAAGTTGTTGTTTTTTTAATCCCTAATTAAATCGGATAGTATTATAAAAACTAGATTTAACTACATGTAGCCTATATTCAAAGTTCATTCTGGTCTCATCTTATAGTCACAGATCAACATTTAGTAATTAAAGTCATTCTAATATTTTGAATAATATGATTAACAATCTATTTGATATTTTGAAAATGATAATAAATTTTTTATATTATATTGATAATAAAAATTATTGTGGTTCTTTTTTACCATTCACAATTCTTTAAAACGATGCTTTGAGGCACCGCTCGCTTTTATGGAATGTTCTGGTCTGTGGCAAAATTTGCATTGAATCGCAGAGACGGCGTAGTGATTTCTCATGTTCTGAAAACTGTTCGTAGTCTTGCTTGGTCTGATTTTTATGATGTAAAGTTGTTTTTTTTTATTTAATGAGATATCGATTTAAAAATAAAGAATAATACTATCTAACTATTAATTATAGGTAATAATTATTAATTTGATAATATCGTTGCTCTGCACATGAAAAAGTATTTGAATGTGTCATAAAACTATTCGTGAGGAACAATGCTAACCAGGCTAACGTGGAAAACAAACACTTGATCAACATTTAAAACACTAATAAAAATGCAAGACTAGACACAAACCATGGATACGCGTAGGGCGCAATAATATTCTGTTTAGAAGGAGCGTCTGTAACAGATTAAAAAAAAGGTCAATTTAATTTCATGTTATATTAAACATCGCACCCAAAACATTAAATAAATGAGCAAAGAAGTAATTATATTTAAGTTTACTGAAAATGTAAAACTTGAAGCCGTGAAAATTTTGATTATTCTGGATTGGACAATGCTGATCAAACCAATTGGTATTTTAAGTAAAAGTATTAACCCGATGGTGCTAAGACCTCAGACAACAACACGGTATAAGACTTCAGTAATAATTTGGTGACGTAAAAACCTGACGCATAAAAGGCTTAAAATTTAGAATTGGACAGTGATAAAATTTTCAAATAAAATGCAAGATACGCAAAAGATTTGTGTGATTTAAGCAATTAATATAAAGCTTTAAAATAATGGAGAAATACATCTGTGGACATATTAATCTTTAATTCCGACTGCTAGCAAAAATATTTGCTATATGTTTAATTTTGTTATGTACTAGAATAATATATAATGTAAATGTAATATGAATACTTGTGTTTATTTATTTTTACTTGCGAAGGCAATGGTCGTAACACTCGTAAAGTCTACATTCATTTGACCATCCATAACGCTTTACACTTTTTGTTTAAACCACACAAATATTTTTTTCCTTGTATTGCATAATATGCTGAAAGACGTAGTTTATTTTTTTTTAATGTGGTTGTATGATTTTAGCCGCCCCCTCCCACTTTACGACAAAAATGTATCATGCCGCATCAAGCAGCCTAAAAAGGCGCGCCTTCAACTATTTTTTTTAAAAAAATGACATTTCCCCTGTGGTGGAGCACTCCCTCCGCACCCATTCCTCAGACACAGAGTACGCCGATTCTAGATACTCTAAATGGGAAAAGGGCCGTCCATAAATGACGTCACACGACTTTGGCCGATGTTTCAGCCGGGGGGGGGGAGGCCCGAGTCACACGTCGTCACAAAAAGTTAGACCCCCTCCCATATGATGTCACAAAGCTTTACCCCCCCCCCTTAAATGCCATTTTTTATTTGAAAATGAGCATGCTTCCAATCACTTTTTTATCAGGTACGTATGTATTTAGTGCAGTGGCGTAGCTAGGGGGGGCGGTGGGGGCGGTCCGCCCCGGGCGGCACACATTTTGGGGGCGGCATTTCTGGGCATTTGAAAAGTAAAGCCATTTCCGACAACCGCACTTTTTCTTTTGAAGGGGGAAAAACCAAGGTGAAACAAAAATATTCTTAATTTTGAGTCTTAATTATCGGATTCTCGCAACATTTGTTTGACTACATAGTGGTTGTTATAACTAACGCAAAACCGTTCAAAAACTTAAAATCGCCCAAAAAGGGTATAAATTTGTTTGGAAAATTAAGCGGTATACGTCACAGATGTCGCTTTTATATGAAAAATTTACCCAAAAAACACATCACCGCTGGGCCGATTATGCGCTATTAATATCGCCACGACTGTTTTTGTGTGGAATGTCGACATGAGCAGAATCATGCGTGAACAAGAACCTACATGGCATGGTGGTTCAACACAAGAACATACATGGCATGGTGGTTCAACACAAGAACCTACATGGCATGGTGGTTCAACACAAGAACATACATGGCATGGTGGTTCAACACAAGAACATACATGGCATGGTGGTTCAACACAAGAACCTACATGGCATGGTGGTTCAACACAAGAACATACATGGCATGGTGGTTCAACACAAGAACATACATGGCATGGTGGTTCAACACAAGAACATACATGGCATGGTGGTTCAACACAAGAACCTACATGGCATGGTGGTTCAACACAAGAACCTACATGGCACGGTGGTTCAACACAAGAACCTACATGGCATGGTGGTTCAACACAAGAACCTACATGGCATGGTGGTTCAACACAAGAACCTACATGGCATGGTGGTTCAACACAAGAACATACATGGCATGGTGGTTCAACACAAGAACATACATGGCATGGTGGTTCAACACAAGAACCTACATGGCATGGTGGTTCAACACAAGAACCTACATGGCATGGTGGTTCAACACAAGAACCTAACTACATGGCATGGTGGTTCAACTGTTGTGTTTAACTTGCAAGTAGTATTTTTATTTTACTGTTTCAGTTTACAGTTTAAAAATTAAATTTATTTTGTTTTTATTGCATTAAAATAGCACAAATAATTTTTGCTTTTTTTATATTAAAATACGGTTATTCATTAAAAATGTTACGACTATCCAATTAAAGTAATGTGTAAATAATTTAAAGTATGACAAGAATATGAAAATATTCAAATTTCTCCGTTAATACAGACATGTTTTTCAACAAACACAGTAGGCATAAATAATTTCAAAAAAATTTCAAGCGTCTTGGAAAAATTGACATCTGAAGAAGTAACTAGTAAAACGAGATCAGGTGCTGGAACTTTATTTTATTAAATGCAATCTTTTTCATTTTTATGTTATCTCAATTTATGGGAACCCATCTTTTTTAAAAACTAATGCAAACCCATTTAATGGAACAAAGAGATGTGCTAATACAGAACCCTGTTATAGAGAGTATGAGATATCAACCGAACGCAGAGTTAGAAGGAGAAAAAATAAGAGTGGGAAAAATTCAGAAGACGTGGTTCAATCTTTAGAACAAGAAGTGCAACGCGAATTGTTTTTATCCATGGATAGAATTATAAAATAAAATAAAAAAGGCGCTTTGATCAGGTGTATATCCTTGCAAGAGAATATTCGTGTACCATATTATACCATGTAACCTACTAAATGAAGCATTTGATAATCAAATAAATTACTGTTTTGACATTGATAAAGAAATTTTCAATATTGAAAGAAAAAAGGATCCAGGTTTTTATGGTTGTACTTACACTACAAGAAGAGGCATAACGTTAGAAAACGGGGGAAAGACCCCTTGATCTATTAAAATTTATTAAACAGACTAGATTGGAAATTCTGTACCCAACATTGTAATTTTGCTATGAATTTTTTAACAATTGCTATCAGTGTCTTATCTTATCTTATCTGTTTACAGACGCTCCTTCTATACAGAAGATTATTGCGTCCTACGCTTATCTATGGTTTGTGTTTAGTCCTGTAGTGTCGCTTGTTCTGAAAGGAGCTTCTCCAAACTGAAATCGATAAAAAAAAATTATCTTCGTTCCACAATTAGGAATTTAAGACTACACAATCTTGCAGTAGTGTCCAATGGACATAAATGACGTTACGCAACTAGAAGGGGGGGGGGTCACGCATTTGTGACGATGTGTGACGAGGGGGAGGGGGTGTTTAAGAAATGTGACGTCACATCCAAACGCACAACTTTAGATATAAGTCCCACTTAAATTTTTTATTGCTTTCAATTTATTTAATGAATTTTTCAATGGTTTAACACGTGTTACGATATTAAGAGTGCATACTTACACTAAATACATATTAAAATGGGAAAAAAAAAGGTATTTCCAACGTGCTAACTTTCATTTTGAAAATAAGTTTTTTGTTAGTTTGTTGTTGTTGTTGTTGCTTTTTTTGTTGTTTCAATGACACCACGCACACCTCTCACAATGCACTCTCTATGACACCACGCACACCTCTCACAATGCACTCTCTATGACACCACGCACACCTCTCACAATGCACTCTCTATGACACCACGCACACCTCTCACAATTCACTCTCTATGACACCACGCACACCTCTCACAATGCACTCTCTATGACACCACGCACACCTCTCACAATGCACTCTCTATGACACCACGCACACCTCTTACATTGTACTCTCTTTGACACCACGCACACTTCTTACATTGCACTCAATGACACAACGCACACCTCTCACATTGCACTCTCAGTGACACAACGCACACCTCTCACATTGCACTCTCAGTGACACAACGCACACCTCTCACATTGCACACTCAGTGACACAACGCACACCTCTCACATTGCACTCTCAGTGACACAACGCACACCTCTCACATTGCACTCTCAGTGACACAACGCACACCTCTCACATTGCACACTCAGTGACATGTCGCACACATCTCACATTGCACACTCAGTGACATGTCGCACACATCTCACATTGCACACTCAGTGACATGTCGCACACATCTCACATTGCACACTCAGTGACATGTCGCAGCTTTGTGACATCAGTGACGAGGGGGAAAGGGGGGTTGAAAATAGGACAAAATCGCGTGACGTCATTTATGTACGGCTCCTAAGCTGCACTTTAATATCGTAACACGCGTGAAGCCCATGTAAAATGTCGTTAAATAAATTGTAAACAATCAAATATTAAAGTTGAATTTTTATTTAAAGTTGCGCGTTTTTTGATGTGACGTCACATTTCCTAAACACTCCCTCCCCCTCTTCACTTTCACACTTCGACACAAATGGTCGACCCCCCTCAGGTGCGTGACGTTATTTATGGACGGCCACTATGAAGTTATTACAGGGAGGTGGTGCATAAAAAAAACAGTATGTTAGTACAAAGTTATAAAATGGAGGTGGCGAGGAATCTCATTTTAAACTCCAACATTGGTGAATGAGTGAATGTGAAACTGCCATCAAAGTTATTGGGTAATATCTATTTTTAGAATACACCGTAGAGGCTCATGGGACTGTTATTTACAAATGGACGGCAAAACAAAGTTACTTGTTTGAAATCTTACCAATTTCGCCAGGAGAAGCCGTTAATTTCTACGCTGTATTTACTTAAATTATAATCAGTAGAAATTTTAAGAAATAATTGATTTGAAAATAGAATTATTCATATATTTTATATATCAACGATTCTAAATCAGTGGGCTAGTTAATTATTCTTCCTTGTTAATATTCAATATTGTCATAAATGTTAAGCTTAAAACAGTGAGTTACTAATGTTTATGTTTCTTATTTTCTTAGGAATTATTAACTAATCAATGACTCATATCTCTTTATGATAAGTTGTATATTTAATAAATGTATTGATTGGAAAACCCAGCAGTGTCACTCCCGCAATAAAAGACGAGAGAAAGTCTGCATTTATACAGTCTACAACTAGAACAAAACATTACCGATTCTGGACATTACTCTCCCTCCAAAACTTGCAGGACAAGGAGGAATAATTGGAATTCAGGAATAACACTTAAACTTGTGAAACTTTAATGCCTGAGATGGCAAAGAGATTGTGTTTTAAATATTTTGAGGAGAGAAACGAAATGCATTCTAAGGATATTTTTCAAACTTGTGCTAATAAACAAAGACTTTGTTATGCTCACCCCAAAAGTTTTCTGAAGAACATTTACTTGAATGAAATTGAAAGTCTTATTTTGAATCATCCTGTTTTATTGAAAAGTTTCACGCTTTTATAAACAATTTTGAGTGTAAACATTTATTTACTTATTACTAGATCAGTTATCCAAATTATCTTGTAAAGGTCAATGTGCGAAGAGCTTTTAATGCTTTTACTCTATTCTGATTCATAGCTGGATTAATCATTAATCCTAAGCTATTTAAAAAAAGAACGCTGCAGCTTCTTTGTTGAGAGTAAAAATATTTCTGATTATAATTGAATCTGCTTGCATCAGATTATATAATAACATCATTAGAGCCAGCAGAGTGTTTTGTGGGGTTTTTTCTGATATCATCTTTGCTTCAGTTTTAATACTGTGAGATTAATCGAGGGAAAACAATATGAAGCTCCTTGAAAACTCCAACTTTGAAGCAGTTAACTCTGCATTATCTATGGACCTTGAAAACAGCAATACTCATCTTGACTTTCGGTTAGTAAATGTTCAGTTAATCTACATTAAAATGTATTGTTGAGATCTGCTGGGTCCCTTATGTGAGACCCGCTGAATCATCAGTATAGTATTAAAATTAAAAGAATGCTTTTTGTAAAAAGGGTTAGATAATGGTTCCTTAAGCATCCTTATTTATTACCTCTTACAAATATAAACCCTTTTATTTAATATGGTTATAATTGAATACATAAATAAATTCTGTTCATTTTCTGTAAATGAAATAATTAATATAGATCTATTTATGAACGTTTTTTAAATGAGCAAAGATGAAATTTTAAAAAATAAAATCATAAAATGTATACATATTTTAAGAGTAATAACATCTTAAATTTCAGCATTGAAAGCTATTCCTGCAAGATGGCTGGTAATGATAAGCGCTTATTTAAAACGCTGAATGAAGAAAATCGTGAGGCACCTGGCGGGCTGCAAGCTCTGTCTCCACCACAAGCTTATGGCTATACTTACAACACATCTAGCCCAAATGAGTATGTTATAAATATAATTTAAGAGTCAATACAGTATATGCTTCTGTCATTTAGAAAATGATCTTAGATAATTGATTACTGATAGATCTACCATGAATAAACTAATAAAATTTGAAAAAATTTCTAAAAAGTCTTGTGTTTATCCCCAGCCCCAATAGCCACTTTGTTGGCAGCCTGGAAGAAGGTGGGACATTATGTGACACCATCTCTACAAAGACTCTCTTCTACTTGATATCAACCCTTAATGCCTCTTTTAATCCAGACTATGATTTTAGTGCTGCTAAAAGCTCAGAGTTCAGCAGAGAAACAAGTTTAGATGTAGGTCTTCTTAAATTTAAAAAAATAGGTTTTTTTGACTTGTATATAAAGTTTCAGAACTAGATATCAATCATAATTAGGAGAATGAATATTAGTGAAGAAAATAATAATTAAACATATTTGTGCTAGCTTCCTAATGAAAAGTTGCATGTAGGTGTAGTTTACTAAAATTGGACATTGTTTATTGAACTTTAAAAAATTAGATAATGTTATATGCTGAATTGCTGTTGCAGTATTAAATGATTAACGAATGTTATGTTGTTTTTTTATAGTGGGTTGAGCAAAATATAAATTCTTCTCTATTTGCTGCTGCTGGAGACCGATTTGGTGCCTTCAGACAACAACTTTGGTCAGCTGTGGATGATGAAATTTGTTTGAAAGACTGTTACATATACAGGTATAAATCTGAGACGTCAGCAGATATCATTTAATTTTCAGCTTTACCTTGTTGATATCATTAACTTAATGAGAATTAAATTTCTTTAATATAAATTTTCTTTTTAAAATCTACAGTTACAATCCTGATCTTTCCTCGGATCCATTCAGTGAAGATGGTTGCATTTGGTCTTTTAATTACTTCTTCTACAATGTGAAACTAAAGAGGATAGTATTTTTTTCCTGTCGAGCCAGAAGGTAACAAGGCCATTTAATTTAAACAGATCAAAAAAATATTGCTACAGATACTAATTGTTAATATACTGTGAAATCAAAAATGAATTTTTTATTAGTATTTTCTTTCTAAAGTAATCACCACTTCTACCACATGCAATTTACAGGAATGACATCCTTGATTATGACACTGGAATGGACAATACCATGGATAACTCAGAGGAATTGATGTTCACTACGTAAGTGCCATACAAAATAATAATTTCTCAAGAGGCAAGCTTTTTAAAAGAAAAATTGTAAATGTATTAAGCCTGGACTCTGAACAAATTGTTACGTAATGAATGTTTAAGAAAGCTTTTCTCGTTGAGAGAGGAAGATCAAACTTTTTTTTAAATAGCTCAAGCATTTCCTTTTGTACCAGGACATTTTACCTGGAGGCAGAATTAGGTGTTCTCAAAAAAAAATATTTATTCATCCAGTTTTCATTCAGTGTTATCATTTATATTCCATATTCATTATGTATAGATGTTAACTAGATTATGTTTTCCCCAACTGCTCATTAAAAATGCTCAACATTCAATGCAATTTGTGTATAACATTTAAAAATAAATTACACAACATAACTAAAATAGCTAAAATACTTGTTTAGTTACATTAAATTGTATTTTGTTCATGGTATGACATGAAAGTAAAAAATCTTGTATTTATACTTTGAAGGAATACAAGTTAGTATGACCATTCATATTAGTCTGTGTGTCAACAGTCATGAAAGGAAGTTGACTATGAAGATAATTTCATTGAAGCTAACACACACAATAATTAGTCAGGACCAAATTTTGACAATTTTTTTTTCCTTCATAGCTTTAACTTTTTTAAGAATGCTATTTTCAAACTGACCAAAATGCACCTGTTATGTTTACTTGTCTTATCTTTTCTTGCAGTGATGGCAGTCCTTAGTTGATAATCTAACTTTGTCAAGTGCCAACTGAATCATTTGCACAGCATATGGTAATGAAAACACATTCAAAGTGCACCTGGCTAATTAGTGCAAAGCAGTTTGGTGAAATTTGTACCTCCTCTTGCATCAAGTGCTGAAAGTGTTATGAATGAAACAGTTCCATACTCTTGAAACATCCTTTGCCAATGAGGAAATGTATCTTTGGTTTTGTTCTAAGAGTAAAAAATAAAGTATTATGAAGCTAAATAAGAAACACATTTTTAATTAATAACGATTTTCTGACAATTTCTGCCATTTTTTTTTACTTTTACTTTTCCAAGAATTTTAATGAATAATCAAATTTGTGTCTATGTTTGATCATATCTTTCTTTATTTGTTTTGTATTTTTGCAAAGAATACTCTCAGTATAATTATTTGCACACATTTTTAAAATATTTTTCTTGCTATAATTATGGTAAATCTCCAAACTATGTATATATTTATTTGAAAGTAAGTTTCTCAATTGTTTTAATTGAAACTTCATACATTTAAAGTGTCTTTTGAAATTGAGTTTTAAATCTCATCATTAACAAAGATAAGTGGGCTGACTGCAACATATTTTTTAAATGTAATGTCTATTTAATCAATCTGTAATTGTAACCACTTTTTTTAAAAGATAATTTTGGGCTTTTATTTAAGGTATTTTATCAATAGCTCTAAATGAATATAACTATTTAATTTTTAAAATATATAATTATCACTATACATTATTAAAAAGAAAAATGAGTTTACTGCAATATAGCTTAGAGTAAGATATGTTCTGCATTATTTTTTAAAGAAAAAGAAAAATTGTGTGCAAACACTTCAGCTTTGAAAGTTATGTCAGAAACCCTACTGCCAACTATGGTCCTTGGTGAAAGA
The DNA here is from genome assembly GCA_944989445.1 of Ampullaceana balthica. Lineage (NCBI taxonomy): Eukaryota > Metazoa > Mollusca > Gastropoda > Lymnaeidae > Ampullaceana > Ampullaceana balthica. Next base: position 318,871 of record CALYLW010000081.1, read on the forward strand.
GGTTAACATTTTCAAAATCCAACATAACAAATTTTTCGCCTTTCAGGTGTTTTATTTGATGTATTGCTATTTCCATGGTTAATGAAGAAAAAAATGGGGAAAGTATTTTTTTATTAGACTCTCAACCAGTTGATCAGACTGTGACTTAGTCCCAGGAAGGCAGCTTTGCCGAATACATAGAGAATATTTTTGAAATGGATCCTCTCAGAAATTAATTGTAACAATTGTTTTATAAACAGACAAGCTTTTTTATATAAAGGCTCTGTCAAGCTTTTTTTTTAATTCAATGTGATCCAAAGAATAAATCAATTGCATGATTGTTCATTGTCATCAAAATTGAATTTTATAGTCTGATCAATAATCATTTATTGAAAAAATAAATTTACATTCATGATATGCACTCATTTTATTAAATCAATGGAAAGTGGGCACATCAGCTTCATTTATTGACTTTAGTTCATGAATTCTTCCCTATTAATGTCATATTTTTTATTAATTAAGAAAAGGAGCATGCGTGTATGGATGTATGATTAACATGCATTAGACATGTGTTTTTTTATGAAACTCTTGGTATTTAATCTTTGACTTGACTATTTGAACTTACCTCCTGTATTGATATGTTAATTGTTTTGTCCATGACCATTTGCAAAATTATTGAAAATAGTCCATTTTTAGGCAAGAAATAAGTATGCAATGCTATCCAAAATATTGCTGGTTTTAATATGTTTTCAGTTCATTATCATGTTGACATAATTGATGAATTTATTGTTACTTGACAAAACTTGAAGAAAATTTAATGGTATTTAATTATTTATCGTTACAATCATACTTCATCAAAGATATTTTTTTGAAATTAAGTATAAGTGAAATGGAGATATTTTGTTCTGAACTCATTTGCAAAGAAAAACCTTTTATAACATCAAGGTAGTTGAAAATAATAAGCAAATATTGTTTTTTCTATTTCTCTTATTTGTGTTCATTTATTTTATTTATGTACATGTATGATGATTAATCCTGTATTTGTAATATGTAGGATGTTTTTATTTTATTTTGAAGAGAAAAGTAGAAACCCAAGCTAACTCAATGTTTATTTAATTGCTTCCGTGTTGTTTTTTTTAAATCAGCATGTGAAAGCAGAAGTCAACTTCAGATATTAGCTGTATAATAACTTAATAGTAAGCATAGCAATAAACTTAGGACGACCCACAAGATTACAAAGCAAATGCCTATGTGCATTCTTTACCTGATCCACAGTTTGTCTCTGGTGAAATATCCCTGAAAAACGAAATATAAAGAAAACTGTGTGAAATCATTATTGCAACTCTTTTTAATTTATCCAAAAGTGAATTTAAAAATGGTTTTTATCGAATGCAAAAAATAATCAGACATGATGAATGTAAAAAAAAATGTTAAAGAGTTGTGTAAAATTATAGAAATAGTTCAATGTATAGTGTATGAAAACATTGGGCACAAACTGAACTTTGAGTTTTTGAAATGTGTTAGCTGTGTTTATAGAGTTGTAATGCAACAACTTCTTTGTTCAATTATAAAATCATTTTTCATATCTTGGCATGTCATCTTTTGAAGAATCACTTGTAAATATGTATCAAAAATTACCAGCAGCTTTATGGCTCATTAAAAAGGAAAACATTTTTATAAATTCAAAGTACATGGCACTTGACTGTCATTCTCCATGTTCTAAAATGTGTTCATACTCAATTAAAATTATAGTTTTATTTCTTTAAATTACCTACAATTAACCCACCCCAGTCAAGTAAATGTGTGTATATTTTTGTATCTATTGAGATTTTTTCTATAAAATTTCTTGTTTGATTGAATTGTAAATAAAACAAATCAAACTTTAATTTTGTTACATTACAATGTCAATAATCTTTGTTACATTTTCTAGACCAATGTTTGATTGCAGATATTAGAAGTTATGAAAGCTTGAAATGACTGAATGATGTCTTGTTATCCACTAAACACTTTTTCTAGAGATGTCAATTCTACCCATAGCTGTCACATAGGCTCTGCTACTCCAGTGGCTCTCAGCAACTCATGTCACTGAAATGGGGTGAGGAGGATAGGGACCCAAAGTTGTGTTATGGTAAAAATCACAATCCAATCCATGACTGTGTTAATCCTAACCCCAAAGTAACTTGAGATTAGCTGTTTACACCTAACACGCTCTCTACAAACATAAAATATTAATTTGTCATGAACCATAACCTAAAACCTAAACATTCTTTTATATATGAGGCACAGAACCTAAATTCTAATTCACCTAATCATGGATTTCACCTTTGGCATGGAAATTGAAAATATTCTTTTACTTTTTGCTACTAAGCGCAAAAGCAAATAATTCAACATGTTGTTCTTAAGTTTCTTGAATACAGATCATTCTTTTTAATTAAGGGATCGACATAACTTCGATCTGCCACTGGATAGTATGCAGAACTTAATTTAAAGCTAATCCAATTTTTTTTTATTGTAATCCCTTAAATAATCCAGACAGTATTTTGATAATTTAATGATTCCATGTTCATTGGTTGTTTCTACCTCATGTATCGATCGTTTTAACGGATATTTGCAAAACTTGGAAGACTCCATTGCAAGTCCTTTGTGGAGACAGGGTCGTGGAAAAGAGGCGGGTACTTCCCAGCTCTGGGATTCCTGGCGTACACAAACGGTTTCAGCTGCATGGTCAGCGCCTGTGACGTCCTGTTAGCGGGCAGCAGCATTTCATAGGCCGGGTCCGACTTATCGTAGCGACCTATGGTGAAGTTAGGACATCGCCTGATGAACTCTGTGTACTCGGCAAGGTGAGGTGGAAGCTTCAGGTTAGCCAGAAGGTCAGCTGGGGGCGGGTGCCGACGAGAGAGGCCGCCGACAATTTTATAAGTGCCATAACCGATTTCTGGGGTTTTGCTCCTTTTGGGTTTGCAAATTAACACGAGATCTTCATTGGGTGGCCCAGACATTGGCAAAACCGTGCATTCTTGGAGATGATGCTTCTTGCTATTGTACGGTTCACCATCGGCAGGAATTCCAGAGCATATCACTTTGGACACCGGCTTAGCCCACGGCTTGGCGCGACATTTAAACGGCTGAAACTCAGAACCGTTCCCCTGTGGTCTGCATAGCCTCAGTGGTTTACAGTCCACTTCAAGGATGTTGTTGTTGTACTTAGAGTTGTTGTTGGTGCACAAACAGACATCTCCGTGGAGGAATTTCACCTCTTTACTCATCCGCTCCAAACGATTAAAGAAACCTCCCACACGAGCTAACTTGATCTTTGGGATTAATGTGTCCCTATCCTCCCCCTCCAGTATGAGATCATCCACAGGGGTGTTTTCTGCATATACGAAGGAGTTCTCTGGGCAATAGGCCAAGGATCGAATATTTAAAACAAAAGCCAAATCTTCCCTGGATTCATTGCAATATTCACCAGAGCTGTTTACACGTCGACTGCATTGTGACTTAATATCACGTTCCGGTAAATGTATATTATTGTTGTTGCTATTGTCTGACATTTGATAACACAAAAGGCTTTTGAGATTGTTGGAGTCGGCCATCGAAGCGTATCCTCCATCCTGGCAACTTCTTCTGCCACTACGAATGGTTTCCTTATAGCTCCCTGTTATCAAACTTCCCATGGTATCTTTTTGCGCCGCTACATGGTACCCCATACGCTTTCCACTCCTGTTTTCGTTAATGGCGATACATTCATTCGTTTGAAAAACTAGATCTGAGTCACAGCGGTCACCATTCAGTAAACACTCTTTTGTTTGCGGTGTATCTCTCCCGAGGGGCATGTTTTGGGGAGCTGTGCAGTTTGTATCACTTGTTAACAGGGATTTAGACCAGTCGACATCATGTTTGCGGGTACAAAGACCACCAAGTTTTGTTTCCAAAAGACCTGCGATGTTGTTATTCAGAGCTGCAACGTTGTAGCCGAAACGCCTACCAAATCTCTTGCCGGGGATTTCAAGGCAGGGTTCAGGCTTGTCGTGAATGATCTTCAACGTATTCATTTTCTTGCCGATATCAAAGCACTCTTCAGCAACAAGTAGACCGGCTACGCTGTCCGCTCTTCCCTTACTGGTGTACACACCGCTTCTCTTTAACGGCCTTTTAATCTTGGTAAGAATATTCTTGTTTTCCGCCACTTTTGCTTCACACATTGTTGTCTCTGAGCTGAAATTTGAGCCTTTGTTGTTGTTGAGATTGATAGACGTCCGTGATTGGTCTTTTCCTCCCGATACTGCCAGGGAAGATGTACGTGATACGGCCAAAGCTTCCCTGGGACTCGCGTAATCCTCATGCTTGATATTCGTGTCACCTATCGCCTCAGTTGTTTGGGTTTTGACAGCAATTTCGCGGTTGCCTTCAGGTCCAGTCATAGACGACATGTCATCTTCAGATTTTCCATCAGCTGCACATTTTTCACTGTGGCCTTTTCTTAGGCAACCCTTATCCGACAAATTAAGATTCAACCGACTTTCGGTTTCAAGCGATCTTTCGATAACGTCATTCTGTGACGCGTTTTGAGACAGTGGCCGTCTCTCTTCATTAGATGCGCAAGACAACGGGCTTTGAGATCTCTCACTAGGCGCACTCCAAGGTGACATAATCTCGTTATTGTTAAGGGACCTATGTTCTTCGCTACTGGAGTTGCGGGAGCTGCCCGTTCCGTTACCACCTCGCCTGACAGCCATGTTACCGCAGTTTAACATTGCCCCTTTCCTCAGATCTGCCTTGCTGACAGAGAGGCATCTATTTGATCTATTTATATTTTCACGACAAGGAGACGAACTTCTGCTGGTGCACCTTGAGCTACAGCTTGGGCTCGCGCCGATATTTCGACAACTGGTCAACAGATTGACATTCGCGTCCAGCAAGGGCCGAGCGTTTTTGTGTGCGCATGAAGTGAAGTTATGGGACGGCATGACGGGGAAACGGTTTTGCCTCTGTCTGCTGGGATCTTCTGCGCCCTCATTCCAGTTCTGGTTGTCTTGATACGCGTTTAAACTACGGGGCGTTCCTTCTTTCTCTTTTACCGGGGATGGCATCTTATCCTTCTCAGCGACATCTGTTTCAGCAGCATTGTCATTATAGCTTCTTTCAGTCTGTCGATCGATGCACGAGTTGTTGTTCTTGCTCCGGCAGTGGTTCTCATTATTGTTCTGACTAGGACATTCGAGTACGTACGACTTGGCTCCCCACTGACTATCGCGGCTTGGCAGCGAAACTTCTAGGGGCTTCCCTTGTGAAATACGCTTGATGTTGTATCGCAGGGGCGGGCGCTCGTCTGTGACTTCAGCTAGAGACCGGGGCTCACATTGTATTGGAGGGTGCCGTGCGTACACTTGATATCTGTCAATTGAAAAAGTAATCAACATTTTTTATTCTTTCTTGGATCACGTGGACTTAAAATACCGCTTAATATTTTTTATTTCAAATTTCAGACATAAAAAATTCAATTTTATGAACTAATTTTACGCATATCATATATTCAAAATAGTAAAATAGAATTTAAACCATCAAAAATAAACAAAGCCAGATAGTACTTGTCAATCTTTAACATAACTCTACGGCGGATGGGGCGGGGGGTTTGGGGTTGCTGAACGGGTTAAAGCCATGGGCCCCCGATGATTTAGGGGCCCCCAAACTTAGTATATTTTATAATAAAGGTGGACAAATGTTTGCATGAATCCCTGAAAATATCATAAATTAATAGAATCTTATCTATTAAACTGATCGCTATTCGGACGCGATAGTCTTAGTAATCGTTAAGAGAAATATTCAAAAATATTATATATATTTTTTAAATTAAAATTTCCGTCAACCTCTCCTGGCCGTATGGAAGTGCTTGTGGTGCATGCGATGTAGGGATCTATTCCCAGTGGTAGAATCGTTTTCTTTTTTTTTAAATTTGTCTTTTTACAGTCAATTTTAGGATATCGGCAAACAGTTATTTCTTCGTGTTCGGTTTTTTCATGAATAATCTATTTGGCTGGGAAGGTCGATCCCGTAGTACAGACAAAGCATGAGCATGGAACCAATGGACTATTTAGTCACAAGTTAAAGTCTTATATTAGCTGCTAGCAATCATTTTATTTTAAAGGGACGCTGACTGGATAAGGCCCCTGTTTGAAGTGCAGCCTGAGGCCCCGTGCAGTCTTAATCCGCCCCTGGCATAACTTGAATGTGTATATGACTAGATTTACACCATAATGTATTTTAAAAGGCACATTTAATTCCGTTTGAAGCTTATGTATGGCATTTACAGTTGTGACTTTTATGCATTAAACTTTTTTTTTAAAATACCCCGCCACTCGCCCCAAAGGTTGAAAGTTTAATCACATGCTAATAAATAATAGCGGTCTGTTAGTTGAATTTCTGTGATTAAGTCAACGTAATTAACCTTTCATCCCATGGCTTTCGGAGGGTTCAAAACGCCAGTTTTGGAGAACTGCTACTTTCCGTAAAACTCTTTTTAATTTCAAGATTTTATTGTTCGCATCCTCAGTCCATATGACAGCCATATCTCCATCGTTAGACTGTCTGACAGCCATATCTCCATTTTCAGTCTGTCTGAAGGCCATATCTCCATCTTTAGTCTGTCTGACAACCATATCTCCATCTTCAGTCTGTCTGACAGCCATATCTCCATCTTCAGTCTGTCTGACAGCCATATCTCCATCTTCAGTCTGTCTGACAGCCATATCTCCATCTTCAGTCTGTCTGACAGCCATATCTCCATCTTCAGTCTGTCTGACAGCCATATCTCCATCTTCAGTCTGTCTGACAGCCATATCTCCCATCCTTTCATTGATTTGTTTACTGCCGTCGTGTTGTTTTTGCAAACTACTTAAATTTTGAGCTGCACCTACGAATTAAACATTTCCCTGTTTGTCAACTTTCATTCTACTCACATGCCATAACCAGCAACGGCTTCTCCTGCAAGAGAGTGAAAACGATACAATGCTATTCTCATGTACCACAACATCCAGTGTGAGAACTTTTCCTTGCCACGAATTCGTAAAATGTCGCGCTGAAATTTTCAAATGACTTTTGAGAGAAGACCTCTTTCATTTTAAATCCCTTATATTAACTTCGAAATCTTGTCTCTCTGTCTGTCGTCATCTCTCTCTGTCGTGATCTCTGTCGTTCGCGGGCGTGCGGAAAAAACAAAAGTAAAAAATGACACACTTCCCGTGATGCCATCGAGCTGAAATTTGACACATAGACTCGTGTCACCTAACAATGCATCGTATCAAAATTTCAGATCGATCGAAAGTACCGTAGTTAAATTAATGCATTTTTAGTTTATCTCTATATTACATATGTAATTCAATTTCACAGTTTGTTATTGTTATTCTTCCACGTGCCAGTTGAGTTCACGCTTTGACGCCACCCATCGATGTCCACTACCCTTCCCCCTTCCCCCCCCCCGGTTTTAAAGCCAAGGGAGATCAGTCGAGAACATAATCAATACTTTTTGTTATGCCTCATATATAAGGGATTTATAGTCAAAAACTTTGTTTTTACGGGGTTGTTTAATTTAAATCCCTAATATTAACTTCACAGTCTTGTCTCTCTCTCTGTCTGTCGTGGTCTCGCGAAAAAACAAAAGTAAAAAATGACCAACTTCCCGTGATCCTATCGAGCTCAAATTTTGCACAAAGATTTGTGTCACCTAACAGTGCATTGTAGCAAAATTTCATATCGATCGAATGTACCGTAATTAAATTAATGCATTTTTAGTTTATCTCCATGTAGCATGTGGCCGTCTGCTATAGTTCACATCCACGGGTCACTGGAGGTTCAATCCAGCCCTCGATGACCGCATCCCCGTGTTTTACTGCACGGGGAGTTCAGTCACGTTCAGTACGTCAATGTTTATGCTAGTATGTCGCGCGCTGCGTATTATATTGAGAATAATCAATACTTTTATATATGTTTCATATATAAAGGATTTTTAGTCAAAACCTTTGTTTTTACGGGTTGTTTAATTTTTGTGTCATGTCAATTTTGTATCATGCGATTATTCGCGACTTAAGATATTTGAAACTATGTTCATGAAGATGGTCCGTGTTGAACAACTTATCATTTTATATGGTATTAATGTAAAAAAACTGGTCTTTTTAGTCGTTGCATGTTATGAGTTACAAGGAGAAGTGCTTTTTTTGCAAGGCACCTCGATGCTTCCATAGCCTACTACCATTCAAAGAGAGGTTCGCTGAGACATGTCAATAAATGTATAGTTGGGATTAATTATCGAGAGTCTTGAAGAGCATCAAAATCTCATTTTTCCCGCATTGCAGCAGTAACTAGGCAACACTTGGAGAACGACGTCGATTATTTAGGATCTCCTTGTTGTTTAAAATAAAACATGGGTTGGTCCACTGTTCCAGGATAAACAGAAACTCGCCCCCTCCCAGACAGCCGGCGAGGCCACGTCATGCACAGCCGGCTCCAAGCATCAAGAACACATAACAAAAATCGCAAATTTCTGCAAATCAGGAATGGGCCAGGAACAAGCTTACAAAAGTTCCTTTTGAGATGACAACACTTGATTTTCTCACCTGTAATTAAAAGTATCAAGTTCATCTGGGTTAACATACTCAGCAGGCACCACCTTGTCTACGTAGCGCTGATCGTACCACCAGTGCTCGCTGAGGCCTCCCCTGCCCTGGTCTATTTCTTCCAGCCTATGTCTAATAACTTCTCTACGAAGTTGGGCTTTCAGCGGCTCGTTCCTGAAGAGCTCCCATTGTGGTTCCAAGTGTTTTGGCAAGTTTGCCATGGGAGTTATGTGCTTCTCCGGTCCCTAACCAAGGAAAATTATATTTCCGTTCATGCACAATTTTTGTGCTTTGTAAATGTTCGCCGCGTCCGGAGATTTACTAATTAATTTATGATCCGGAACTGGAAGTTTAAAAGACTTGCAAATAGATGGGCAGTTTAGAGAACTGGATTTGAGAGTATGTATTATAAGTTGTTGTCATGACAATCTTTATTTAGAAAATGTATTTTATGGTATGACAGTTGTGGGCGGGTAAATGTTTTTTTCTTCCTAATTTCGTAGCATAGTTTGTTTTAAAAGCTACATTTTTAGTATGTAGCTAGGTTCGGATGTCCTAGTTAATTAAGTTAATGGTGTTCCATTCCCATTAATTAATTAAAAATCAACTTCAAAATATCAAGAAATAAATACCATATAATAAATTACGTATATAATATAATACAGAATATATATTATATTATATTTAATTTTTAAATCATTTCATGGCTTAATAATATTATTAAATAGGTGCTTGTAAAAGATTATCTTATCTCTCACAAGCACTCCTTCTATAATCTATACAAAAAATACAGTTAGTTGAGTTAGGCTAAAGAAGATTATTGCATCCTACGTTTATCCATCGTTTAGGTCTAGTCTTGCACTGTTATTATAATTATTATTATTTATTTATTAAATTATTATTATGAAATAATTTTTATGACTTTTGATTCTAATTTTACGGTAAGTACTTGAAAACACCTAAACGTTAATATAAAATTAATTGACTGTTGTAGAAGTTGAATAGACAAAGTGGTTAGTTCCCATATTTTATTAGAGTAGACGCCCATTACAAACTTCCGGCTTTATTTTCCAATAAACTGGCAACTGAAGCAAAATGGCAGTACCGGCTTCATCTGAACTATCAACAATGCTTTTTGTTTTTTTCTTTATTTTTACATGCTCTGCTGGCGTTTCACAAAAGGAAGAGTTTATTGAGGAATTATTAATTAAACCATTGTCTCGTGGATATGTTTACTCGCATTTTCAATTTACGACCAAATGGAATGCATCTATTCACGACTTTAAGACTTGTAAGTTAGTTACATTACATCATTACATTCATTACAATTCATTACATTGTTTGTAATTGTAATCATTGTTACACTTTAGTAAAGTTAACTTTAGTCGGTAATCCTGCAGATTTTACACGTATATTATAATTTATTATTTCGATACGTCCATTTTGTTTACCTAGCGAACTGCTGCCAGATGTTTTTTACCTGGCTCGACCCATGCTAAAATAAATTTACTGACTGAAGATATTTTTTAAAAAGTATTATTCATCTATTTTAGCGTTCTTAGAAGATAAATAAATATTTTAAAGACAATTTCTTTTTTAAATTTTGTTACTAGATGTGGCTAAAGCAAAGATTACGGTGCTCTCATCTATTTACATTGTTGATATGGCAGAGCGTTGCGTACTTCCGGGAATGGAATTATGTATTCATGCGACTATAATTTATATTGAGGAAGGGAAGAGAACATTGTATTCTTCCGACAATAATTGATATAGAGGAAATAAGTGTAATTATTTTTATCGATACATTTTATTAATGTGTCTTTAGGTTTGGCTATAGGTTTACGTGTAAGGTGTTATGGTAAGGTTTAGGGATAGGTTTAGGGATAGGTTTAGGGATAGGTTTAGGGATAGGTTTAGGGTTAGGTTGAGGGATAGGTTGAGGGATAGGTTGAGGGATAGGTTTAGGTATAGGTTTAGGTTTAGTGATAGGTTTAGGGATAGGTTAAGGGTTAGGCTTAGGGTTAGGTTGAGGGCTAGTTTTAGGGATAGGTTTAGGGTTAAGTTTAGGAATAGGTTTAGGGTAGATTTAGGGTAAGGTTGAGGGTTAGGTTGAGGGATAGGTTTAGGGTTAGGTTGAGGGATAGGTTTAGGGATACGTTTAGGTTTAGGGATAGGTTTAGGGTTAGGTTGAGGGATAGGTTTTGGGATAGGTTTAGGGTTAAGTTTAGGGTTAGGTTTAGGAATAGGTTTAGGGATAGGTTGAGGGATAGGTTTAGGGATACGTTTAGGTTTAGGGATATGTTTAGGTTTAGGGATAGGTTAAGAGTTACGTTTAGGGTTAGGTTGAGGGCTAGTTTTAGGGATAGGTTTAGGGGTAGGTTTAGGGATAGGTTTAGGGTTAGGTTTAGGTATAGGTTGAGGGTTAGGTTGAGGGTTAGGTTGAGGGTTAGGTTTAGGGATAGGTTTAGGGATAGGTTTAGGGTTAGGTTTAGGGATAGGTTTAGGGATAGGTTCAGGGATAGGTTTAGGGATAGGTTTAGGTTAGACTTAGGGATTGGGTTAGGTATAGGTTTAGGTTTATGGAATAGGTTTAGGGATATGTTTAGTGATAGGATTAAGTTTTAAGGTTAGGGATAGGTTTAGTTGCATAATTATTAATTAAAATAGAAAGTTTGCACTATTTTTAATAACGTTGTCATGGTTTATGAGATGACGCAATATCACATTCGGCCTTTACATCTCCGAGTTGCACAGACGCGGTAAGTTTGATTTGATTAATTTTTGTGCAAAATTCTTGGTGACGAATGCCGAATTTACCGCCCGATAGTTATCCTCAACATTTCCGCGCTGAGCGAGTATATACTGTGAGTAACAATGTTAATTTTCTTTATCGTTGGACTTTCATTCAGTTTTTATATTTATCTTTAATTTTTTACATTTTTTTTCTTCAAATTTTCCCCCCTAACATAACCCCATTTTAATTCATTTTTATGCACTACTTTTGCCGCCATCTTTGTCACGTGTTGACAACAAAGATGGCGGCGAAAGTACCATACAAAAGGGGGCACCGCTCTCTTTGCTTTTACCCTAGATGTTTGATTCTTATTTTCTTTGTCTGTAAGCGAGAAATTTCCATTTGGCATCTTATCGGACAATCCGGCATGTAGTTTGATAATTAAAAAAATGGTTGCATCATCATCAGACTATTTACTGTTGAGAGCAGAAAAAATGGCTTAGAAATTAGAAAGACTTACAAATTAGCGCCGTAATTGCTGAAATACAACATATAATTATGCATTTAATAAATTAAAAACGAAAGTTCTCAAGAGAAAATTAAATTTCGCTGTGAAATAATAAATTATAATATAGGTGTAAAATCTGCAGGATTACCCTTTAGTCTTAGTGTTTAGAGTAAATTAGAGAGTAACATAGCAGCAGACTTACTCAGACTCGGACTAAGCCTTGTGTTATTTTTTATAATTTACTAATTAAACTAATTTACTACTAAGGTTGTTAACCAGTCCTCAGATCAGCTGGTCAGTACCGGTTAACCGCAACTACAATAAGCCCGTATTAGCTTATTACCCAGAGTTCGTTTTTGTTGTGTTACGGTTAAGATGCAGGGCAGCATATGAGACTAACGCGAGCGACAGTGACTTCAAATCACTTTCTATTTTACTTTCTCCATATTCCGGAGTGTATAAATATTCCATTTTATCGTCATCACTGTTTACTCCGTAAGCTTTATAATTTTATTATTCTTATTTTTTAATTCACGAGTTGACTGGCATAACAATCACACACAAGAGAGGTAAACACGAACGAAGCGAGACGTGGGTTTTTTAAACTAAGGAAAAATGCCTCGCTAACTTTAACGAACGGTTTAACCGGTCCTCTTATTTAGAAAGAGTCCTTATTTAGAGTCCTTAAAAAAAGTAAATAAATAAAAACAGTTAACTGTAACTTCATTTAGTCAGTATTGGCTTATTACCCAGAATAAAATTTTTGTTGTGTTACGGCAGAATACCAGAGCCAATACGCGAGCTACCATGATATCAAAGCGTGTTCTTGTTATTCCGGTCTATAAATAATATAAAAATACACGTCATCACTGTTAGTGGAGTTCAGCTAGTAGTATAATCATAACTGTTTTTAAGGCCTAAACCCATTTTACCCCACTGTATACTCATTTAACCCCGGACCATGGGGTAAAACGGGTATACTATGAGGGAAAATAGGTATAGGCTTTATCTAAAAAACTATTTGAGTGTAATATGTAGAACAGGTAAATTTTTATTCCCAATAAGTACAATGTAAAATTTATTTGATAAAAGTTTTTAAAAAATAATTACAGTTCAATTGGTGCAACTACAAACAGAAACCTATGTCAATTTTATACCCATTTTACCCCGGGTGACCCCTAACAATTAAAAAAAATTTTGTATTCGCTTAGTTGCCGAAGCATAGTACCCAGAATCAGCGCAGCGGTAAGGTCAAAATGTGAATAACGGTCAAGGCAGCGTGTGTTACTATTAAAATTACAAGAGGAAAGATAGACCTACTAGTCGGTTTAGCGGTTCTCAGATTTGATTTCGGTCTTACATCAACAATTTCCAGTTACGTGAATGTCAAAGGCTTTAGACTTAAAATTACCACATTGATATAAAATTTTATGTTTTCTAAAATTTTATTTCGTGTGCTTTGGAAAAGCGGTCGGTGACGCCACGAGTGTTTTGGAAAAGCGGGCAGTGACGCCACTTGCGCTTTGATGTCACCACCAGATGTCGCAAGGCAAAAATTTGATGCTTGTTGGTTTTCAAAAAATTAAGGAACTGCAAAACAGGCTTATTTTAACGGTTAACTGGTGCGCAAAAACAAACTGACTTGACTACATTTGATAATATGCTGTTTTAATACTTTTATTACATGAAAATTGAATATTATTACGGTTTACTTCTTTGTTCAGACGATTTTTTTTTAATTCGTTGTTTTGACTGCACTGCAGCAGAGAGCTGAACACTAGCGTCAGTATATCTCGGGCGCTTTGATGTCATGACGACGCGAGGTGAAAATTTGATCCATTCTCTTGTTGGTTCACAAAACATAGTAAAAATAAGGACCGCCGGTTAACCGACCTTTTTTTGAACGGTTGACTGGTCCTCCAAAACGAGCTGTCTTAACAACCTTACTAACAAGGCACTTCCTATGTCTTGTGATTTATAGTTTCAAGTTTAACGACTAAGTTGACTTGACATGGTGGATATGTCAACTATCAATGAGTTGTGTAAAAAGAACATAACACTTTCCAGAACACAGAATTGATGGAACCACTTTTTTTAATATATGTGCAGATAGTGCTTAAACATACCAGGACAACCATCTTTTTGAAATTTTTAGTACAGCCATACAATCTAACACAACTTATATTATTTTTTCATCAAAATAATCTTTCCTTTTTTATTTAATGCTTTTCCAATGGTGAATGGGTGGGTAGCAACACTTGCATACTTGGCAGATATTTTATATCCATTAAAGGAATTAACGCATCATTGCAAGAACATCCCAAGGCTGGATTTGAATTATGATGTAAAATTGATTCTTTGCAAAAGAAATTATTTCTGTAGTTAACAACTTTTGCAAAAATAGCTGCAAATTTTTTCAAATTTTGATTAATTTGTTGGAGAAGTCTGGCAAGCGGCAACCAGCAAGTGCTAACATTTTTACAATCACTCACATAAAAAAATTTTTCAGAGCGTGTAGTAGGGCTGTCCAACCTGTGGCCCTGTTTAAAATGGCCAGCCAGAGAGCATGATACATTTTTACAATTGTTTTGCTCGAGATAAAAATCTTCAAAAGAACAAATTCAAACAATTTTAAATGATTTTTATTGTTGAGAATTTTGTTGAGAGCACAGGGAAATTGTCACAAATTAAATCACAAAGGGGTGTGACAGAGGAGTGGGATGGTTCAGCAACTTCCAGATAAACAATGTGGAAACTTGGGGTAACATGAAATTGTTTACCAACTTCTTCTCTTTTCTGCTGCTGTGGCTGTGGAGTGGGGGTTTGGTTACAGTGTATAATTACAGACGGCTATTTTAAGAAGATGAATTGGAAACCTAAAGAAGGGTCAACTAATTTGTAGCTAACTGGTCATCGTAAAATGCTGATGTACACAGGATTGGTTTTGATAAATAGGTAGGGGGCCACCACAAGTTAATGTCTGTTCTTAATGAGGATGATTATATTGGGATGAGTAATCAAGATTATACCTGGGTACTAAAATACTGGCAGACAACTGAAAAGGAATGTCAACAAATTGAAAGTAAGCCTGTCTGGATCTGGGAAATATGTCCAACATGTATTTTTAAAAAGAAATGAGACCAGTTACTGGTTTTCTGTTCATCAAAGTGTGAAAAAGTTTCATAGTAGCTTTGTTTGTGGTTAGTGCAATTCACTAAAAAAGTTCTAAGAAACAGCAGGAACAATTTTTGAAAGGACATTTTTTTCTAAAAAGGGAAAGCCAATATGACAAGTAAGAAATAAGTTACAGAGGAGAACTGCACTTTTAACTCTTCATGGGAACTCAAATTTTTGTTTTCCTAGTTTAATGAAAAGCCAGTGTGTTTGATTTGTCAGGCTACTATTTCTGTTATAAAAAGCCAAATCTGCAGAGACACCAAAAGTTAGTGCAAGCAAACTTTAATAACTATTATCCTGCTGGAACAAAGCTAAGAGAGAACTAAGTTAGTTCTTTAAAGAAGAATTAAAATGGCCAGTAAAATGTTTTTGGTGGTATTTTGAATTCAGATGACTGCTGCTGAAGCATATTTTAACATCATCTGGTGATTAGCTAAGAAAAAATATAATATCTAGTATATATATGGTGAGACATCTAAACTTTATTTTCAAGAATGTGCAGATTCAATAATTTCTGAATTTAAGAACAAGAGTAAATAAAGAAATAAATATCTTATCTCCAGCTTTTTCACCAGAAATCATCAAGATTCCGCAGTCCACTTCATGACAAATGTAAGAATCCATAGCCAATTGAATTCTGCATGACTTATGCTTCTGTGGACAAATTTACACAAGTTTCAAAAAGTTTTAAAAAGATATTTAGCATGTTTGGGAGCACCTAGGTCCGTGAAACAGGATTCTTTGTCACATCAAATCTAAAAAAATGAAAAAGCTTAAATTTGATAAGAGGAGCTGTTTCTGAATACAATCCAGAAATTAAGAAAATTGCAAATACGGGTCCAACCCAAATATGGCATTAGAAAAGTGATACAGTTTTATTCATGTTGTTGAGGACATAATATCTTGGGGGAGCTACCATCTCCTACCAAGCGCGTCCTCAGGCGGTGGATAGAGGAACGACCTTTAGATATAAAGGTTAGCCGTGAATATTGAATAAGCGGCCGCGGACCAACTGGTTTGCTGTCGTGGAGGGTGAGGTGGGGTATCCCGTGGTAAGGATACTCTTTAAAAAATGCCTCATAAACCCAAGGAAATGACTGCAAAAAGCGAACATAGAGCGCTCAAACTCTAAACCCGGACAGATGAGGCCGTCAGCTAGGGATAGCAATTCATCTAGGAGAGAAAACTCTGAAAAAAAATCAACTGCTGCCTTGCAGATGGTTTGGCTGACCAAAGGCTATGGAAGCACATCCAGAAAAACAGCAGGCTGAAGTCGGAGACCACGGGCCAATTGGCGCAAAACTCGTCGGCACGCGGTGGAGGAAATAGAAGTTAACAAATATAGTTGTGGCGTCCTGCCTGTGGAATCCCGCCGCGCAGGTAGGGGGCCAGGCTCTCCGCCTCGAAGGAGCCCACCAAAGTGAGTTGGTGGTTCTTCCTCCTCTGCTCGTGGAGTCAGGAGCAGAGAAAAGGAAGTAAACCCTACTGACCAAATTAAAATAAGAAAAACTAAACATAATTTAGTCTTTCTACAATGGAACGCAGAGGGCATCCAAAAGAAAAAAGAAGCCTTAAAGATCTTCCTACATAAAAATGAAATAGATGTGGCATGCATCCAAGAAACGCACCTCAACAACAACTTGCGCTTCTCTATTAGAGGCTATACATGTCTAAGACAAGACGGAGAAAACAGAACCAAAAGGGGAATTCTAACCTTAGTTAAAAACAACATACCAACTACAGATATCTTTATACTCAACTCAATCAGAAATATTGGGGACCAACCTAATCCTCCCAGGAGGGGACATAAACGTCTTCAACTGCTACTGCCCACCAGACAAAGAACTAGAACTCGAGAGAATTCAAATCCTAAACAATGAAGAATATCTAATACTGGGTGATATGAACAGCCATTCCCAGAGTTGGGGATACTCAGACCTAAACGCCAGAGGAGAAGAAGTTGAGGAATGGCAAACTGAAAACAGTCTAATTCTCCTAAACCAACCAGAAGACACTCCTACCTTCTACTCCAGAGTATGGATGACAACATCAACACCAGACTTAGCCTTTGCTACAAACAAATTATCCAAAGGAAGTAAAAGAGAAGTCGCTGACCAACTTGCTACTAGTGACCATAGACCAATTCTCATACACATAGAAACCATTCAACTGCCCATAGAAAACTCCACCCTTCCCAGATGGAATTACAAGAAAGCAAACTGGGATCTCTTTGCCCGCTTAACAGATGAATATATGACGAACATCAACTGCAAAACAAACCGGGTAAACAAATCCTACTCTGATTTCTCAAGAGCTCTCATCAAAGCCGCTAAGGAATCTATCCCCAGGGGAGCCAGAATAAACTACATACCAAACTGGTCTCAACATTTAGAACAACTTCACAACGAATCCATCAACGCAAGAAATCTAGCAGAAAAATCCCCAACAGTAGAAAACAATATCCAACTAAAAGCCGCAAATGCAATCTTCAGAAAGGAACATCTCTCTTCTCTAAGGAAAAGCTGGCACGAAAAAACCGAACATCTAAATGTAGACAGAGATGGACATAAACTATGGAATATTGCAAAAAGTCTTAACCAAGAGGAAAACCATTCTTCTCCAATAGTCCTAGAAGCAGACAATAAAAAACTCACAGGCCTTGAAGCTGCTCAAAAATTTTTAACCCACTTTAGTACCGTGGGTAATATCAGTATCAGTGAACAAAGATCCAAAGAAGTTAAAGATAAAATAGAAAAAGCTCAGACAATGGCTACACCACACTCTCATGGAATGATTGCAAACCTAAGTTTGAAAGAGCTCATGGACTCTTTGAAACTACTCAAACCCAAACAAGCTCCAGGAACAGACAAGATCTCAAATGATATGCTCATTCACCTAGGACCTCTGGCTAAGAAAAAACTACTACAAATATTCAATGCCAGCTGGAAGTCTGGAAAAATCCCAACTATTTGGAAAAAAGCTATCATGATTCCAATACCAAAACCTGGCATACCAAGGAGCCAAGTTGACAGCTACCGCCCAATAAGTCTGACCAGTTGCGTCTGCAAACTGATGGAAAGAATAGTTAATAATAGGCTGATGTGGATACTTGAATCCGAAAATCTACTTGCAGATGAACAGGCAGGATTCAGGAAGTGCAGATCAACGGAAGATCAAATAGCATACATAGCCCAAGAAATAGAAGACGGCTTCCAGGAAAAGAAATCAACCAACGTTGTCTGGGTTGACCTAGAAAAAGCATTTGATAAGGTCTGGAAAGAAGGTCTAATTCTAAAGCTACAAAATACCCATGTATCCCACCGAATGTTAAACTGGATCACAGAATATTTAACTAATCGCAAGGCTCTAGTCAAAATGCAAAGAATAAGGAGCAACACAGCTACGATACACAATGGTGTCCCCCAGGGAGGTGTTCTGTTACCCACACTGTTTCTAATTTTTATAAACGACTTACTACAAATTATTCCTAGAAAAGTAAAAGGCAGCATGTACGCTGATGATCTGGCTCTACTTAACACAGAAGAATACACAGGCACTTCAAAATTTAGGCTACAAGATGCACTGACCAACCTCAACCTATGGTCTAAGGAATGGGGTATGACCATAAATTCCAAAAAAACTACCTACACAATCTTCTCCCTTTCAACCAAACAACAAAGCATCAAACTAACCTTAGACAAAAAAGTCCTGGAAAAAAATGACAATCCGACATATCTAGGAGTTACGTTTGACCCAAGGCTAACCTGGAGAAACCAAATAGATAACGCACAAAAAAAAAGGAATCCAAAGACTGGCGCTGATGAAAAAACTAGCTGGTTCAGACTGGGGCGCAAACCACTCCATCCTGAAGAAAACATACACCAGCTATATAAGACAAGACCTACCCTAGAATATGGATCCTCTGTGTGGAGCACAGCAGCCAAATCCAACCTCCAAAAAATAGACAAAGTTCAAAACCTAGGGCTTCGAATAATTACAGGAGCAATGAAAACTACCCCAATCAGAGCAATGGAGGACCTAGCTACCCTAAGCACTAAGGAAGTTAGATGAGAAACCAAAACCTTAACACAGTTCACCAAATTAGAAGCATCAGTACATCAATTTCGTGTTAAACGATTTTCACTGTACTTAAAACCCCAGATTGCCAAGCTAGGTCCACTACATTTTACCCTTTAATAGGTTTATTAAGGGTTCATTTTTGCTTTACTGGCCCCAAAATTTCTCTAAATGTGCGAGATTCCTTTTTGTATATTCATCTAGAGTTGTGTTGTTGTTTTTTTTAATAGGAATGGGATTTTTATTTAGTTGAGTTATTTTATAAGCTAAATGATTATTTATATTAGTCTAAGGCAACTTATGCTACTAATAATACCCATGTACCGAAGAAAACATAGATAAATTAGAAACAAAAAATTTAAGATCTGCAATACTAATTACTGGTGAATTTTCACAAGTGACTAGTGTAACTTCATTAGTTAAATAGCTAAACCTAAAACTACTACAGGATAGAAGAACGAAGTAGTAATAATACATAAGGCATTAAATTATAACTTGGAAATACAACACAACAGTAATATAACACAAAATTATAGACATGGGGGAAAAAAACTTTTCTTGTTCCATTCCCAAGAATAAACATACAAATCCTTCTTCTTCCCATCTGCTAGGCCTGTCAACGGGAACCTGGGTACCTGTTGCCAAGCAATTACCCGGGTAGTAAAATTGTGCCCGTGAAAATATTACTGCAATGTCTATATCAAGGGTGTTAGAACTGCGGCTCTTCTGTGTTCACATTTTGGCTAGCGAATAATTTATCAAATTAAAACTTTTCGTTTGAAATATATACTGTGAAATATGTTTAACATGAAAACTGAAAACGCTTAAAAAGAAATAACCGTCAAACAGAAATAAAACACGGTCCCGACAAACTACAATGTACATGTATTTTGATACACTTTTTTCTTCTTGGAAAATGAAACAAAAAGGTTTTGGATATTTGAATTGTTGAAGTAAGGAAAATAAACACATCGCCTAAAAGTAGGAAGGGCAGGAAATGACAAAATGACATTGGCTTTGAAATACGCCACACATCTTTGTTACCGATTGAGACGAGCCAATGTTGTTTATCTAGTCCCCCCCACACACACCCACTCCTATTCCAACCATATTTTAAAAAAAAATTGCTATATTCTTGGTCTTTTTAAAAAAAATATTTCAATCGTTGAATGATTTTCACTATAATAATTTAAAAAATGCTGGGGGATGCGTCCACTCCGTAGAGGCAAATCTCGGAAAGTTGGGTTAGTTACAACAGTTGTCAGCTATGCTCTAAAAATAATCCGTCATGTCATCATACAATTGCCGCCCTTTATCTTTATAAGACTTTGTTTAGCCCAATCACTTTGGCACTTCTCTGCTCATTGTTTTTACACCCCTGTACTACAGTAGTATTTCAATGTCATCATTTTTACATCGCTGATTCATTACATCTAAATTTGCATTTCCATAATAAACAAAGAAGTATAAGCCTAATAGCGGGCATGTCGACAAAAATTGTGAGGCATTTCAAACGGGTAACCCAGGTACCCGTTCAAATTTTGGATGGGCAGCTTTTTTCAACAATATTGACAGCCGTAGTTAAGGCATGAAATGGATTGCCTGAATAAACAAGGAAAATTAACACACTACATGTATTAACATTGAAAACTCTATTTACAATGCAAAACTAGACATAAACCATGGCTAAACATAGAATTATTGGTGGGCTCTTGAAATGTATTGATACTGTAATGAAAAAGTGATATTTTAAACTTGTTTGTTACTTGACATCTCTGAATTTATGTGATTTGATATGTGTGGAAATTATTTTTAAAAAACATAAATCATGCTTTATTATGTTAAAAACTATTTTCAGTAGCAAGATTAACTGGTATAAAAGGCTGATTACAATTGATAAGGGTTGATTTACAATGAGATCAATTTCAGTTTATTTACTTTCATGCTCTTGTGCTTATTTGTAAAAATGTTCATTTAGATCTGCTTTCTTTTATTTTTCAGTCAACCACTATAATCTTTTTCCTAAGTCACTTGGTGAGGTACTAGTCCGGTATGGTGTACAAGAATTACACCTTTCACAGACTCAAGGTCTTTGGCGTCATAAGCTCTGGGGTTACCCAGTACATGATGCTCCACCAGGTGCAGAATTGTGGGTCTGGTTCAAGCCATCAGTCACAGAGTAAGTTGAGGTCCTTTTTTAAAAAATAGCTTCCTGTAAACAAAGTTTTGAATTACTCTATATACTCGTTCTATAGCCCGTTCGTTCATAAGCGATCCCCCCTCTTTTGGAAGAGAATAGTATAAAAAGTGTGTAACCCGCTCGTAGGCCGACCCCAAAAATAATAGGACAGCGTAAACAAAATGGTACACATTTTTTTAAAACTAAAAGCTAAATCGGTCATTATGATACAATACCTTTGTATTTCCTAGTTCTTTGTACTACCTATTTTTGTCTTTGTGCTCTTTGTTAGGCAAGAGTTACCGGTATTTGTTTTTGTTTTGTTTCTTTGGTAAACAGTGGCAAAAGCGCATACATTAAAATTCATTGTTAAAAACAATATTTGTAAAACAATTTATGAAAACATTCACAAAAATAAATAAAATGAATAAATAAGGTAAGTGCAGATGTTTAATAATATTTTATAGTTTCTGGTAGAGCAGTCGAATCTTGTAGAATGTAGATAAGGACTTTGATGATCTACAATAACAACACCAATATTCAATGTACATGCAGAAGTCACCTATGACCCGCTCGTAAGCCGACCCCCTCCCCCCAACCTTTTCCCCTAGATTTTGTCCAAAAAGGGTCAGCTTTAGAACGAGTATATACGGTACATAACTTATCAAAACTATGTATACTGAAAGTATCTCTTACCTTCAAGCATTTCTTACCATCAAGCAAGGTGAGCTTTTATATTTTTAAACATATCAAGACAGAACTACATTTTTTATTATGAAATGAATATAAAATAAAATGTAGTGTTGAATAGTGTAAAGTAATAAATCAGTTTATTTTTAATCAATACTTTTTGTCGCTTACAATGTACTTATGTATGGATTAACAAAGCATCTCTTTGGTATTTAAATTTATGTTTTACAGAATTGTGAGGCCGATGTATTTTTAAATTATATTTCAGTGTTGATGGTGTTTGGACTGACCTTGTCAATGCAGTGTCTGGACTTTTCTGTTCCTCTCTGAACTTTTTGGACTCCAAGATCACCATAGTTCCACGTTGGAGCTTCCGCCCTCTTGGGCTTGCATCTAAAAGTACTTCTCCATTTTCCCGTTCTGTTAGATATGGTGCCCTACCTAAAGAAATAGTCTGCACTGAGAACCTAACACCATGGAAAAAACTTCTGCCCTGTGATTCTAAGGTAAAATGAGTTTTAAAATTTTCTTCATCAAAGTTATTTTGCCATCTACATATTCATAAATAACTTAAGCTTGATTATGATCTTAAATATTCTTTTACAATACAGGCTGGACTCTCTACTCTTTTCAATGCATTTCACTTCCATGAAGCAAACTATCATTCCCTTGGATTGCATGTTCGTCCAATATGTGCTGTAAGTATACATGTATAAACTCATTTTTATTTTTAAATTAATTTCAATTTTATATTAATTAATTTATTACTAATAAAAATATTTGAGCTAATTATTGAAATTATCTTTGAAAAAGTTAATATATATTATTCTTCAAACCTGTCACATAAACTTCCAAGAATGAGCTTCTAAATATTGATCATTAAAGAATATTCTTTATAGAGTTTTGTGCCTCTTTTAGAAATTACAGCTGGCTCTTTTGTATAAGAGCGTTGAGAAAAAAGAAAATAAACGCAAAAAGATTTTGTAATTAAGCTCTGGTTACTCTCATGATCACAGAGTAAATTATATGGTAGCTTTACTACAAGAATTTTTTTGTGAAGTTTAGTGAAAATCGTTAAACCAGAAATTTAGAGGACTAAAATATTTTTTGGTGTTTAAAGATTTTCTTGTTAAATGATATTACAAAAAAGTACATATTGTCAATAAAATTATGTTCATCAGAGTACATTTCATCTACATAGATGTATGCATGCAAGCATTTAATACAAACCAAACTATTATCAGGAACTTAAAGAAATTTAATACATAAATTTCACTTTAAAAAAAATAAATAATAATAATAATAAAAAATGTATTGATTTTTCAGAAAATAATCTGATTATAATCTGAGATCAGATATTTTTAGGTGTAATGTGGGTGGGAGTGGAGATAGAGAGGAATGGGGGAGGGGGGGATTAGATAAACAACATTGACTTGTCTCACTGGTTATCTCAATGTTGTTGGTATTTCTAAGCCAAATTACATACCTTTCATATGAAACATAAGACGCAGCCTCTCTTTCATTTCAAGCACCTCTTAATTCTGGGTGGTGATGCAGTATGTGTTAATTCCAAAAAGCAAAATATTTTTGCGTTCATTGATTTTGTTTGGTGTTCAGATATTTTTTAAAGAATGTATGAAAATACTAAGTAATTTGTCGGGACCATTATTTTATTTAAACTAACCAATATTCTTTCTTAAGCGTTTTCATGTTAAACATATTTTACTGTATTTAAAATTAAACTGAATATAGCTAAACCCACAATATATCAGTGAAACTAATGTTTCAAGTAAATGTTTTCTTGGATAGTTTAACTTTGTGTATGTGAAACACAGGATGAAGCTTGCACCGAAGAAGCCATTGAACTAAGTCAAAGTCTCAGTGTAGTCACAGATGTTGCAAGCACTAGTTATATAGGATCCCCAAGTAAGTGATGTCTTGCATCTCAATAGATATTTAAGTTTATGTCATTTCCTCAAGGCTCTATTCTAAGAGATGTTGTCGACTCTTTCGAGTTCTTTTCTTAAACTCTCTCAAAACTTTTATTAGATGAGATCAATTTTTTAAATATTTGTCTTACTTCTAATTTGGTGAAATTGTAAAAGTATTTAGTTCAATTGCTTTACTTTTGTCTGTATTTCTATCCTTTAAATTGTTCAATAGACTGGAACTTGAGAAGCCTGTTTGGTAACCACTTGGTGTCAGCCTGTCCAATTGCAGCCAAGAGCACCATAATGGTAGATATATCAAATAATGTGGTAAGTAGACCTCACTTTCATCAAATATTCATGGTATATTTTAGTGTTCTTATACATGACAGCAGGCACTACATCAAAATCATTTTTTTTATCTACACTTGTAGTTCAATATCAGTACCATTAAATTCTCTCAATATAAAAGGCTTAAAATAATTCTGTCATACTGAATTTTAAAAATAAAACTAGATGGATCCATTTTTAGCTGAACACTTTAAATTCTATTTTTTCCCCTGTCTTATACAATAAATGTAATTTTCCAGTCATTAAGTATTTAAATTCAATAAGAACATAAATATCAAGTTTATTGGGCTCTAAGTCCTTTTTAATTCAAATAATTTATTTTGCTCATTTTTATACAGGATCAGTCATCCTTCAGACTGACCCCAAGTCCAACCATCACTGAGACTATTAAACGTGGCCCACATGAGCACACATATGCTGTTTATGATGTGCGTCACTTTGCACAGTCTAGTCGAGTTTTAAATATCGAGGCCACCTTTAACCAGCCCCCAGTTTTAGTGGGATTGAGTCCACCACCAATACACACTCATAGGTTTATTACAGGTAATTTTAACTCACCTTAAAACCATTCATTGTTTATCATTTGTTAAAGTGCAAGGTGTGGGAGTATAACTAGACTAACTCTTTACATTCTTTGATTATCTCTGATGATTATTTTAGTGTCAATAACTAAAAGAGTCAATAACTTTCAGAACATATATCTAAAATTAACGATGTTGAATATACATTTTTAGGAAAATGCTTGGGATTTCTGTTAGTGCTGTTTAAACAAATTTAGTTTTATTTTAAACTTAGAAGTTGTGAAAGAAATAGTATGCGTTGATATGTATGATATATTGTTTTAACCGTTAGAAAAAAATTCACTTGAGATGCAATGGGCAATTTACATAAAAATTAGAATCAAGACCCACTTTATTCAGGTTTCCATCTTTCAAAGCCGAATGAGATAGATATTGATTAATATTTTAATGAAAATAGTTATTAACTCTTTCGATGCGGAACAACGCACACTGCGTTCATCCGCCGTGCTCAAAAGCACGGACCAACGCACTGTGCGTTGTTTCACTATCATGTTTGTTTCTTTGCTATTTCTCGGTTAAACTTTTTAAGAGCTATTTTTAAATTAGATTTTAACAAAGAAGAGTGGTACTTCCTTGTTTATGAACGAAGGCGAGGTGTATTTGCTATCGTTTGAAGCATTATTTTATTAATTTTCTTTGCTGTTTTTTTGTTTATCAATACTGTTGCTATGGCTACCCCAGGCCCTAGTGGAGATGGTAAACTTCCTAGACGATTGACAGCTGAACAAGCCATGGAAATGTTTCATAATATTTCTATTGATAGTGACTAGGACTTAGATCAATCACATGATTCCGATAGCAGTGTGGTTTCAAATGATTTTAGTTCTAGTAGTAGTAGTGAAGAAGATGAGCCACAAACTAGAACAAGAGCTATTCCTTTACTACAATCATGCATGGCTACATCCAAGGGTAAAGGGAAAAAAAGAAAGATGACTACAGATGAAACTATTGTTGGAAATAAAGACGTAGAAGAATCAGAATGGATTCAAGCAAATATTGGTGACCAAACTACAAACAATTTTATTTTTTCCCCACATAAAGAGCCTGGTTTCAACAAAGACATACTATCTGAAAATTGTTCACCACTGGATTGTTTTATACAACTTTTTGATGATGAAGTGATTGATATTGTCATATCATGTATAAATAGCTATGCGGAGAAAAAAATGAAACAGAACACCCCATTGAGGAGGCGCTCTAGGTTTCAAAACTGGAAACCAGTGTCAAAGTACCATATATATAAATTCATCGCTATCTCTCTGGCTATGGGAATGAATAAACGTCCCAGTCTCCAGGACTATTTTTCAACCACAGATATTTTCATCTCCCCTTTTTATAGTGAATTATTTAGCAGAGACAATTTTTTAATTCTATACTCATCCATGTTGCACTGTGGCCACCCTGATGCAGAGGGTAAAAGCAAAATTGAGCCATACATAAACAAACTGTTACAAAAATTTAACCTCGCATTCAGGCCTTACCAAAATGTGTCCATTGATGAAATGATAGTTGGCTTCAAAGGAAGATGGCAGTATAAACAATATAACACATCAAAACCTTATAAATACCACATCAAAAGTTTTGGTCTAGTGGATAGTGCCACTGGATATGCGGTAAACCTCCTGACTTATTATGGTAAAAATACTTCTTTTGATCCTGACGCGGATGTTAATGGTGGCCAAGCAGTTCAGATTTTCCAGACATTACTTCATGCTATTGGCAAAGGATACCATGTATTTGCAGACAGATTCTACACTACTATGAACTTAGAATATCTGACAGAGAAAGAGATTTACTACACTGAGACTTTCCAAGGTAATAGGCGGTGATTTCCCAAACAATTAAATTCATTAAAAATAAAACACATGGAGTCAAAATACTGGAAAACTCCAGAAGGCCAAAAAATGGTTGTTGCTTGGAAAGACAAAAAAGCAAAGAAACCAGTTCTTTTGGTATCTACCAGAGCTGAAGCTGGGGGTATTCTTGTGAAAAATAAGACAAAACCATCAGCAATCAATTCTTACAACCAGTATATGAATGGATGTGATCTTGCTGATCAAAAAGTTGGATATTATGGGATGCAAAACAGAAAGACATCAAAGTGGTGGAAAAAACTCTATCACTGGATTATGGAAATAGCTTGCTCAAATGCTCACATACTTTATGTGTTCAGTCACCCTGAAGCTGGCATGAGTCTGAAAAAATTCAAAATACAGCTGATAGATTCTTTGTGTTTGGAAGCATCGTCAATTATGCCAGCCGAAGAAAAGGCAAGGAAAATGCCTTTGCCAGGCCGTCCAAGGGCTAACCCAATCCCAAGGTTGGAAGGGGGAAGGCATTTGATAGACTATGCAGGACAGGCGGTGCAGAGTGTGTAGTACCTCAACTAAGCCAGCTTGGACACATTTTATCTGTATGGACTGTCCTGAACAACCGCACCTACACCCCAAAGACTGTTTCAAGAAATGGCACACTGTGGCCAAATTATGAATCAAAGATCAATATGTAAATAGATTCTTTAAAAGTTTTCTGCATCAGTGTAAATATTCATCTGATTAAATTACTGAGTATAAATGTGTAAAATTTTAATTTTTTAAAATCTTTAGCTACATTATGAGACATAATTCAAAATTAATTTTTGTGGTTCTTTTGTACATTTATAAACATAAAAATGCCTATTTGTGTTACATATTTGATTTTTGCATTAAATTTTGATGATTTTATGGAGCACTAACATAAATTTGCCTTCTGAGAATTTTTTTACTTAAATTTAGTGATTTTTGTTGTCATATTTTCACATTTTTAGTTTCTTTTATGTTAGTTTTTTTTAATTTAAACCAAAGAAATAAGTTCAAAAACGCATAGTCCATTCAATTACCTTTCATTTGATACCAAATTTATCCCTATAAGCCTAAAAATAATATTTTAAATATTTTTTTAAAAAGCCCAACCTCTCACTTTTTTTTTACTTTTGAAAATAATGTACATTTTTTCGTTAAAAAAATTCCGCAGCGAAAGAGTTAATGAGCTTTTTTTTTGCTACCATATCAATGTGTCCACTAAATGGCTAAGCTTATCTTCTCCACGCCTGGTGCTTCACATGTTTTCTGATTTGGAAAACATAAAACTCATTAAAATCTATTTTATACTTTATTATTATTCAACCTAAATTATCATAAAATAGAATTTCAAATTATATAAAAGAAATTTTAAAAAATTACAAGCAGGCATATTACCAGTTCAAAAACTGACTTTTCATATTTATGAGGAATAGAGTTTGAAAAAAGTTTGTTAATAAATTGCAACAAATTTATACCACTTTTTTTTTACTGTCAAGTTTTTAAAGTTTTACCGGTACAATACTTTAAAGATAACTTATATAGATACATAGGCTGACGGCTGGATAATCTGATTTGAAAAGATTGCATTTGACAGGATATGGCCTTGAGGATGGAGGTATATCATGTCTAATCTACAATACATTGCCGAGCAATCAAAGTATCTTGTACCTGGATGTCTTGCCGTGGTTCACCCGTGTCAAATTCAACTCTCTGGAAGTTGTCAACAATGGCAAGGCTGTACCATGTGAGAATAAGAAATGCTAGGAAATGTTTCAATCAAATATGTTACACCATAAAAGCAAACATTTTGATAAGCTAAACAAATACTTCAACATTTTGATTAGCTAAACAAGTACTTTAACATTTTTATTATTTTAATAATTCTTCTCGTATTTTGTTTTAACCAATGTGGAAAACAAGTTAATTATATTTTGTTTAAAATTATCCTTGCAGATAAAGTTCATTATGTACCTGCTAAAGACAGGTCAAGGCCACATCATTTAGAGCTGTCCTTGACCTTGTGGGCCAACTCAGTGACTCGAGTCTACTTCACCTTCACACGTGCCTACCTCAAGTGGACAGAGTATCCCCCTGACGCCAACCATGGCTTCTACATCAATTCAGCTGTCATCACAGCCATGGTTCCATCTTCACAGGAGTATACAGGTCCACCACAAACATCATCCAGGCTTGATGCCATGTAAGCAACTATACATGTGTCTGGGGTTTATAGTGTTTGGTTCTTATTATTTCTTTAACCCTTTATTGGGAAGAGATTTTTTTAATTTTCTATATTTGTGCAGGCAAGAATTGTTAGGGTATTAGTCACATTTGTTGTTGCATTAGTAACAAATGAATATCTTTGGTGTAAGTGAACATATTTAAATGAAATAACAAGCTAAATAGAGAATTCAATCCAGATTTTTGTACAAATTTAACAGAGGCATGGAAAGTTTGTCCAAGAATAAACAAAAATATTTTTAAAATATATTTTGGGAACGCTATTACTATTAAAAAAATCTTGCTAATCAAATATAAAATCAATTTCTTTAACATCAATGTCCAATCAAGTAAATCCCAAGAATGTCTCCCTATCACTTGACTATTCCATCACCGTCCAAAATAAAAGCAAAAAATACAAAAAAGTGCTATCAGTCTTGTAAACTTTTTGAAAGTAGCTATGATTATCAAAGATTTGAATAAACCGGATGTAAACAAATGAAAGTCCTGAGAAAATTTTGAAAATGTAAAAGAGCGATGTTGACATGGCAACTTTTGTCCATTTTGCCCAGTAATTAGATAATGTAATCAGTGCACATGCAGATTAGTTTTATGGAAGACAATAACATCAAATGTTTATTTATTAGATAGGCATTTGCAAGACTTCCTGTCAAAGTAGGTCTGAGTCCACATCTAAGATGGAGTGGTTAAAACATTAATACTGAAAAGACCAGTGTGGTGTTTGTCTTAGGGCATATTTGATGAGCCTGACAACATGAAGACATATCAAATTAGAGACGTAAAATTAACCAGTAACTGTAATTTCTTAAAATGGGCAAGTGATTTTTTTGTATGCAAACCTAGTAAACCCTCATGAAAACTTATCAGACCTGTTGTAGATAAAATCCAAGATTATTTTGAGTATCATTAATGAATTTGCTTACTTCAAAAGGTTCACTGACCAGTCACTGAGTGCAACCACCAAACCTAGATTCCTAGTCAAAATTCACACAGAGAACCTTCTGGTGTCCTTACCTACTCCTGACTTCTCCATGCCTTATAATGTGATCTGCCTGACGTGTACTGTTGTGGCCATAGCTTTTGGCAGCATCCACAATCTTACAACAAGGAGGTAAATACAAGCTTCCATGCATTAAATTACCAGTGAATTGTTTCACACACTTAGCTAGTTTATACTTTTAAAATTTGTAATAGTAATTTATTTTAATCTAAAGATTTTGTTTTGCTGATGATAAATGCACACAATGTAATCCAAACATGTTTCCCTTGTACTGAATCAATACTCATGACTTTCTGTAGGTTGGTACCATATGATCCTGCCTCAAAGAAAGGAGTGTTAAGTAAAGTCAAAGCGTTCCTTCAGAAGATATTCAAGAAATCCCCAACAACAGCAAGTCATGAAAATCAAGCCGCCCAGGCTAATGAGAGCGTTCAAGAACTAACAGAAGATAAAAGTATGGTTGGAGCTAATGAAAAACTTTCCAGCAGCCAAGAAACATGATCAATGCCTTTGTCTCATCATTCATCTGTTATGGCCACAAATTACTTGTGCAGCTTTATTGTTGCAGGGATCTGATTGTAGCCGGACAAGTTATTTGTTATAAAATGATAAGTGTTAAATGTTTTGGTTTGAAATGAACTTGATCATAAATCAAAACTCTTGAAGTCTCGGATGATTTTTTTACTTTTGTATTTCTTTGCTCATTTTTTTGTTTTTTTCATCTTTAATTTTAATATTTATTTTTAGGTTAAATAATATGGCTTAGTGATACATTCCATTTTCCCAACCTTGAGTGAACATTTTTTCAGCATGTTTGTCCTCAGCATCAAATCATTTCCACTTTTCCTGACTGTAGTCTGTCTTTTACCTTACAAGTAGGCCCTTAAAGTGAACTGCAAGCCAGTTGAGCTAGCCATGAACACATCGAAACAGAAATTAGAAGTGTTTTAACAGCTTCAAGAGCTGAACTATCAGAATTACAAAAAATGATATTTTCAGACAGAGGCGTCACTAGGGTTGGTGTCACCTGGGGCGGTAGGCCATGGTGTCACCCCCTCACGACTTAACCCATAGAAATCCTACGAGTTTTCCAGGGCCAAATAATGGGAACAAACAGAATTTTACATTTTGGTGTCACCCTCCTGATGGTGTCACCCGGGGCGGCCCGCCCCCACCGCACCCCCCTAGTGACGCCACTGTTTTCAGATCAGTGTCATCTGCCCTTCAGCCAAATAACAAATTATAAAGTTAAATAATTGAATGTGTGAAAATATCTGTCTTTATGCTAG
Source organism: Ampullaceana balthica (assembly GCA_944989445.1). Classification (NCBI taxonomy): domain Eukaryota; kingdom Metazoa; phylum Mollusca; class Gastropoda; family Lymnaeidae; genus Ampullaceana; species Ampullaceana balthica. The sequence goes on from CALYLW010000081.1 coordinate 350,058, forward strand.
TAATTGTTTTTATGCTAGTAATCATTGCAAAGCTGAATGGGAAATTAATTATTGAAATGTACATTGATTTGATAGTCAATTATTAACTAGTAAGGTACTCAGCATATATTTGCCTATCATCATGTTCTGTGTATTATTTTTTTGTAAACCAAGGAATGTCTGTGTAACTAGAAGTCATCAGTAACTAGTGGAGCAAGTTAGGTTTAGGCTTCAACATTGAAAATGAAGTTTTGGTTAAATGCCTTTGTCAGCAAGCAATACTTGCAAAAAAAAAGATTATTTGAATTGAACAAATTGTTTCAGGATTAAAATTCAGCCTTTTTAGTCACATGTTATTAAAATACCACAAGCCAGTGTATCACTTTGTCATTTGTCACTGTGCATATATTCATCTTATCATCACATGTATTTAACAGAATCTCTCTTCTCTCTGGCAAACAATCACATTTGAATGATACATATAAAGTCAGTTTATGTAGTAAAGGTCTCAGTGAGTTAAGAGCACTCAGGGCAAGTCATAAAGAGTTTTCTTGAATACTGCTTGGTCCCAGAATGAGATGTGTAATTGCATATCTAAATATCTGTGTCCAAATCAAGTTTAAAGTGTAAGTTTCCTAATTCTCTGTGATGATAATTGTTATACAAGGTATTATGAGGAAATCATTAAAAAATGAGTCACAGACATTTTTACCTTAATCTGACATCACCAAATATTGTTTACTGAAAGATATACAGGTTCGAAGAGAGGGGGTAAAAAAAAAGAAGATAAAAATAACAGTTGGCTGAAACTGAAATTGATTTCTAATTCACAAAGATAGAGGTGAGGTTATCAGCTTTTAGGTCAATTGCAGGGTTAGGCTCCATGTGAATATATCAGGATGGATTATATAGATGGGCCCCGAAACAGATTTTAATTAACCATTTGTATTATAAGTATTTTGTTTCATAATGTAAATGCTTCCTGTTATACCTGCTCCAACTTAAGACTGCTTTGAAAACATTCTTTTTCTTTTATCTTACAAGAAAATACCCTTGGTATCCAAGGTGAAAACATAAATCTTTTTTGTTTTTGTTTTACTGAAAGTTCAGTGCATGTTTATTATTCACTATAAAATATGTTTGTTCTAAATATTATGTTCAATTAGCTAACTGCAACAGCATGGATTTAATTAAGTACCTTGAGATTAGGAATTAAAATGTTTAACCACTTTATAGATTGTTGTGGGATTCTTATATCTTTACTTATTTTCCATAAAGCCAAAAGCCCTGTAGCGGAATTTATAATAAAAACAGATAAAACTTATTATTTCTGATTATTTGTTGGAATAAATAAAAAGCTTCGAAAAACACTTTTGTATAGACACTGAATCTGTACAACTAACTGTAAATCCTGTTTTAGATGTGCATATTAAAGCTGATTTTATCATTTATTTTTGTAAAGTGAATTAGTTGTTTCATTTGTGACAGTAGCACTCTTATATCGTATTGTGACAGTACTCTTTTGTTATTGTGATCTTACATTCATGTTTTTTACATTTCACCATTAGAAAATCTCTCATACAGTCAAACATAAAAAAGACCAGAAAGCTATAATTTATTTAAAATATTCTATTATAAGATAAAATCAATTACAGGTACATTGTAGATGAAAATTATTTCATATGGAATGAGATTGAGAGATGTTTGTATCACAGATAGCCCCTTAGGTAAATAAGGTTATGACCTTTAAATATAGCGTATAAATACATTGAGTTGCTTTAGATGTATAAAAAATTATTATATTGAGGACGGAAATTCTTTTTTACCCATTGGAACATGACAGATTTAATTATTGATTAAATAGAAAATAAATAAGTTAATGTGTTATCATATTTACATAATGGATATGAAATATTTATCTATTCAAAGTTTTAAAACTCTCCTAGATACAAGAGGCTAATCATAAGGACAGTATTCCATAATTTCTTTTGGCTTTTAAAACTATAAATTTGTTTGTTTCATTTTAATAAGTGTACAGTGCCTCATTATTTTAGACAGAGAGCTCAAATTCTATTACATAAAAAGCTCAATTTTTTTTTATAGCACAAAATTTCATAAATTCTCAAAGTGCTTTCATCATAAGTTGCATTTTTACTAAATATTTTGAGAGCTTACTAATAAAAAATGGGATTGGTAAATAATGAGACACCAAGACTAGAAGTAATAAAATAGGCATTTACAAATATTAAAATAGAGATTAATTATCAGAGTATAATAATTTTGAAAAAAGTGTATACATAAAATAAAAGCCAGTTTCCCAACAATTGGTTGTCTTCATATCATAATAATAATAATACAAATTAAATTCATCATTTTGATTCCACTGTATATCAATATCTGTGAGTCTACAGAAATTAAGAACTGGTGAAAATCAACAGGGAAAGATTTATTAGTTATTCATGAGTTAAAAATAAAAAAAGGTTTCCATGAGTCAAAAATACATTTTTATATGAATATTGATCATAATTAAGATGAAAAAGTTTTTTAATAAAATTATTTTAAACATTAATATAACAGAGAATACGCATAGCTTAATAAAAATAATTATTAATAATTTACAAAACAGTTGATGACTCTTTGGAGACTGATAAATGCAAATGAAAAACTGAGATTTGATACCAAACTGGATGAATGTATTATGGTTGTTTTATTTCAAGTTGTAACTGAAATGTTCATTTCTATGATTGAAATTCAGATATATCTATAACATAATATGTCCATATTGTTTGGTAATTATATTTAATGCATTTAAAGTTTTCCCCAATCATATAAGATCATATAAAGTAAACTATTTTAAAGAAGTTGCAGAGAAATTATAATAATAAAATTAAAACAGTTTTTTTGGTTTTTTGCTGCCCAAAAATATTCATTTATGTTAAAAATAGGTGTAAATAACTCATATTTTAAAATCCAGAATTAAATAAAATGAATCCTTGTTGTAATTTTGTCAATAAAATAAGACACATTTGTGAGGATTGTGGTTTTTATTTAACATCACACAGAAGAGCTACACCACGGCAGATCCAGTGGTCAGGGTGGGTGGTGGAGGAAGTTCTCAAATAGACCTCAGCAATGTAGGTCAAGTCTGTTCGCCTGGGCTTTTTGTAAACAGGACACTTGTACATCTTAGTGACATCTGCGGTGTTGTTGCTGACTGCTGTGATGTGTATTACTGGCATTGCTTCAAACAGAACCTAATAGACCATCATAAGAAACAGATGAATATCCAGCTTTCCAGATATTTTAAATGTTAAATGAATATTATGCTAAAACTTAGACAGTCTGGTAATTCCTAATCAACTTTATGAAATAAATATATGCTAAGGCGTTAGGAAATGATGAGATTTTAGTTGCTAATAAGGTAATTAATTAATAAGGTAAATCTCACCTTGGGCTTCGACTCGATGAGCTTGCTGTTTCGTCTGTCCCATGCGGCACCATCAAGGAAGAGGCCGTGGACGTAAATGCCCTCTGGTGGCTCAGATGTCACAGCTTCAGCATTCTCAAATTTGGTGACATCGTTGTGCAGTATCACAGTGTCCAGAGCCCAGCCTTTGTGGTTACGGGTCACTTTCTGTTAAAAATAAAACATTTTTTCCTTTAGAATTAATATTAAACATAAAATGTATATTTTAAAATAATTTTCAAAAAGAGCTAATGCAGGCTTCATTTTCAAGAATAATACTCATTGAAAAGGACAAATAATATCCCTAAAATGACAACAAATTGCATGTACAATTTTGTTTGTTCATTAAACATTGTTCACTGACTTTATTTCAATTAAGAAATGGAATTCCTTAAAAAAGATTATTTTCTTTATGGAAATTGAATCAATTTTTACTACATCAAACTAAATTAATATTATTATAAATAAATTAACTACAGATAAATAACTTAATAAGTATTGTTTTATTTGAATGTAAGCTGTTTGAATTAAATTTTTTAACCACTTAAAAAGAGCTCATGTTCAAACCTATTTCTAAAAGCCATTCAAAGTGCAATGAATATGACTAAAGAAATGAGAAGAAGTTGCAATAAGTTATTTTAATACTATCTCTATTCCTAAATTCCTGATTGTGTACTAATTTGCAATGTTTTGTAGATTTAAATTCAGGATTATGCCGTGGCTAGGGAAACTTAACTGTCTAATTAAAAATTAGGTATCAATCAATGTGTCATTAACCTAAAAAATTAGGTATCAATGTGTTATTAACCTAAAGAATTAGGTATCAATGTGTCATTAACCTAAAAAATTAGGTATCAATGTGTCATTAACCTAAAGAATTAGGTATCAATGTGTCATTAACCTAAAGAATTAGGTATCAATGTGTCATTAACCTAAAGAATTAGGTATCAATGTGTCATTAACCTAAAGAATTAGGTATCAATGTGTCAGCCTAAAGAATTATGTATCAATGTGTCATTAACCTAAAGTGAACAAATGTTTCACATAATGTGTAAATAGCTTAAGAATTTTTTATCACTGAAATCATATTTGTAATAATTTTTTAGACCAATGAGATATAAAAATTTTCAATGAACCTGTCTCATGGCGGTCAAAAAGCCTTGTGCATTAAAGAAGCCAGTCATCCAGAAAGATTTGGGTGCACCATTGTAGAGCCAGGATCTGAACTGAGTGTTACGGTCCTGAAGTTCATTCAACCAGAAGCTGATGGTGCTAGAATCCCACGAGATCTGAAACACGTAAGTGGATAGAAACACCAATATCCATTAGTTGTTAATGACTAGAAACATCAACATCCATTAGAAGTGAGTGGATAAAAAAAATCAACATCAATTAGTTGTAGAAAATATCAGCTCATAATATATATATATATAGGGCCGCGGTGGTCTAGCGGTAGCGCGCTGGACTGCCGAACCGAGGTAGAAGAAGAGTCACGGGTTCTTTTCTCGGTGCTGGCAAGGCCCCCGGGCATTGTGCTGGCCACACAATCCCTTGCTTGTTAGTGGTGGCTAAATAAAACTTGTGAACGCTACTTCACTTGCCCCATAGTCCGTCATGGACTGGAAAGGGGGTTGTTATTATAATATACATAACATGTAAAAGATGGAGATTTTTGGGCAGTTACAGTTCTTGAAGGGACATGGATCTTTTCTTTCTTGTTGTTAGGTTTTGAATAATGAATCTCATATCATACCAGTATAATTATTAGCCAAAGACTGAGCTGTTGATAAAATAATAGGTGTGATGTTTTGACATGGTCAGCTTACACTTTTAAAAAAAAATGTTCAAATATATTTGTAGGATAAAACAATGAGTTAAAGAAAATATCTAACTGTTCACAAACCTTCTTCCATGCCGCAGGGATGCGACCATCATAGATGGAATCAAGGGCATCACGTAGTATCTCACTCATAATGATGGTTCCATCTATGGCAAGCTTCAGGTCAATCACCGTGCTGCGTACAGCTGTAATAACTGTCTGCATTCTGTCCAACTCCTACAGCCCACAGACATGAACATTTGATAAAAAGCACTTTTTTAAAAAGAATATATACAAATTTTAAACTAGTCCAGATAGTTTTTGTTTACAGCTTTAGAGTAGCAGTTGTTACCTTTTATTGCCTAATGAAGAAAAAGTTTTTAAAAAATATTTTTTTTAATTATTTTTTTTTAAATCAATGCTGAAAAAACATGTCCATATTTCTCTATAATTTTGATGATATTTTAAATGTCTGAGTATAAACCATTGAGCTAAAACAAATGGCTGCCATTTACTGATTGTTTTTTTTCACCTTATAATGTGCTAAATGTAAACTTCTCCAACATGTGTTAAGCTGTCCACCAACTGACCTGTCTCAAGAAAATGACCAAAGGTTCCAGCTTGCCAAGTTTTGCCAAGCACGCTGTCTTCTCAAATGGATCGTAATCTATGGGCAGTTTATTGAGCACATCATCACAGAACTTGTAGACGGTGGATTCCCTGGTCTCACCTCCACTGGATGAACTGTCCTTGGGCTGGATGTTTAAGATTGTGTCTAGGATGGACTTGGCCGTCACATTTTGGTAACTGGACAAGAGTCACAAATAAGCCATCAGCCTTGAAAACTCATCAGGGGCATTTAATAGAATTTCACAGCACTTTTAAAAATAAAGTTTATTTCTTGTGCCTATACTTTGATAAATTCTGAATTAATTCATGGTAAAGGTTAGAATAGAATTGATTAGATGCTGATTTAACAATACAAAAACTGATTTAAAAAAGCATTATTTTTAATTTTGATAAAATTTAAGGAAATATAGAAACAGGGACTAACACTAACATAATAATATGCCATCATTATGTTAGATTTCAATTGTTGGTTATTTTGTTCAACAGGCAATATTCTACAATGACTCACGTGATGTCTGCATTAGCATGAAGGCCAAACACCTCGGGGGGATCGGTAGATTGCAGGTTGTTGATATACTCGTGGAACTCATTTATTTTAGTACACTTGGGAATGTTGTAGCCCTTGTAGAAGACAAAATTTGGTTGAAACATGTTTTCACCAAACCAGATCTTGCAGAACGTGTTGAGCAGTCGTTTGTCATAGTCATCAGTGACACGACCTCCGTACTGAATCTCTCCAAACATGTAGCGTACACAGATCCAGTTGACTCCCTGAAGATCAGCATCAGAAAAAGTTAACTAAATATTTTGTTCTCATTCTTTATATGTTTCAGTTCAATAAAATGGTACTTGATAAACTAAGTAACAGATACACATTGTATTCTGTTATAGATACACATTGTATTCTGTTATAGATACACATTGTATTCTGTTATAGATACACATTGTAATCTGTTATAGATACACATTGTATTCTGTTATAGATGCACATTGTATTCTGTTATAGATGCACATTGTATTCTGTTATAGATACACATTGTATTCTGTTATAGATACACATTGTATTCTGTTATAGATGCACATTGTATTCTGTTATAGATGCACATTGTATTCTGTTATAGATACACATTGTATTCTGTTATAGATACACATTGTATTCTGTTATAGATACACATTGTATTCTGTTATAGATACACATTGTATTCTGTTATAGATACACATTGTATTCTGTTATAGATACAATACAAAATACACATACAAATTGTGCAATGAAAACAATAAATTTGAGCTTTATTTTTAGACTGATACGACAGTAAACATTTCGGCTAATGCCTTCATCAGTACAATATAAAATACATTCTTACAATACTTACATAAGTAATAATAACATTCTTAAAACATATTGTATTTTAAAATATTTATGTTAAATAAAAAGAAAGGAAAAACAAAAACAAACATAGACACAGGATATAGGAAAAAGGGGGAAGTATCCAAAGTTACAGTAAAAACCACAACGGGAACAAGATTCTGCAGTTAAGTAAAATTATGAATTTGGTTAATTCCATATGGAGCCAACGTACCAAATCTTTTTATGAGTCTATTTTCCATGTGGATTCTATCATGGGTATTGCTTGCATATGAAATACCAGTTACTGCAATATCTGATATGCCGTTATGGTCAACACTGTTAAAATGTTTAGACACAGGACATTGAGCCTGTTTAGTGTTCTCTAAACCGATCTCCAAGACGACGACCAGTCTCACCCACGTAAATTTTATTACACCTCTTGCAAAGGATTGCATAAATCACGTTGCGACTTGTGAGCCAGAAAGATCATTTCTGAGTAAAGGTCTCAAATTCATTCCTCTTCGGGCCTCAAGTGATAAATACCAATTACTATCAGATGCCCATCGTTTCTTTCGCTCAATGAGATTGCAGCTTTACTTCTATGGTACCCCTGCGAATAACGATGAGGACGACAGTGAATTTCCTGTACATCGACAACGTAAATCAACATGGACCCCTCCTTCCGATCAATCTAAAGCTCTTGACCTTTACATTAAAAGTACGAAAAATCAAATCCAAAATATTCGCCAAACTCCTCTGAACAAATCCAATTTATCGAAAGAAGAATGGCGAGCACTTTTCCAACTGAAAAAACGCCAAGACATTGTTATCAAGCCGGCAGATAAAGGTGGAGCTGTGGTGGTGTGGGATAAGAGACTTTACATTGAAGAGGCCTCCAAACAATTAAATAATGCAACTTTTTACAACCCAAGGACAAACGATCCTATTATTTGTAACTAGTTTGTGCTGCGGCGCCGTAGCGCCTGCGGCGCCTCCTTTTTTAAGGGCGCCTACGGCGCCCACCTTTTTCAAAAGCCCAACTAACTTGTCTTTGTATGATAAATACGTAATATGAAACTTTCTTAAATGTACACAAAGTATTTTATAAATATTTATTTTTTTGCAAAAGCCCAAGTAACATATCCTTATATGATGTATACGAAATATTCCTGAAATGTACACAAAGTATATATATAATATTTTTTACAGTGCTAATCACCACACGATTTTTAAAGTAATTTTAGAAAGCAGCGCACCAAGTTACTGCACCAAAAATACCTCTTATCGAACGGCCGCATGAAATTGTTTAATTATCAATAATAGTGTGGAGGGTGTTTAATGTTAATCTGGAAACCAAAATGATTATCCAAATTTTAAAGAAAGCAGAGTGATGTCCCTTAGCGTTAGGCTACATAATTGAGCGTAAATATATATATAATAATGAAATTGTTAAGGAGACCATTGAAGAACTTATAGATTGTGGTCAATTACCATCCTCTGCAAAAAATTACGTATTTATGACAGTGATCTCGGTAAACCATGTTTATACTTATTACCAAAAATACACAAGCTGGGAAACCCTGGAAGACCAATAGTCTCCGCCTGCTCTTGTCCTACTGAATTAATTTAAGATTTTTTGGATACTGTTTTTCAACCTATTGTTGCTAATTTACCATCTTTCATTAAGGACACTAGCCATATGATAAAATCTCTGGATTCCTTGGTTTTACCCAATGAAGATCATTTACTATTTACAATGGACGTTTCTTCATTATACACGTCTATTCCTCATGCTGATGGCCTCTCTGCAATCTCATTTTTTCTCAACAAGAAGGCAAATCTCAAGATCCCCGCAAGTGCCATACTACGATTAACTGAGTTGGTCCTAAATTTCAACTCGTTTGAGTTCAACGGACAGTTTTTTTATCAAATTAGTGGAGTTGCTATGGGAACGAAAATGGGACCAAGTTATGCATGGATATTTATGGGCCATTTGGAACACCTATGGAGTGAAAATTACAAAGGTATCTCTCCAGAGTACTACAGGAGATACATTGACGATTGCATTGGAATTACAAAAATGAACATGCAACAATTGCAAAGTTTTATTGACTTCGTCGGTAACTTCCATTCTTCGATCAAATTTACTTCAACAATCCATAGGAGTGCTGTTAATTTTTTGGATATACAAATTAAATTGAAAGAAAATAAAATATCCACATCAATTTTTTACAAGTCTGCAGACAGCCATAGTTTCCTTATGTATACATCGTCCCATCCTGAATCTTGTAAGAGCTCTATCCCATTTTCGCAACTATTGAGACTTAAAAGATTCTGCAGTGATGAGGCAGACTTTTTGGAGAAAAGTAATGAAATGCTGGACTTTTTTCGAAGAAGGTCATACCCGGAAACAGTTTTAATATCCGCTGTCAATCGAATTAAAGGCATGACCAGGCAGGACACATTTAAATCATCTGTTTCTGATCAATGTGATCGATCCAAATTTATTTTAACTTTTCATCCTCATAATTTTTAAGTCCACCAGGTGATTCTCAAAAACCGACCAATCCTTATGGCTGACCCTCTAACTCAGCAGGTCTTCAAAAAACCTCCTCATTTTGCTTTCCGGAGAGATAGAAGCCTCAGAGATATTCTTGTAAGAAGTCACCTTCCCACAATGAAAGCACATATTGGAACAAAAGGTTGCAACCGTAACCGTTGCAATACTTGTCCATATGTGATGGAAATTAACAACATTTCTTTCCCTCTTGAAAAATTCTTAATAAAAGATGGATTCACTTGATAAGTCGCAACGTGATTTATGCAATCCTTTGCAAGAGGTGTAATAAAATTTACGTGGGTGAGACTGGTCGTCGTCTTGGAGATCGGTTTAGAGAACACCTGTATAATATAAATAAACAGGCTCAATGTCCTGTGTCTAAACATTTTAACAGTGTTGACCATAACGGCATATCAGATATTGCAGTAACTGGTATTTTATATGCAAGCAATACCCATGATAGAATCCACATGGAAAATAGACTCATAAAAAGATTTGGTACGTTGGCTCCATATGGAATTAACCAAATTCATAATTTTACTTAACTGCAGAATCTTGTTCCCCATTGTGGTTTTTACTGTAACTTTGGATACTTCCCCCTTTTTCCTATATCCTGTGTCCATGTTTGTTTTTGTTTTTCCTTTCTTTTTATTTAACATAAATATTTTAAAATACAATATGTTTTAAGAATGTTATTATTACTTATGTAAGTATTGTAAGAATGTATTTTATGTTGTACTGATGAAGGCATTAGCCGAAACGTTTACTGTCGTATCAGTCTAAAAATAAAGCTCAAATTTATTGTTTTCATTGCACAATTTGTTTGTGTATTTTGTATTTTATTTAAAAGCTTTATTGCAGTCCCATTCTATATGTTATAGATACACATTGTATTCTGTTATAGATACACATTGTATTCTGTTATAGATACACATTGTATTCTGAAACATTCTAGAAGGAAAACAATGTAATCTAGTGAAAATTTTTGATAAATTCTTCAACCAACTACTTCAAAATATCAGCAAATTTTCCAAACTTTTCACCCGTCGAACAAAAAGACAATTAATTTTTAAGAATTTAAAATTGTTTTCATTAGTAGCATACTATTGGATGATATTTTCAAATTCAAAAATATGTTTAAAATACATGTTCATTCACGACAGCTTTCAATAACATAAAAATATAAACTTTCAATAAGATAAAAATATAAACTTTCAATAAGATAAAAATATAAACTTTCAATAAGATAAAAATATAAACTTTCAATAAGACAAAAATATAAACTTTCAATAAGACAACAATATATTTTTAAGTCCATGTTCATTGATGAGTTATACCCACCCTCTTGGGATCCATGTCATCCAAGTGATTCTGCACAAACTGAATGCTGGCATTAAGATCTGATGTGTTGAACTCATAGGGGATATTCCAGCCCAGGGGACCAAACTTTCTCCTCTCTTGCACCACTGTGTGAAGGAAGGCAACACCGTACAACATGGGCTTCCACTGCGGCATGTTAGATATGTCCAGGAAGTCCTGTGTGATACCAGCAAATGTCCTCTTGAGGCCAGCTCGGACGCCTTGTGGAGGCTCATTAGTGAACTTAATGGAGATCTGAGGTCAAAGTTTAAAATAAATTCATTATATTGTCCGGTGTGCCCCTTGCATTAGGAGAGTAAATGTAACAATAACAAATGTTATATGACTAAAGGAGCTTCAAAATAACATCAAGCGCACAAAACCATTATGAAAAACCTCTATGTACTTTCACATCTCTTCAGTGGCTTAATCAATTTATAAATGAATTTAACATAGTTATAAAGGAATTTAAAATTAGAATATCTATAATATATTTATAAATACATTTAAAATTGGAATACATATAATCAGTGCTTTTTTTGTGACGGTACGCACCGGTACGGCGTACCGGCACCTTTTTCAATGTGGGAAAAAATTATTATTTTTCTTGTATTTTAACATTTATTATTATTGGTTAATTATTAAGGTTATTAAGACCGCTCGTTTTTAAGGCATTTTAAGGACAGGTTAACTGTTCAAAAAAAGACCGGTTAACCGTCAGTCCCTATAAACCTTATGTTTTGAGAACCAACGAGATAATGTTTTCTCCTCGCTTCCTGTGGCATCATAGCCCGCTTCCCCCGCTTGCGTTCTGCTCTTTTTGGCGATGCCCTTAATTCAGCTAATTTAAAACAAAATCTTCCAAAGAATTTTGAGGGCTTGTGATTAATAACCGTTCTAAATAAGAGGACCGGTTAAAACATTGGTTAAATTTCGCGAGGTATTTTTCCTTAGTTAAAAAAACCCACGTCTCGCCTCGTCCGTCGGGACGTGGAATTTACCTCTCTTGTGTGTGATGCCGGTCACCTCGCGAATTAAAAAGTAATAATAATAATTTGAGGACCAATTAATCGCCCGGTATCTTTGCTACGTCTATCAAATGACTCTTGTAATATAGGTACTTCACTAAGCGGCGCGCGCCCATCAATTTTTTGGATGCGGGAAACAGACTATAAACCGGTGACCAGAGAATACTGACAGTTCACCGGGTCATATGCTTTTTTGTCTTTCTAAGAAACAGACTATAATTACATTGTTGTCTCTTTTGTGAGCAAATGGACTACTATCATTGCGATCTTGAATTTTTTAAAAAGTATTTAGTGTTTGTAGCTGAAATTCTTTGTTTTGAGAATAGGTAAGTTTATAATTATTTTCTTTTACTTACTATAAGTTTTGTCAAATTACTTTTTTTTTCTTCATAAAGCCTTTCATTTAACTGATTGTCTCGTAATAGAAATAGTAACAGTCGGCGACATTGACATCAAACGCGCACTGTGTGCTAGCTCTCGTACAGTGCCTCGACAACTAAGCAAATTAAAAATTTTAAAAATCATTCCTTAACCGTCGCGAAGTAAAGTAATAGTGACGACATGTATATTATTTTATATGCTGGAATATGGAGAAAGCTATTTGAAGCGTAACACAACAAAAACGAACTCCAGGTAATAAACTAATACGCCGTATTATACGGGCATACGGGCTTATTGAAGTTGCAGTTAACCGGTCCTGATTAAATAGGACCAGTCCTGATCTGAGGACCGGTTAACCGTTAACAACCTTATTAAATATAAAATAAAATTGTTTTAGACATTTAGTATCTTTGCAGTTGTGATTTAGATTTAAGCACTGCATATAATTATAAATAAATTTAACATGTGATACCTATATTATAGTTATAAATAAATTTAACATTAAAATACATGAAATATAGTTAAAAATAAAAATAACATTGAAATACCTGTAAAAAGTTGATGGAAAATTTGGGATGAACTTCAGTAGTGACCCACAGTCTGAATTCTTCATGGACGCTTTCAGTCTCCACAATAACATCTAGAACCTAAACATGGACATTTAGCAACATTGATAATGTGTCCTTCAAGACAGAAATAAGATCTCAGCCTAGTTAGAGATAGATCCCTCACTGAGTCAGTTCTATACATTTGCACTAATGCTAGCTGATGCTAGATTTATATTTTCAGAATTTATTTTAGTTGTTAAATCTTTATCCAACACAACTTATTTGTCTTATCTATACAGACGCTCCTTCTATACAGAGGATAATTGTGTCCACAGACCATGCCGGACTGTTGGCAAGTGATGCAGCATTCACAGCCCACAGCAGTTGTGCCAAGAATAGAAGAAAAGGGAGGGGACATAGGTCCACATATACACGAGAGAGAACTAATTGATGTAATCTCTGGCGCTGAATGAGTCTACTGATCTCACAAGAATGCCACCTGTTCATTCGTTTCGGTATTTCCAATATCGAGAGTGTTGGTATCTGTTTGCAACATTAATGGAACAACCGTGAAAGACATTTTCATGAAAGTTTCACAACTAATGGAGAAAAAAATTGGAATGATGAATTTCTTTAGGGACAGAAAATGATTAGAAAGTTTTGATTTGACCATCGGTACGCCAGCCGAGTGCGCATGCCACTAGACCACCATGCCCCTTCGAAGAAATAAATACAATTAAGTCAAAAGAAATTTATTTGTTTTTATGAAACATAAATTAGTGTGGGAGTAATTTTTGTTAAGACAAATTATCTTGACTTTGAGCATTGGGGCTGGTTGCATTACTATTATTTTTCAAGTATCCTATGTCAAATTCAAACTCATGCAATTCAAAGAACAAATTTAAAATACAATTTTTTTTTAATGTTTGTGGCCCCACCACAGTGAGAAGGCTTCACAGGCCCCTTCTCTACACATATTTGGAGCCTCTACATTACTAAATAATTATAGTATATATGTGGGATTACATACAAGCCATATAAAGCAAACAGATAGTGTAACACGATCTGCTTAGTCTTGAAAATAAGACAGGATAACAAAAGGAACAATACAGCAAAATGTTCCCTAAAGCATGCATTGAATTAGTCATGTCATAAAAATAACAGAATAATTTTTATTTTAAAAAAGAACATGTATTTTTTTAATGCTCAAAAATGTTAATTTATTTGAATCTATCAGAACTGGTCTTATGCTTCTGCTGTGGGAACTTTTTTACCCTCAGCTTTCATTTCTGAGTGCTTCCTGTTGTAATACTCTGAGTTACAATAAAATCATTAAGATCTTCAAAAGAAAAAGTTTAATTATTGTTTTAGTTGATCTGGTTTTTATAATTGGAGTATCTGCTAAAGAAATTATTTATCCAAGACTCAATATAATTTTTGTGTCTTTTTTTTGAGCCTAGAAATATTTTGCTCCATAATTTATTTGTGAAAAGTACACACATCCAGGAATATAAACCAAAGGAAGTAGGTAATTATAATCAGTCTGTAATGCAGCATAACACTTAGCAAAGGATAAACTCAAATGATACTGACTTCATTGACATAATCCAGACTGAGATGGCAGTTCTGAAGCAACAGCCACCCACCAGATGTGATACCTTGCTGAACCAGACGTCTGGCATGTACTTCTTGACCTTGACCCATAGATATGGCTCTGCATTCTGGTCAAAATATAAATAATCAGAATATTGAAAATGTAGAAAAGTATTTTAGAAATTTCAACTACGAGGAAATTCTTGTCTCAACAAAGAAATTTTTTGATAGGGATAAGAAAAAAATTTCAAACGTAAAAGATTTCCTTGCCTGTGAAAATGACCCACCTAATTTGAGTTTTTTGGCTAAGCCTTCAATCAAGGGTGTCGGATCGGAACCCATGGAAAGTAAACAGATGAGTGGCGATCTGTTGGTACTCTCTTGCCACATCTTCTCCATGTCTAGAATGATCCCATCAGAATATTTCTCTCCCATTGAGTCTGTGATGTATTTCTTGGCCTGGAAGAGGAAATAATATTCCAAAGGTTAATTAAAATATCCTGTTGATTTTTTGCAAAAACTTAACAGTATATATCAAAGTGATTTCAATTAGAATGTAATGTGTATTCCAACAAAATATGAGTTGTGGTATTTTTTGATGACCAACTCACCATTGGCAGAATTCTGTCAGAGCACCAGCATCTGATGAGCAGAAGTCTGCGGAAGACATCCAGAGAATTGTTGTAGCCGTCAGGGATGATCTCTTCTTCTGGGGCTTCCTTCTCAAACCATTGTTTCCATTGTTTGTCATTTCTCTCAACCTGAAAGATGTTCACTTATTTTTTAAGAAACTTAAGAATCTCCTAATACGACTGAATGTAATTTACTACATGCATTGTCTTGACAATCTCCTGATTTGCTTGAATAGGGTTTAATATATCCATTTCATTCAGAATTTCCTTTGAAATAGATGTGCCATCTTAGATTAAAACAACTATTTTAATAATTCCACATATTATTTTATGTATAAATTTAGTAACAAATACATATCTATTTCCCATTCATTATCAACTGAATTTATTTTAAAATTAAAATGAGATAAAAACGGGAAACGGACTTGGGTAATGGCACAGGTCTGGTAATGGCTTGGCTAATGGCACAGTTTTGGTCATGGTTTAAGTCCCATGTAAAGAGAACAAGATCAGTGAAATTATGTTTACCAGTGTGGGGAAGTCATCACTTACCTGTTCCATGATACCTGAGAACTGATGAAGTTTGCTAAGTTCGGTGAGATTCAGCCACGTGATCTGTGGCACCCACTTACACTGTGGTGGCTTGGGTGGTGCCGTGGATGTGTCTACGGATGCTCCACCTGATGGAAGCCACCAATGGAACAAACTATTTACACAGCATATAATATTTTATAACCCTAATACTACCTTAAATTACAATTGTATTTCTAACACCTATATTACCATCATGTTTAAGAAAGAGATAATAAATTTATTTAATTTCTTTCCTTTACCTTTGACAAGGGTCATGAACTCATCATGTTTGATCTTCATGGCCTGGAGATCAATCTTCAAGGCTAGAAGCAAGGTGAAGGTCATTTTGTCACTTTCATAAAGACCACGCCCAGCATATTTAAATACTTCAAAGGTCATGTATTCAATAATATTTGTTATTCTCTTCTGTGTTATTGGTGACTTAGTTGACCTGATGAAAAAGATAAAAAAAATCAAATTAGTAATTTTTTGTTTTATTTTATTGATGTAAATATTCAATATCAGCTACATTTTTTAATTAAAAGTTTTAAGAGAAGCTTTGACCTATCTGGCATTAAAAAATCAAATTCTGACTGTAACCATTGACATGATTCAGGTTAGTGGCACTCTGCAGGCAGTTGGCACTGTCATACCTTAATGTAAGGAAACAAAGTTAAACCTGGCTCCTCCGATTCCTTGACACAACACTGAATGCAACAAACTTGGATATATTCAGATCAAAGAGAACATATCATATTTTAGGCCACGGAGAGCTAATAGAATAGATGCAACATACCTGGCCATTGAGAGGTCAAAGAGTTGCAGGAACTGTCTGAGAGAGGTCTGGTACATGACGTTGACCAAACTCATCTCTGTTATAAGGAAGTACAAGATGGAACCCCTTGTGGCCACTGGTCGGAACTCTTCTCTAGCAGAGTTTATTTTTATCTCAGTGTCTGCAGCAATGTCCAGTTTTTGAGTGACATCAAGGGAGGTGGCTTTTGTTACATGCAGGACATTAATAAGATCTTCATCATCAACTAGGGATCCCTGAGTAACAACAAAGAAATGTTAAACAAGAAATGCCAAAAAATAATTTTAAAAATAAATTATCTCCATTAAACTTCAGAGTGATGAAATTGTGTTATTATTATATTTAATTAGAATCTATTGATTCTACAAGGTAAAGTGTTAAGTAAGTAGAGTAACGGCTGGTTATAGGCTAAAACAACTTCATATAAATAACAATAGCAACAGATATGATTAGGTTTAAAATACAGTAAAAGACACAAATAGTAAATAATGAAATAAGATATGTTAAAGTTTGTACTAGCAACTCTCTAACTTCACAAACAAAATTCAATTTTCATTTTCATATCAATCAATTTAAAAAAATGTAGCCCTTTAGTAATTTTTTAAAAGTATCCTTCATTTCAATAGAATGCAACAATGTTCTGTATAGAAGGAACATCTGTAATAGATGAGATAATAGACCTATACTGGTCACTGTTGGGTCAGTATGAACTGTTACCTTTGTTGTGGTCAGTCGGAGCAATAGACTGTCTTCTAGATCCTTCATTTTTTTCTTGTTGGCCGTGACCTCCTCCATCAGCTTCAAACGTTCACTCTCCAGCTCCTGGAATGGGCAACATGTTGGGTTACAAGAGATTTGGGTCAAATGGGCAACATGTTGGGTGAGAGGTAAGACAAGATATTTGTGTCAATGGAACAGTGGTTAAGATATTTCTATTTAAGTGAAGTCTAAGAAGTTATATAAAACGACACTTCACAGACCATTTGGACTAAAAACTGCAGTTACGTTTTATTTTATTTTCATAACACTATTAGTTTTTCTTTTTGTTTGTTCACTGTTTTGTGGCATCCTGTCAGGGTCACGCGTACCATTTTTAAATAACCATTTTTTCTACCCAGCCAGATTGCAGGCCCACTCCACTTATATCCTCTTATTTGACTCATAATAATATATATTAATAACCCCTTTTCAGACCATGATGGCCTATGGGGCAAGTGAAGTAGCGTTCACAAATTTCATTGCGCCACCACTAACGAGCAGGGGATTGTGTGGCTAGCACAATGCCCCGGGGGCCTTGCCAGTACCGAGGCTCGAACCCGCGACTTGAGTTTTTGCCTCGGTTCGATAGTCCAGCACGCTACCACTTAGACCACTGCAACCTTTTCTTTGATTCATGGTTACACCAATAGCTTATCTTATTTTCATATGGTTACACTCATAGTTAATGTTAGTGAATCTAGTAGCTTTTTTTTAAAAACAATAAAAATATTATAATATAAATAAACAACTTACAGCTTTTTCTGTCAGAATGACGCGACCTAACAGCTGATCTTCCAAGCCTTTCATGGTGACGGTGAAATCAATGATGGAGGTTCGGGCCGATATCTCTGGTGTGTATGAGGGGTTGGGCATCTTGGTTGTAATGTACAATGTAAAGCCTTTCATGATGTCGCACTCTTTGTCTCCAACCTTGACCTTCAGCATGGAACCAACCTGGCAATACAAAGATTAAATGTATGAGGAAAAAATGAAATTTTTTTACCAATACCAATTTAAATATGAATTTTAAAACCAAAA
The DNA here is from genome assembly GCA_944989445.1 of Ampullaceana balthica. Lineage (NCBI taxonomy): Eukaryota > Metazoa > Mollusca > Gastropoda > Lymnaeidae > Ampullaceana > Ampullaceana balthica. The sequence goes on from CALYLW010000081.1 coordinate 368,585, forward strand.
CTGGACATACTCAATAGCAACACAGACATGAGAGTTGGCAATCATTCAAATATTGCCTTGATAAAGTTCTTTGAGAGTTGGCAATCATTCAAATCAAACCTTGATAAAGTTTTTCTCCAGCACATTGTCCAAGGCAGGGTCAAGTTCTTCTCCAATGTCTTCAATCATGAGTGGACGTCCCAGTGACATAGAATCCTCCAAGTGTTGACGGAAGTATTTGTGATTTAATGAAGTCACCTAAATAAGAAAATAATTCATTTATAATTTAGTGATCAAACAAATCAAAGGGCTTAAAACTCATCCCCATTTATTTGAAGCCCTAGCTAAAAAAAAAGTCTGTTTAAAATTTTTTTAATTAAAATTTCTTTTCAAAGTTGAAGAAAGATTTGGAATTTTTCTTTTACTGACTAAATAAACACCTGAAGCTCATGCTTCTCTTCCTTTTTCTTGATCCAACTTTTGCCTTGACCCTGAGGGTCAATGAGAAGAGGGTAGCGAGAGGCCTGGGTGACGATGATTCCATTTTGAGTAGAGAGTTCATCGTTTGGTAAACCTTGAATGTTCCATTCTGCAATCTGAACAAAAGACAATATTAAAATATGCACTATTTATTTTAAAAAATAGCTAACAAAACAAACTATTGTTGTGTGTAATTCGGTAGATTTTCTATTGGTTAAATTGAGCACATACTTGAGTGGGATCAATCAGAAGTTCTACAATGTTGAGGTTTGCAGAAAATGGAATTTTGCGAGATTTCAACTCCTTCATCCAGTTTTTGTTGAGCAGGCTGCGGAAGTCCTGGTTGAATGGACCAGAGTAGGACAAAAATGCTGTGCACATGAGGATGTCTCCTACCAACCTACAAGAACAAAATAAATCTTTACAAGCATCAATACATTAGCTGAGAAAGAAGGAATTCTATGTTTTTAAAGAAATGAGACAAAGTAAAAAAAAAGTAATTGTACTAAATTAGAGTGAAAATAAATTTCATATTTTCATAAATATCTGGAGACTTCACAAAGACCATAATGCACGGCACATTCCAGGGAGGAAGAAAAAGAGGACCGGGACAAATGGCGTGAAATAGTGAACAGTCTGTGATGGTGCCCCAATGACACACCCAGTCAACAAAGACTGAGATGTATTGATGATCAGGAGAAAGACTAAATTCTGTGACAGCTCACCTCCCTATCTGGGCTTTGAACTCTTTGCTCTGCTCTGTCCATCTCTCTTTCTCACTTCCAAGGCCATTGATGAGGGCAGATGCAGCAGACATCTTGCGTCTGCAAGTCTCAGCATCATCCATCAGAGTTTGCTTCTCCGCCATGGCCTTGTCATACTCTGCCTGGACGGCTCTCAGTTCTGCTTCCTTGGCATCAAGTTGTGCCTGGGCTGTCTCTAGATCTGTCATGGCGACCTTCAGACGACCCTCTTGTACAGCCAGATTGGCCTGGTTGATTAAAAAAAATTGAGGGCATAATGTAACAGATGCAGCTTTACAGTTTAATTATGAAACTTTAGCATGACTTACATCAATGCCGTTTATGGTTTCAATGTAAAGAATAAATCTACAGCATTAAATATTTCTTAATTAAATAATTAAAAACATATTCTAAAAACATATAAACTTCAGTGCTCCACTTTTTTGTCCACAGAATTATTTCCTAAGAACTACCTGTTATTTGTCATTACAAACTCAAATTAAAATAAAATAAAATAACACAAGATGTATGTTTAATAAAATAAGAAGAAAACTGAAACTATGAATGTCATTCCTCCTGGAAACCAAATATTGATGTAAGAACCAATGTAGACTAACTAAATTTCTTCATGAAAGTCCATGCCATTGACATGACTAACCTTCAGAGGTAGGACTTCCTTGTTGATGAAGTAGAAGACGTACATAGATTTTGTCCAAGACAGCAGACCAGCCACATCACCACAGACGTTCTTGGCAATGTCCAGCATGTAGTCCTCAGCTGCCAGGTAAGGTTCCATGTGTTCACACATCTCATCATTTATTTTGTCTTTATCGTACGCCACCAGGTTCTTCAGGAAATTTGTGTCTGCCATTAGCTGGAAACAAACAAGCAGAAGTTAGGTATTAAAGGTTTTTCAAATTTATCACAAGTGCGTATTGGTCAAATCACATGTATAAATTAATTGGTTTAGATTATTGATATGTACTACTCAGAAAATATAAGATGCTTTAATTGAGCTGAAGAATACGATTTCTTTTTTATTTTGTTGCAAATTGTTTTTAGTCTTAAAAGTCTTTGAGCTTTTATTGTTTACATGACTGGTCTGTATTTAAGTTTAGGGAGACCCATTTATTCATGTGAGGTCAGATAATTGAAATAAAACATAGTATCTGCCAATGCTGTTACAGTATTAGTACTTAATGAATCAGATTTGTATTTGTATGATAATGTTTACTTAGGCACTCAGTTACTGACATCTTGATGTTCTTACCTTGAGGGAGTGGTTCCAAGAAGGTTTGACAAACTCAGGCTTCTCTGGGTCAGTAGTTACTGGGTTTAGTTTGCTCCTATTATTTACACACAAATTAAGAAAAGTAGAGAATTAAACATGACATTAAAGTTGCTATAGTGAAATCTGGAACACGGACAAAGGAAACAAGTGATAAGCATAAAATAATAAATTTTTTGTTCTTCGACTATTCTTTGCTCCTCTTTTTTAAATCTGTTTTAGTTTATCTATTTTTTCTTTGTGGAATGGGTCCCATACATATGATGCATATTCTAGAACAGGTCTCACCAAAGTAAGGTTGCATTTTAGTTGTAAGTTTCTTTTTCATAAATCTTAAAGTTTTGTTGTATTTTTAATTACTTCATTAACATAAGGATTCTATGATAATTTCTCATTTATTATTACCGTATATACTCGTTCTAAAGCCGACCTTTTTTGAACAAAATCTAGGGGAAAAGGTTGGGGGTCGGCTTACGAGGGGGTCATAGGTGATTTCTGCATGTACATTGAATATCTGTGTTGTCATTGTAGATCATCAAGGTCCTTTTCTACATTCTACAAGATTCGACTGCTCTACCAGAAGCTATAAAATATTATTAAACATCTGCTCTTACATTATATAATCATTTTATTTATTTTTGTGAATGTTTTAATAAATTGTTTTACAAATTTTATTTTCAATAACGAATTTTAATGTACGCGCTTTTGCCACTGTTTACCAAAGGAAAAAAAAATAAAAAAATACCGGTAACTCTTGCCTAACAAAGAGCACAAAGACAAAGTTAGGTAGTACAAAGTAAACAATCATAATGACCCATTTAGCTTGTAGTTTAAAAAAAATGTGTACCATTTTGTTTACGCTGTCCTACTAATTTTTAGGTCGGTTTACAAGCAGGTTACACACTTTTAATTCTATAAATGTATTATCTTACAAGAGGGGGGGGTCGGCTTATGAACGAACGGGCTATAGAACGAGTATATACGGTAATCTTAAGTGCTTTGGTCAATTAAGGTTAGTTGCCTTTAGAAATTAAAGTTACATCCCATGTGGTGTGAATTCTTGAATAAGTCTATTCTTAATCTTTGTTTATTTGTTCGCTGACGAAGGTGTTTTGCAGACATGTTTGTTGCTTGGTGGCATCCTGCTCACGCATGTCCTTCTTATATAAACAAATTTCTACCCATCATGATTGTAGTCTCACCCAGTTAAATCTTTACAAATTTCAATGTTTACATCTTCACTTTGGAGATTTCAGCTAAGTTTTAGCGTTAAGTGTTAATTTTGTATCTTTTGTGCATTCCTTTTACATTAGAAGCTTCAAATGTTTAAAATAAACTCTCGGTTTGTTTACAAAGTTTCTTTAATTTAGTATTGAACCAGCATCTGTTAATTGTATTTGATGTTTGTTTTGTTGGCACTAACCTAAACAGAATGAGGACACAGTCCATGATCCTCATGATGAGATGTGGAGGTTTCCCCAACCTTCTGACTGTGGCGATGTGTGCTGGTTGGATGGTGTTGAGGGCAGCCTCAGCCTCTTCCAGCGCTGGTCTTGCTGCCTCCAGCTTTTCCATGGCGATGGCTTTGTCTGTGGCAATGCTGTCTACAATGGTCTGAGCTTTGTCCTTCACCTTCTGAACTTGATTCTTGACCTTCTCAGCAGCTTGGGCCTAAGAAGATTAAAAGAATGGAGTTATTTAATGTGAAATGGCATGGACAATAAAACAAAAATTTTAAAGCTAAATAACATGAGATAAGGAAAAGTAAGAGCTAATCATGAATTGAAAGTTTCAATGGAAAGTTAAAAAAAAAGTTTGAATCAAATGAAAAATAATAATTGAAAAATTGGTTTGTTACTTTTTGAATTACACAGAGTTTGTTAATTTGATCAAATGCACACTTGACTCACTTTTAAATCTAATAAGTATGCAAAATACTAAAGCCTTCTTTAAAATTTTACACTTTCAATTTATTAAAAATTATCTCAAATTAAAAAAAATTTGAATGAATTTTTATATAAAGAATTTTTTTATCAGGGAGACAAATTAACGTGCATACATTTTTTAGTTTAATGGAACAATTATGTTTGACATTTATAATAAATAGAGAAAAGTTTTTTAAGACTTTAGTTTTTGTTTTGTTTACTGACAGAAATCTTACCTGTATGGTGACTTGTTTCAGTACAGCTTCTGCTTTCTCTGATGCTATGGCCAACTCTTTTTCTTTTACAGCCAACTCTTTGCTCAGTTCAGCCACTGCCAAAGATGCTTCAACAAGCTTTTCTAAACCTGTTAACAGAAGTCAGTAATAACAGTAAAATATAAGGTCTTTGATAAAATTATTTAATGCAACATATTTTACTTGTCTGTTGACCTATAAAAAATATCCCACAATAAGTTTTGTAATACATAAAACTTCTAACCCCCTTGGTCATCCTGTTGGCCATCTCTCCTATCACATTTCTCTTGCCCATGTACATAAAACACCTGGCCACCTACCTGTGCTCATCCTGTTGGCCATCTCTCCTATCATATTTCTCTTGTCCATGTACATAAAACACCTGGCCACCTACCTGTGCTCATCCTGTTGGCCATCTCTCCTATCATATTTCTCTTGTCCATGTACATAAAACACCTGGCCACCTACCTGTGCTCATCCTGTTGGCCATCTCTCCTATCATATTTCTCTTGTCCATGTACATAAAACACCTGGCCACCTACCTGTGCTCATCCTGTTGGCCATCTCTCCTATCATATTTCTCTTGTCCATGTACATAAAACACCTGGCCACCTACCTGTGCTCATCCTGTTGGCCATCTCTCCTATCATATTTCTCTTGTCCATGTACATAAAACACCTGGCCACCTACCTGTGCTCATCCTGTTGGCCATCTCTCCTATCATATTTCTCTTGTCCATGTACATAAAACACCTGGCCACCTACCTGTGCTCATCCTGTTGGCCATCTCTCCTTTCATATTTCTCTTGTCCATGTACATAAAACACCTGGCCACCTACCTGTGCTCATCCTGTTGGCCATCTCTCCTATCATATTTCTTTTGTCCATGTATATAAAACACCTGGCCACCTACCTGTGCTCATCCTGTTGGCCATCTCTCCTATCATATTTCTCTTGCCCATGTACATAAAACACCTGGCCACCTACCTGTGTTCATTCTGTTGGCCATCTCTCCTATCATAGTTCTTTTGTCCAAGTACACACTCTTGTAGCCATTAATGAATGACAGGTAAGATTTGGGCGTCACGTGAGTAGAACGACGATATCTGAAGCAAGCAATGTCCATCTTTTAGGTACTTTTATTTACATCATTGGCGACTTTTTGAATTGTTTAAATTGTTTAAAGTTTAACTTAGTTCCAGTTTTATTGAATCAGCTAAAACATGTTTTATCTTCTGTACTGATTAAAGAATTGTTAGGATTTAGTAAAATATTACAGCTGCGGTGACCACAATAATAACAAACCTCTGGAAGTAATCAATGCAGCTCTCAGCCACACCATCATGGATGATTCCCATGGTGTGGATGACCTGCTTCTTCACTTCCTCTGTGCAGACGATGTCAAAGTCTCTCAAGAAATGGTCGGCGACAGCAATCAGGGCATCCTTCGGCCATCTTTGGAACCAGTCCATTGTGCATCCAGAAATGAGACCTGGGAATTTGAGGGCCCTTTGACGGAACTTTTCTCCCACCTGTCCACAGAAACATAACTCTAATATTACTAATATGATCCCCAGCTTTCCTTTATTTTTATGTATTTAAAATGGAATCTAAAGACCAAAAAAATGGAATGACATGACCATACAACTGTTAGACCAGACATGGAGAACTTGTGGTACCTGAATATGATATTAATGGAATCCCCATGTCAATGAAGTTATGAAAAAAATCAAACAAAACCTTAGGCTTTATAAAAAGAAACCTTTACAAATGTAATAAAGATATAAAACTAAAATGCTATATCACTTTGGTGAGACCTGTACTAGAATAAGTATCTTCTGTATGGGAACCATCCACCAAAGAAAACATTGATAAACTAGAACAAATCCAAAAAAGAGCTGCTACATTCATTACTGGAGAATATTCAAAACTGACTAGAATAACACCATTAGTTAAATCATTAAACCTTGAAACACTAGAGAATAGAAGAACCAAGAGTAAAGTAGTAATCATACATAAAGCAATTAACTCTAATTTAGAAATACAACACAAAGATAACTTAATACAACCCTCAGATAGACATAAGGATAAAAACACCTTTCTTATTCCGTATGTAAGAACAAACTCATACAAATTTTCGATCTTCCCGTCCGGAATTTGGGGATGGCATGGGTTGCCTGAAGAAACCAGGAAAGCCAACACTTTATCAACATTTAAAACTCTAATAAGAATGCAGGACTAAACACAAACCATAGATAAGCGTAGGACGCAATAATCTTCTGTATAGAAGGAGCGTCTGAAACAGATAAGATTCCCACATTCCCAGCCACTGATTTATTGACTCTAGAATGATCTATTAATAACCCAATGGGTTTGGTGTGTAATATATTATATTCTATGCTCTATTAAAAACACAGATAAAATACCTGATATCTAATGAAAAAAATGCTTAAATTTAAAGAAACACTAAGTACCCAATGTTCCCTTTAAGCTGCGTGGCCAACACAGATATCTGAAAGACGCCGTGCAGACTTACAGGTGAGAAGCAGAGTGATACATGAAGGTTGGCCAGACTTACAGGTGAGAAACAGAGTGATACATAAAGGTTGGCCAGACTTACAGGTGAGAAACAGAGTGATACATAAAGGTTGGCCAGACTTACAGGTGAGAAACAGAGTGATACATAAAGGTTGGCCAGACTTACAGGTGAGAAACAGAGTGATACATAAAGGTTGGCCAGACTTACAGGTGAGAAACACAGAGTGATGCACAAAGGTTGGCCAGACTTACAGGTGAGAAGCAGAGTGATACATGGAGGTTGGCTCTGACTCGGGTCAGGTAGTACTCGTACAGATTCTCATTGCTGGGTGGACGTTTGGGGAATTCTTTCTTCATGATGCCCACCAGTTCCCCTAGAATCTCATCCATTTCATCCCTGGCAAACAAGTTAGAAACCTGGCAGGAAATAAGCAGCAAAACATCTTGTCATGGTTTTAATTAAAATTATTTGTTGAAATGATTTAGATTTAAAGTATGCTACTCAGATTTTAGCAGGGTTCAGTTACGTAAATTACACTATTAGTCATTTTTATTTATGATAAATGTTTTCATTATTTAAAAAGTAAAAAAAAAGATGGGCTACTTACCACACCAGAGGACAGCATGTTATTGAGGTATTCAAGAAAGCCCTCGTCCTTGATCTCCTGGTCAGTGAATATGAAGGTTATACCCTTGCCCTGCTGGCCTGAAGTTCTGTACAAGAACTTGAGATCTTCCAGAAGGTTGGACACGTTGTATGATCTGAACATGACGTATTAATAGATTGGATACAGTTAATTGAATTAAATTTTAATTATATGTTCTCAAACTTTAATTAATGTTGAGAAAATTATCAATAATAAGGGGAGATAATGTTGCACAAACCTTGTAAGAGTTATCTGGAATGTCTTGTAGCCAGCTATGAAGGAGGCTAGTCTGGTCAGAGACTGCTTGCCAGACCCACCGACACCCACCAAGAGAGCATGACCCCTGGGGGTCCTGATGATACGAGAGACTTTGACTAAGTGAGTCATGGCATCACGGAAGAAGACCAAATCCATGCCAGCTCCTCGGATGCTGTCGTTGTACTGTTGTAGGAAGTAGGAAAGTCTTTCTTCCAGCTGATGGAAGTTTTCCACCTGTGACAAGCCATAGTCTTAAAAAGCTTTTCTCTATTTATTATAAATGTCAAACATAATTGTTCCATTAAAATCAATTAAAACTAAGTGAAATAACGCACTTAAAAATTATAATAATATTTAGTTTCTTATCTTATCTTATCTGTTTACAGACGCTCCTTCTATACAGAAGATTATTGCGTCCTACGCTTATCTATGGTTTGTGTTTAGTCCTGCATTTTTATTAGAGATTTAAATGTTGATAAAGTGTTGGTTTTCCTGGATTCTTCAGGCAACCCATTCCACGCCCCGAATTCCGGACGGGAAGAAGGAAAACTTGTATGTGTTTGTTCTTGCATACGGAATAAGAAAGGTGTTTTTATCCTTATGTCTATCCGAGGGTTGTATTAAGTTATCTTTGTGTTGTATTTCTAAATTAGAATTAATTGCTTTATGTATGATTACTACTTTGCTCTTGGTTCTTCTATCCTCTAGTGTTTCAAGGTTTAATGATTTAACTAATGGTTTCCAATGATAAAACATGAAATAAGAAGGAATAAATAATTTAGCCAACATTTAAGCATCAACAATTATACATTTTTCAAAGCTGCCAAAAGTAATTAAACCTTTTCCCAGCTAATCATAAAATGGCTACAATTTTACAAAAGGTTAAAATATTAGACTCACGGGTTCATAGATTTTGGGCATATCAAAGTCAGCATCTTCTGGTTCATCACCCGTGGCCTCTGGGGCATCTCTAAAAGAATAGAAGATACAATTAGAATAGGCAGAAGTAGAACATGAAACATATTGAGATGTGTCTGATGTACGTTATGGAATTTAAATGGTAATCTCATTTATCAGTCATTGAAATAAGTTGTGAACTCTATATGTTATTTTATCTTAGATTAATCCCACAATGCCTTTAATGTTTATTTTTTATTTACTTAGTTACAGCTAAAATCCCCAATACATGTACCTAGCCAAACTTTGCATAAATTATAATTTAACTTCTTATTAGATCTTTTTAAGAATGCTATTGTAAACAAAAGAATTTTTTTTTAAACTGAACTAAACTGTGCATCTGACTACATCTACTTCTCACACTTCTAGATATAAATCACACAAATAAAATCAAATGTCTAAATACTTACTTCTGCCATTGTTTCATTTGAAAGCTCAACATTATCAACCATTGGAAATAAAACTAAGCAAAGTCTAGTAGAACAATGCCACCATTTGGCTAATTCGAAAATAAAATTCCAATTTCTTATTAAATCTGGTATTACACATAAATTATTTCTTATATATATTGAGCTTCTATCTAGAAGCTGCTGAACTGGGAAATGGAAATAATTTTAGGTCATGTACAAGAAGGTTGTAGTTTTTTTCATTCTTCAAACTGTAATTTATAAGTTATGCTAGACAAAAATAAACCTCCACTCACTTTCCATGTACTAATTTTACTTGACATTATGCGTTCAAGCACTTTTTCCTTTAAAGAATCCCAATAACTGCTACCCACCATACTTTTGTCATCCCCCTGAACTATATAAATATTGTAACACCCCCCCCCTTTTTTTTTGAACGCTAATGTATGACACCAGTATTTATTTTTTCAAAGTAAGCATTAAGCACCAAATAGGATTTTAGTAGCTTTATGAATCTTTTTTATCCAAAGATATTTAGTTTGATCCTGGTATTTATAGAAGAATCAGTTCGACTGACTGATATGTTTTTTAAAGAATTAATGGGAAGGCTGAGGTTGAATGATCATGCAGTGTGCCAGATAAAAATAACATTTGTGTTGCAGACGCATGCTTCAAACATATTCAAACAGAATTGTTACTCAATTTCAAAGTGATTACTTTTTAAAATTGATATTCAAAATGATTACTTTTTAAAATCAATATTCAAAGTGATTATTTTAAAAAAATTGATATTCAAAGTGATTAATTTTCAAAATTGATATTCAATTTCAAAGTAATTATTTACCAACATTTTTAAAACTTTGTCTCATTTTTCAAATGATGGTTTTAAAAGGAGATGCCCACCTCAGGAAGTCAGTGAAATAGAAATTCTCCACCACAAGCTCTCCAGCTTCTTCACTTATCTCCTCTGTTACAATCCGTTTTACCGTTTTTTCAAACCAGGTCAGGTCATCAACTTTAACAAATCTGTTTAATTTTGTGTAACAACAAGCTAGTCAGCTTAGGGTTAACATGCACAAAGGTTAAAAGGCAATTAAAATGTTGGATTACGGTTAGGAGGAAATAAATATCCAATCTTGTGTTGCCAATCTTCAGCTGTGGATTGAACTAACCAATGGGTGAGTCAGACAGCACTAACTACAATGTCAATCACATCTACGTAAACACATGCAATGGATTAGACAACTAATAATAAGACAATTATTGGATCACACCATAAATTACATTTATTTATTAAATGTAAATCTATTTTTATAAAAGCATGGTTTTAAAAAAAGTATTCCTAGACTTTAACAGTTGGCTCATATTAGCAATGTAACTTTTGTAAATAAACTTCAATTGAAAAGAAAAAAAAATTAAATTTTAATATATTTTACTGTCTTGTTAACATTATGAAATAAACTGATAATTTCAAGGCCTAAATTTTGAGCAATAAAATTCCGAAAATGTATTTAACCAAGAACTTTTTTTTTAATTTATTTAATGATTTTTAAAAATCCTTTTTAAATGATCCATGTGTTATCATTTTGACTTAAATTTATTCACATCTAATAAATAAATGTTATTATTTTATTGAAGAAATTCTCCCACAAATAAGCACACAGTGTTCTAACTTGGTAAAAAGGTTTCATTAAAATAAAAAAAAACTATATCCAAACAACAAGATAAGAGGCACCCCATGTGACCTCAAGAGTAGCGTCTGGTTGTACACCAAAGTTGAACAAACTGTTTTATTTTGAATTAAAGTTAGTAAGTGATTAGCTCTGAGAAAACAATAAATGAATAGATGCAAACTGGGGTAACTTTAAATAGCTCTAAAAAACACACATTTCAAAAGTGTTTAGGTCTATTTTGTTTAGATGAATCAATTTATTTTACTTTATTATTTTCTCAGAATAAGATGAGAAAAAAAAACACAAGGGAAAGATAAAAGCCAAACAAAATGCCACACAAAAAATCCAGGTGCAGGCCTAGTTGCATCATCTCCTGAAAAACTACCTCAAAAAGTCAACAAAGACATCATTTCTGTCAAGGTGAGCAGCAATGGGTTCACCACATTCCTCATTGATGACCCTTGACATTGTCTTAGTGAACCAGTTGGTGTCTTCTACACTAGTGAACCTGCAGTTGTGTATGGCCAGATAGGACATTAAACAATTCATGAAAAAATTTAGGCAGTAGAAGTCATAGATGGCAATAGCATCATTATTTAGCATTCAATTAACCTTGAACTAAGTTTGAAAGAAAAAAGTAAATTAAACATAGTTTTATGCGTTTTCAATATATTTAAGTTTATATTAATTTTTTTCAATTCATAAAACAAATTAAAAATGCTTGAATCTAAAAATGTATCCAAAAACTTTATGTATATTACAATTTATTTAAAACAACTGTTTCTTCAGGAATAATTAAACCAGCACAGCTGTGACTATTTTATAAATTGACATCTTCCCTTCCCCCATCACCTGTCAGCAATGACACGACAACACTCATGTTTCCACAGGCCCATGAGGATCTTCACGTCTGTGATGACAGAACTCAGAGTGTTCAGCATGCCTTGCCAGATACGTGACAAATCTCTTAAATTAAAGATGTAGTGGAATTTGGCTGGTGTTGGCAGCATCTTGATCTAGAAAAATATTGATACATTGAATGATATTTTATTTTTAAGGTTCTTCATTTAAATATGGGGCTATGATTAATCTAGTACAGGGGTCGGGAAACTTTTTGTCTGACAGAGCCATAAACACCACATATTTTGAAAAGTAATTCTGTGAGAGCCATACAATATGTTAAAAACTAAAAATTCAAGTACATGTAAATGTGTGTATTTTGTGTAATTTCAACACTAAAAGTACAATAATTTTGTCTCTGAATTCTTTTTAATTTTTAATTAAAAAATTATGCTGTTTTTTTAATATGCAATTAATATGTAGATCAAAGGAGTCTGATTAATTTTTTAAAATTATTTTATTTTAAATAATCGAACATTTGTCTGAGAGCCAGATGCAGCCATCAATAGAGCCACATCTGGCTCGCGAGCCATGGTTTCCCGACCCCTGATCTAGTAGAACTTATTTTAATAAAAATGACATTAATATCAACATTTTCACCCATGGACCACCTTAAACTATTGACATTCATTAAAAATTAAAATGATCTGTTTATATTTTATAGTAGAATAAACTAAATCTTTATATCAAAACTGTTCATGCTCTTTCGCCTACACAAAGGTTGAAACAGTGAGCTATGTTATGAATAAATGAAACGGTGCTTTATGTTATAAATAACTGAAGTGGTGCATTATCTTATAAAACTGAAACAGTGAATTATGATAAAAATCCCTACACACTGTAAAATTATCCTTTATTTATAGACATTTTCCACAATCCAATCATTTATAAAAATGACATGACCAAACAAATCAGTATTTGTTGCAAGGGATAATGTTTCTTCTGTCTTAGATGGTTCCCAGACAACACATGACAAGTGAACACGAGACAACTGAACACACAGACAAGTAAACACAGGGACAAGTGACCACACTGGCAATTGAAACAATAGACAAGTGAACCTATGACAAGTCTGTCTGTTCATTTGTCCATACGTTAACATGTCGTATGTTCGTTTTAATTGTGTTCAGTTGTCTTGTGTTTACTTGTTCGGTCACCATTTTAGATAATTACGGGCAGTTTTTCTAAATGTGATTCTCTAGGGCAAATAAATGTGCATCAGATGATAATTCTCATACCTTGGTGAGTTGCCAAAGCCTTCTAGTAATAGGAACCAGGTTTTTCACCATGGCAACAACATCATCTTTGAAGCCCCGCTCTTTGCAAAAGTGTCCTAAACCAATGACAGTGAAGATTTTGTCAATAGAAGGATTGGAAGGAAGGGTGCAGTTGAAAATGGCAAACTGGCGCTTCAGACGTTGTGGAATGTCATTGCGACCACCGCCTGGCTGAATCATGGCAGCAAGGAACTGAGAAAAACAAAATAAAACATAAAGATTAGGGTTTTTAATTATAGCAAAGCAGATATTTTTTTTTAAACATGTCAAACTTTAAGGTTATAAAGGACAATATCTTGAGATTAAAAATGATTTTTTGGGGAAAATTATCTCTCTTTTTCTTTTGACAATTATAAAAAGATTTATCCAATGTCTAAAATAAATTGTTATATATTGTCATTATAACTATATAATACTATGACCCAAAACATAAAGCCTTTTAGTCTTTAGTCTAAATTAGAGTTTTAAAAACAAAGTCCTAGTTTTATAGGATCAAAATGATGGCTTAATCCTTAGTTCTGACACACTCCACCTGCATATCCACAATAGTAGTGAAGTCTCCAGGCTTTTCCAGGTTGTAGAATCCATGGTTCTCCATGAGCTGACGAACAATCTCATTGGCTATCTGGTCTCCCCACTCATTGATTACTGGCATGTTGATGTCATCAATGAACACTGTGGCCTTCTTGCCTGCAGGAGGTCCAAATGTGGTACCCACTCTTTTGTCCACATAGCTTTCAATGGTTCTCTAAAAATGCCAAGACATTCGAAAGTGAAACAATATACATTCAATTAATACTAAAAACTAATATATAATAACAAAAATTCAGTTCTAATACTAAAAACTAATATATAACAAGATACATTTTTATTATTTTGTTAATTATTTGTTCATAATTCTAGTCACTGTTATAAAAATCATTGACTAACATATAAACCCACAAAATGTGATTTCCTAATCCTAAAATTTCCAAGCTTACCTGAAACATCAATGGTGTAGTGGCTGAGGAGAAGTTGACCGACTGGCCAATGTGGTACTCAGGGTTGTACTGTCCCATATAGTTGTTGATCATCACTGTCTTGGCCGTGCCCTGCTCACCGATCAGAAGGACAGCCTTGTTCTGTTTGGCTATCAGGTTGATGAGGTACTCGGTACGCACATTGTCAACATTAGGTACTAGGATGCTGGTGTATTCTGGTGTGTGGTCAGTTGGGTACACATAGTTGGTCACCTTCTCACCCCAATAAACCCATTTGCCTGTAAAATTCAAAATATTCAATGATATTTTTTTGGATCGAGGAGAATGCAATTTTAATCTAACAAACCTTGACTAAGTCAATTGTTTGGCTGTGATTTGTGTTATCAACTAAATCAGAATGTGTTGAGAAAAATTAACAAGATCTTAGAAAATAGCATTTAGTATTATCTATATATATATATAATTCGCCAGAAATTAGGACAAGCACAAGATGCGAGCAAACAAGCATGACGAATGACCCTTGCTAGGGTCAACCAATCACAGTTTATGGATGGCAAGCGAGGGGGGTGCAGGGGGGGCATGTTTTGAGACGAACAATGCATCTTGCCTTTACTCATGTTTTTCTCATTTCTTCATGCTGCTGTTTGTGTCAGTCACCCCCCCCCCTACCTTTCTTTGCAATATCTATGAGCACTATCTAGTTATATAAATATTTCTATGAAAATTCTCCACTGAAATTTTTTGCTAAGATGAATTGCCCCAAAAAATAATTAACATAATATTTTTAAAGGCACTATTGCTGATAATTAATAAATGACAAAGAAGTATTGAATGAAGAGCAGCCAGTTGTACCATCAGCATCAACCATGAAGTCAAACATCGTGGCATCAAGGCCGTCAGGAATCTTGGGCAGGTCCAGCTTGATGGTCTCATGCTTGCGCAGGAATTCTTCCATTTTGGCTCTGCCATCCAGCTCCAGGAAGGCACCGATGCTCCACATGAGGGTGAAGATATAGATGCGTTCATACACCTCCTTGGCCAGCTGCCCTGAGCCGTCCTTCTCATCTTTCATGGGGATCAGCCCAGTCATCAGTTTGCAAGCCTGGTTCAATGAAGGTCATGTCATGTTTAGTTTTGAATTGAAAAATGGACCAATCATTTTTGTTTAAAGTGAACTCAACAAACAATAAATTGATCCAGTACAAAATAATAAACAACCGAGAAGGATGAATTAAAACCTGGAATATTTTGCATACATTATTTAAAACTTTATCTGATTTTATTGACCTATATAAGTACTCTACCTGAGAAATGACAAAAGCTTCTAGAATATCCATTTTGAACTCAAGATTCTGTAGAGTAAAGTTCCACAAAGCTGTGAAGGAATTCTCATAGAGGTTCATAAGGACGTCCTTTTCATGGCTTGGGCGATGGTTGAGCCAGCCCTAGATAAGGGTAAAAGGCATTTATTATTAGTTATTTATTAATTTATTAAATCATTCTTGATTTTTCTCAAAACCAATTACATCTTTTTAAGTTAATGAAAATTTATAATTAATTAAAACTTTAACTAGCTAGCTTCAATGTATTTATATTGAAGATAATAACATTTGATAATATTATTTTAAATTCTGACTGCTTAAAGAACACAAATTTAATGATTACAGATATTAACAAATGCATTTAAACTACATCCAAAACTCATGTAAATACAATGAGACTACAAATAGAAAACTGAAGTGGCTAACCCTCAAATAGAAAACTGAATTGGCTAACCCTCAAATAGAAAAACTGAAGTGGCTAACCCTCAAATAGAAAACAGAATTGGCTAACCCTAAAATAGAAAACTGAAGTGGCTAACCCTCAAATAGAAAACTGAAGTGGCTAACCCTCAAGTAGAAAATTGAAGTGGCTAACCCTCAAATAGAAAACTGAAGTGGCTAACCCTCAAATAAAAAACTGAAGTGGCTAACCCTCAAATAGAAAACTGAAGTGGCTAACCCTCAAATGTAAAACTGAAGTGGCTAACCCTCAAATAGAAAACTGAAGTAGCTAACCCTCAAATAGAAAACTGAAGTGGCTAACCCTCAAATAGAAAACTGAAGTAGCTAACCCTCAAATAGAAAACTGAAGTAGCTAACCCTCAAATAGAAAACTGAAGTAGCTAACCCTCAAATAGAAAACTGAAGTAGCTGACCCTCAAATAGAAAACTGAAGTGGCTAACCCTCAAATATAAAAACTGAAGTGGCTAACCCTCAAATAGAAAACTGAAGTGGCTAACCCTCAAATAGAAAACTGAAGTGGCTAACCCTCAAATAGAAAACTGAAGTGGCTAACCCTCAAATATAAAACTGAAGTGGCAAGTGACTAACCCTCAAATAGAAAACTGAAGTGGCTAACCCTCAAATAAAAAAACTGAAGTAGCTAACCCTCAAATAGAAAACTGAAGTGGCTAACCCTCAAATACAAAACTGAAGTGGCTAACCCTCAAATAGAAAACTGAAGTAGCTAACCCTCAAATAAAAAACTGAATTAGCTAACCCTCAAATAAAAAACTGAAGTGGCTAACCCTCAAATAGAAAACTGAAGTAGCTAACCCTCAAATAAAAAACTGAAGTGGCTAACCCTCAAATAAAAAACTGAAGTGGCTAACCCTCAAATAGAAAACTGAAGTGGCTAACCCTCAAATAGAAAACTGAAGTGGCTAACCCTCAAATAGAAAACTGAAGTAGCTAACCCTCAAATAGAAAACTGAAGTGGCTTACTCTCAAAATTGGACTCCACCCAAGCCCAGAGCTGCTCATGTAGACCATCCCATTACGAGAGACGGTGGCTGGGGATGCATTGTCAATGTTGTGTGGCTCAAAAATAATCTTGCAGTTGGGGGCCATCGGTATACGATCACCGTTGGCCAAGGTCAGAGTCTTGTTGTCATCTAGAACTGAGTTGAGGTTCTCAATCCAAATGGCATCCACAGGTCCATCGAGCACAAGCCAAATGTGCTCTCCTAGAAGAAAACAAAATAGAAATGTTTTTGAGAACTTCTTCCATTAAATCCTCTATAAGAATCTTTATTATATTAAAAATCGTGTAAAATATGATGAGTAATGATCAATCCAGATGGTGTTTTGAACCAGAAGATAACATCTGTATTGAACTTACAGTTAAACATTTGTTATTGTTGGTATAGTTATGTTTTCTAGACCAGTGTTTCTCAAACTTTTTAGTATGGCGGACCGGCAGGAATTTTTTCCATTGCACCAGGCACCGGTGCACTATTTTCCCTGCACTGACAATTTTTTTTGTCCTTTTTTTTGAGAATATCTGCGGACCGCAGCGGATGGCCCACGGACCGGCACCGGTCCGCGGACCACCACTTTGAGAAGCACTGTTCTAAACAACTACAAGGAAACAACGGGATGTCATTTATCACATGTTAATTTGCTTTTGGAATAGCAGATGTTACGGAAATCATTTCTTTCTGATGTTTTTATTTGAATGGTTGGAATGCACACACTTTTTTGTTTGTAAAAATTGAATAACTGAAGTATCAAAATATCAGCAAAAGCTTGTGAAATAAATAAATTTTATAGATTACACAAAAGGTTTATTTGAGAATTTATTACACAACGTAAAGGTTTGAAGAGAAAAATCAGACCTTTCTTTACTCTGGTCGTTCTCCTCCAGAGAGTGGAAAAGATGCCATCAGTCCAGTCATTGGTGGCCACGTCCAGACGGCCAAACATCTGAGGGGCTGTGATGGCCTTGGGGTTCATCCTCCATTCTTTGTGTGGCTCTCCGCAGTCTGTCATTGCCTTCATCAACATGTGAATGCAGCACGTCTTGCCGGCCCCACTTGGGCCAAGGGCCATCATCCCGTGGCGGACACGCTGGGTCTCAAACAGCTGATCAAAGAGTACCAGGATTGTCATTTAGATTAGAGTGAATTTAAGAATGATGCAAAATACAAGAGAACTAGTTGGATTGTCAAACATGGCAGGGGCAGATGGTGGTCAAATTTACATGGACAGATGGTGGTCAAATGTACATAGAGAGATGGTGGTCAAATGTACATAGACAGATGGTGGTCATATATACATAGACAGATGGTGGTCAAATGTAGATGGACAGATGGTGGTCAAATGTACATGGACAGATGGTGGTCAAATGTACATGGACAGATGGTGGTCAAATGTACATGGACAGATGGTGGTCAAATGTACATGGACAGATGGTGGTCAAATGTACATGGACAGATGGTGGTCAAATGTACATGGACAGATGGTGGTCAAATGTACATGGACAGATGGTGGTCAAATGTACATGGACAGATGGTGGTCAAATGTACATAGACAGATGGTGGTCAAATGTAGATGGACAGATGGTGATCAAATGTACATAGACAGATGGTGGTCAAATGTACATGGACAGATGGTGGTCAAATGTACATTCTGATAATGTTAAAGATAGCTTGTGTCAGTGAGTAAACAAGCATTCTCAACACTCTCCAGGCAAGGAGGAGATCTTAGTAGAGGAAATAGAAATATTGTGTCAAAGAAAATTGGAATCTAAGTTTATACTGTTTATTAGCTTACACACTTAAATCTTATAATGTCATTAGTCTAGACTTGTAGAGTACAGTCCATAAAATGTTCAGTCATCTTACTATAACAAGAGTTTTACAAAATCTACCAACCTGTACAAGTTTGATGATCCACTCTGGGTGGTTGATCAGTTTAGCATCATCCACGTTCTTGGCTATGGCTGCCTCTAGCTCTGGGTAGCCAGCCTTGTCCAAGGTGATACCTGACAAACAGATTCATTAAAAAAACAAAGGTCCTCATTACTTTATTCTCAATAGCTTCTCAAGTTTGCTCAACTCTTAAATGATATTTCAGGAGTACTGTCGGTCCTTTTGTGTAGAACTTATCTTAAAAACTCAAACATTTAACCTCTATTTTGAAACCATTGAATAATTCTGTGTGACTTCATTGATGGCAGAGAAAAATAGTATTTCCTAAAATGACAAGAAAATCTTAGTGTTGGCCAACCTGGGAAGAGATCGCCGATAAGGGAGACAAACAACGGCTCATCCTGGTCCACAAGTTTGCTCAAGTTCATGTCACGCAGAACTCTCATCACGACTGTTTGCTCTGTTTCTGTAGGGTTCAGACGTTTGAACGCTCCCAGGGTCCTCAGCACAGACAGGATGTTCCGCAGGCCAAAATCATAATGGACCTTTCCAATAGAAAAATTTTAACAAGATGTAGAGCCGTAAAAGTTTGTATAATATAATAACCAAGGCGTAGAGAGATTTTGGTAAAAACAAAGGTATATGAAAGTAGTCAAGAAATAAATTGAGATCTGAAAAACCTGCAATGACATATATTTTTTTAATCTGGCAAAAAGTTTATTTTTAAAAAAATGTCTGCACCTGTTTGGTCAGCTGCTCCTCACACAATTTATACAAGGTGAAAAATTTCCTGGCCAGGACGATGTTGTCAATAAAACCAACAGCTGCAAGTTTGACACGAATGATGATCTGTCTGTCAGGCACCATCATGGCTACTGTTCGGAAGTTGATCTTCAAGTTTTCTGGCAGCTCCTGACGTCCAGCATAGCCAGGATTCTGTTGACAGTAAAATGTTAAAAATGTCAACTTTAAATAAGGTGCCGTTAACTTGCACGGTATGATACCGTGTAAGTTAGTAAAAAAATAACTTGCACGGTATGGTCCCGTGTAAGTTAGTAAAAAAATAGCTTGCACGGTACGGTAATGTTTTAATGTAAAAAATAGACAACTAAACCTAACCCTGACCCTAAAACTAATAATTACAATATAATTGTAATTATAAGAATGTTAAATTGATTTAATTAGTTTTAGTCCCTGTATTTCTTTTTCTATTATAATGTAAAAAATAGACAACTAACCCTAACCTTGACCCTAAAACTAAAAGATCTAATTTAATCGTAATTATAATAAGAATTTTTAATTGATTTCAATATATTTGTTTTTCTATTTTAATGTAAAAAATAGACAACTAACCCTAACCTGGACCCTAAAACTAAAAGATCTAATTTAATAGTAATTATAATAAGAATTTTAAATTGATTTCAATATATTTGTTTTTCTATTTTAATGTAAAAAATAGACAACTAACTCTAACCCTGACCTTAAAAGTAAAAGATCTAATTTAATCGTAATTATAAGAATTTAAGAATTGTAAAAAAAAGAAAAAAATATTAGTCTCAACCGAAAAATCAAACCAATGCCTGTTCTTCCAAATTCCGTTCTCCATTCCAACTCTCACTCATGAGACCACGGAAGTTCTGTACTTTTGGTGAATTTTATTAAGTTATAAATAACTGACTACAAAACCGTCTCTGCGCATGTGCAAATACTGTGTAACTTAGAAAAAAAAACTTACACGGTATGATACCGTGCAAGTTAGAAAAAAAATAACTTACACGGTATGATACCGTGCAAGTTAGAAAAAAAATAACTTACACGGTATGATACTGTGTAAGTTAGAAAAAAAATTACTTACACGGTATGATATCGTGCAAGTTAACACTACGTTAAATAACTCTTACTCCCTAGTTATTTCACAGTTATAGAACTTGCCATGGTGACAACACAATACGCAGTCATAGAACTGACCATGGTGACAACAACACAATACACAGTCATAGAACTGACCATGGTGACAACAACACAATACACAGTGACAGAACTGACCATGGTGACAACAACACAATACACAGTGACAGAACTGACCATGATGAAAACAACACAATACACAGTGACAGAACTGACCATGGTAAGGAAAATGCCAAACTCTGTGTTCATGTCCACATTGTCACCATCTGTAAAGATGAAGTTCTTCTTTCTCTCCTTCTTACAGGCCAGCAC
Organism: Ampullaceana balthica; assembly: GCA_944989445.1. NCBI lineage: Eukaryota > Metazoa > Mollusca > Gastropoda > Lymnaeidae > Ampullaceana > Ampullaceana balthica. The sequence continues at coordinate 389,804 of CALYLW010000081.1, forward strand.
AATGGCTATTTGTTGGGCAGCCACTGACAAGACAGGCAAGTCAATGCGGTTGAACTCATCAAAACAACCCCATGATCCAGACTGAGCCAACCCTGGTTGTGTCAACAGGAAAGAAATATTATTATCTTATCTTATCTCATCTTATCTGTTACAGATGCTCATTCTATACAGAAGATTATTGCGTCCTATGCTTATCAAGGGTTTATGTCTAGTCTTGCATTTTTATTAGATTTTTAAATGTTGATAGATAGTTGGTTTTCATGGTTTCCTCAGGCAACCCATTCCACATCCTAATTCCGGACTAATTATAATTAGCAAAGAATTAATATGAAAACAATAATGCAATCTAACAGATTAAAATGTTTGATTAGTTTTTAAATTATTTCATTATGTCATTTTATTAAATAAATTTCAATCACTATCCAAATCCAGTTATATAATGACTCCTATATGCCTCCACAAAACCTGTTGAACGAAATAAATCAACAGGTTTTTAATGATTATATTAACGATTATTCCAGGAAGGGGAGTTCACCCTAATTAGCAAAACTGCTCTAATGAACAGACATCAAAAGTTTATTCAATATCAAAAGTTTTTTTCTCTGCTCGTCTAAACGATGAATTTAAAACAGAAACAAATTACCTTTGAAAATTCTCCCTAGACCCCTGAAGTCCATCTGGTCAGAGCAGTTGAAGACAACGACATATTTGCCCAGACAACGGCCCATGTCTTTGACGGTCTCAGTTTTACCTGTCCCAGCAGGACCTGCGGGGGCCCCACCCATGGACATACCCAAGGCCTGGGCCAGAGTGATGTAACATCTGAAATAACCATAAGAATTATAAAATCTTCCAGCAAAAACCACCAAAAATATTTTGCACAATTACATAAAACTAATTATTTCCATCTTCCTTCTAGCTCACCTTGAGTTAATCTCCATAGGAAAATCTCTTAAACAATAATGTTGTAAATATTTTACAACTACTAACAACCAGTGACAAACAACCGGAAGATCAGAACTGTACAACAGGTTGTTACCCTTACCATAACATTTTAGATTATTTCTATGTATTTGTATCTAAAAATCCACCTAACAAGTTATTGATCAAAGGGCATTAACACTTGTTTTACTGAAATTTTTTTTAATAAAAAAATATCCCAAGGACTTTTTTCTTGATATGTGTACTTTTTCATGGGATGATTATAATCTTGTAGTTTTGTTGATGTTGTTAAGTATTGTTGATGTTGTTAAGTATTGTTGATGTTGTTAAGTATTGTTGATGTTGTTAAGTATTGTTGATGTTGTTAAGTATTGTTGATGTTGTTAAGTATTGTTGATGTTGTTAAGTATTGTTGATGTTGTTAAGTATTGTTGATGTTGTTAAGTATTGTTGATGTTGTTAAGTATTGTTGACTTAATGGATGTACTCAAGACACAAACTGGTGAAGCTGAGATGTCCAGACTGACAGAAAGATAGGCAGTCATGCCATGACTTTCCTTATACATGTGGATATTTATCTGAAGCTACTCATTTTATTTTAATCCATTCCATTATTATAAATGTTGCTAATTCAGAAAAAACGATTGGTACATGCACATTAAAACTTCTTTAAAAACTTGCCTATTTTTAAAATTTGAAGGAAAAAAAAATAGCTCTTATGATGTCTCATTGGTGAAAATAATCCTTGCCTAAGTGGGAAGAAGACCCTGTCACTGATATTCAAATAAATAAACTAGCCAAAGGTCAAAGCCACTCATCCTTAGCCCCTACTCAGCTATAATTGCTGTTCTCTGCTTACCTGTCAATGAGAGGTGTAATGACCAAACTAACCTGTCACAGGTGTAATGAACACGCTAACCTGTCACAGGTGTAATGACCAAGCTAACCTGTCACAGGTGTAATGACCATGCTAACCTGTCACAGGTGGAATGACCAAGCTAACCTGTCACAGGTGTAATGAACAAGCTAACCTGTCACAGGTGTAATGAACAAGCTAACCTGTCACAGGTGTAATGAACAAGCTGACCTGTCAGTGAGAGGTGTAATGACCAATCTCTCTGTGCAGCCCAGGAACTCATTCTGGTAAGTGAAGTCAACATCAGTGATGGAGATCAAACACTTGTCCTGGTCTTCCACAAAGTAAAATCTGGACTGTTTCAGCCACTCAAAGTCTGTAGGAGACTTGATGCGCATTTTGCACTGAAAAGACAAAGTGGACAAAAATTAATTTTTTGTGCTTATGCATTCAAATTTCTTACAATATGGTTACAATTTTAAAAAATGTTTTGTGAAGGTAATATAAATTAGTTTATGTTTATAATCAAAATTTTAATTTTGTCAAAGTTTTCTTCATTTTCATCAAAATTCATGATTGTTTCAGTAAAACTTACAGGCGGTATAAAAAACAATTTTTTTTTAAAAAAGTGTAAAATAATATGGAAATACAGAGAATAGTAAATTTCTGCATAATATATGGTTAGCAATGTTGCCAATTTAGCTGCGTGGCTGTACAACCCATGCTGCGCAATAGTTTAGAATTACTGTGCAGCAGAGTTTGTAAAAAATATATCACTAAAAATGGATGGTGTGCAACTTTGCACGCGAGTTTTTTACTTTACACATGAACCCAAAAAATTTAGAGGGAACATTGATGGTTATTATACCTTTAAATCCTAAAAAATATAATATATTTAACAAAATTGCTTTTGAACATTTTTAAAAAAAATTTCTTATTGGGCTATCTATTTAATATAATAACTTATTAATTACATAACACAACAACACAACTCACTATTTCATCAAAGATGTCCCTCTGATGGACGTGGATAGTGATGAGAGTTTCATATTTGGTCCTCTCTACCTTGGTCAAGTTGGTGGTGGTTTGGTCAATTAGTGCGTTTAACAACTTAAGGAAAGCTTCGTTGGTTTTACCCATGATTTTGTGGTCATACTTGGCATTGGTCAGAGCCTCAGTGGCATCTCTGGTCCAAAGCATCTGGATGCCGAGCAAGCCCACCTGGAAATGCCAGAAAGAATAGTTCATTAAAAACATATTTTTTTATCTATGGAATTGTCCATTAAATGGAAATATTTCTTTATTCAAGAATGTCAAATAGGAATACAAATACAAACTTTGCCATTGTTTGTATAAGTGCATGAATACAAATACAAAATTTGCCATTGTTTGTATAAGTGCATGAATACAAATACAAACTTTGCCATTGTTTGTATAAGTGCATGAATACACATACAAACTTTGCCATTGTTTGTATAAGTGCATGAATACAAATACAAACTTTGCCATTGTTTGTATAAGTGCATGAATACAGCTGCTCCATCATTCAATTTTTTTTTCTCAAATCTACAAATGACAAAAGAAATATGTTGCAAATATTTCAGTGTAAATAAACATAACAGATGCTGACTGTGAGAGAAGTGTTGTGTTGTATTTACATTGTATGAGCTGACCTGACCTGACACTGACCTGTGCTGGGAATATGTACGTAAACATAACAGATGCTGACCTGTGCTGGGAATGTGTTGAGAAACTCTAAGAGCTGGAAGCTCTGGTCCTGGATGGTCATGGCTGCTGCTCTGATGACCGCATGCAGAGACTTCTGGGACATGGTCATGAGACTCATGAGCCACACCTCAACATTTCCCTCAGCCTTGACTGGCTTCTCCAGCTGTAAGAAGAGATGAATTTTTCACTCATTTATTACACAGCTTGCTGTGAGGTGTCAATGTTGATATTGAACATTTATATGACATGATTAATAGCAAAAGACACCACACCACTAAAACCATTGATTACTTTTGTGAATTGAATATTTATGAAAAAAACACATATCATATTTCTAAAAAATGATTCCAAAATGTCAATCATTTTATGGAAAGATCAAAGAAGAGGGTTATAAATATTTTGATGGTAAATTTGTTCAGACTGTTTTTAAATATTTAATAAACATACTAGAGCAATGGTGGCCGAACCGAGGCTTGCAAGCCACATGCGGCTCTTCTGTGTTAAAATTGCGGCTCATGTACAATTTATGAAAGATATGTTACAAGGATTAATGTAAGTTTCCCAAGCCAGGTTTAATGATCCATAGTACTTCAATGCGGCTCTCAAAATTTTTTATATATTTTAAAATGGCCCTCAGATACAACAGGTCTGGCCCCACCCCTGTACTAGAGTAAGGTGACATGGGACAAACTCAGATGAACCATTTGTTATTTTAACATCAGAAAACATAAAGATGTTTTACCTCGATGACCTCCCCTTCAGATGATATAATAGATAAAATCTGGTCATATATCTTCTCGTGGAATTTTACATTCTTGGTGTTGTCAAACACAGACAACAAATGGGCTTGAATGGTGTGAGGATCACTGGCTTGACCCAGAATCTCAAGTAGAGCGGGGTCAGAGACAAAGAAAAACCTTGGAAAGCTCAGTCTCTTCTTCTCCAGGTAGCTGTAAGATAAGAATAATTCATGGATATTAATACAGGAACATTTTGTTTAGTCAACAAAATAAATGGATATTGAAATTCAAGACTGTTTACTTTTTACTTTTTTCTCCTGCTCAGCACATTCTAAAATGTTCAAACTGAAAAGAAATAGATGCTCTCAGTTGATTAGGTCTGCTCTTGCGCAGACACACATATTCACTCTGTTCCTAAGACAAGCGCTAAAACTTTTTGCAAAAGGTCTTTCTCTTTCTGTGCCCCAAAGCAAAGGTATTCTCTACCATTACACATTCGCAGTATTCCAACTACTAAGGCCCTCAAGGCTGCCCTAAAAACACATCTCTTAAAAATTTACTTTCATGAATTATTAAACAACAATCAAACATTTCTTTAAATGATGAATGTAGCTTATGTGCACCATCACGTCATGATATTTTGTAGTTGGGATCTAAATTTTTTACATTGAATGCATTTATAAATATATGTGTGTTGCTATTTTTTATGTGAAGCGCTGTAATCCCAGCTGCCTGCTAGGGTAATGTGCTTAATAATTATCAAACTATTATTATAATTATTAGGTGGTATAATTGGGGTGAGAAAATTGTGAAATTCTCGTAGTCTGAAGTAGAAATTGTAAGAAGTCGTAACACTGACCCAGTGTTTGAAGAAGAAATTGTAAGCAGTACTAAGACTAACCCAGTGTCTGAAGTAGAAATTATAAGAAGTAGTAACACTGACCCAGTGTTTGAAGAAGAAATTGTAAGCAGTACTAAGACTGACCCAGTGTGTGATGTAGAAATTGTAAGAAGTAGTAACACTGACCCAGTGAGAGACTTCTGACAGAGCTCCAGCTGCTCCAGAAGGTGGGGGAGGAGCTGCATCAGAGTCTCGTCCCCAACACAGCACTGTACAACATTAGGTGTCTCATGGGCTTTGGTCATTATCTTGACCCATGACTTGTCAATGTTGCTGAAACGCTTGGCTTCCTAATGGTCAAGTAAACATCTTATAATGAACATCTTTATTTAATTTTACAGCTTAGGCTCTGAACTAAGTCTATGCTACCTCTTTTTTATTAGATTTTGTATTCAATGTTTTTTTTTATTTTAATTAAATGAAATTCTGAAAAACAATCTTAGATACACTGGATAGTTAACAAAGTTTTCTATAGCAAGTTTTTCAATTTACCTTTTTTAAAAAAATGTGTAAAGATGAAAACATGGGTAACGATAAAATAAAAATGTTATACTTGGCTAGAAATAAAAATCATGATCTATATATAAATCACCTTTTGCAATTGTTTGGCTATGTCACCACCAACAAAACCATGTTATATAATAAATCATCTTTGGCAATTGTTTGGCTATGTCACCACCAACAAAACCATGTTATATAATAAATCATCTTTGGCAATTGTTTGGCTATGTCACCACCAACAAAACCATGTTATATAATAAATCATCTTTGGCAATTGTTTGGCTATGTCACCACCAACAAAACCATGTTATATAATAAATCATCTTTGGCAATTGTTTGGCTATGTCACCACCAACAAAACCATGTTATATAATAAATCACCTTTGGCAATTGTTTGGCTATGTCACCACCAACAAAGACAGCCTCCAGGTAGACCCAGAGGTTCTGTACAGTCATCCAGTTCTCAATGATCTCTGAGGAGTTGGTCAAGTTGGCCACCCATGTTTGGATGTTTTTCTTGAAGGGAGCATTGTATCTGGTGACATGAGATAATATATCAACAGTAGAATATTTATTGATGGGAATATTGTATCTGGTGACATGAGATAATATATCAACAGTAGAATGTTTATTGATGGGAATATTGTATCTGGTGACATGAGATAATATATCAACAGTAGAAGTAGAATATTTATTGATGGGAATATTGTATCTGGTGACATGAGATAATATAACAACAGTAGAATGTTTATTGATGGGAATATTGTATCTGGTGACATGAGATAATATATCAACAGTAGAAGTAGAATATTTATTGATGGGAATATTGTATCTGGTGACATGAGATAATATATCAACAGTAGAATTTTTATTGAAGCAATCATAAAGTAGCTAACGGCGTTAACTATAATTATTCCTAAAATCAAAATCTTGTTACTTAAAATTATTATAGTCAACACCTGTAACTGATATTTCTTTTTAATTTGCCACATGAAGTTAACCCATCTAATGAGTAAGAAACTGAAGTATAATAACAAATGATGCCATTTTTCTTTCCAAATTTTAAAGTTCAATTTAAAAAATATTCAATTGCATCAGCAAAAAGTTTCACCAGCTATAGCTCTAAAAATGTTCAATAACTGATCTCCCCTGAGGTCACAAAAGATATAAAAGCACTATAGTCCACAAACCTGTCATTCATTTCATATATTTATATTTTATTGTATGACTTTTATTTCGCTTGAAATGGGTAATATTCTATAAAAATGTGTTTTTCTCAGACAAAACATATTGTTGATATAAGAATCTTCACTCAGATAATATTGGTATAAGGAGGAGCAAATTTAAAATTAAAATTTCTCTTTTCATTGATTTGATAACAAGAATGTCTCACCGATTACTGAGAAGTGAGCTAAGGACCATCAAGGAATCTTCCATAAGGGAGACAATCTCGCTGGTTGTGTCACCACGAAGCAGAAGCTCTCCTCTGTTTTTGAAGTTGCCAAACGTGAACTCTTGGGTTCCCCAGTCAGTGACAACCTGCTTCAGTTTTGCTTCAATATCCTTTTCCTTAACCGCACTGATACATATGTCCTAGGTGGAGACCAATGGACAATCATTTTTATTTTTTTAAGCGAGGCAACGGGTATAATCTCGTGGTGACATTAATCTCTCCTTTCTTACATTGAAATCTCAAATAAAAACGTCTGATTAAAATGACCCAATAAGTTTAATGAAATACTGAAAACTAATCTGACTTCATCAATCAAATAGCAGATAAATTTTTATATCATAGTGGCTTATTATATAAATAAAATTCATAATTAATATTTGATGGCGAAACAAATAATTCAGAACAAAACTATATTGACAAATGCTAAAAGTAAAATTATCACAACTTTATAAAAAAAAGTCCACTTACTTCAATTTCTTCCTTATATTTCAGCAAGGGGGCCTCTAAGATGTTGCGGAGGGTGAAGTTCTCACCCTCAATATCAAAAGGGTGACCTGTGACATCCGACATGCGCTGCCAGTGTCGTTGTTTCATTGCCTTGTTGGACATGAGCTCAAGAAGAGGCACCATCTCATTGAAGCCATCAATTGTCTTTTTCAGATCTTCAAATGCCGGCCAGTCTTTCAGGGCACGGGGAAGTTTGCGACATCTAATGAAACATTCAAGACTTTTATTTTTGATTTACAAAAATATACCAACAGTTCCTTTTTTTGCTATTAGTTAAATCCAAAAAGCTAACCCTAACTAAACTCTAACCCACCTTTAAATGGACATAACCTAGTTAGAAATGGGACAGGAACCATTTTATAAGGGAAGTTATCAAATAAGAAAAAAACTCACTTCTCACTTTAAGATGAATATAACCCAATTAGTGTTGGAATATAACCCACTTTTAGATGGATATTAACCCACTTTGTGTTGAAATATAACCAATTTGTTGTAATCAATTGTTTGTTGATGGGAACTATTGTGTGAGAAATTTCCCTGATCTCAATATCTGATCTGAATCTCACAGTGAGGTTACTGTCATGTTATCTTAGAAATATCAACTTGAGGACAGAACATATTTTTTATATTGCTTATGTCATAGCCTCCTCTTTAATCTACCAATAGCCGTATTAAAGGAAACATTGAGACAAATCTGACCTGTTCTGGAAGTCTTGCAGCTCATTGTTGATCTTGTCAATGTTTACATCCTGCCACAAGATGTCATAGTAGCCATGCACCGTGTCAATGACACTGTTGTAGAGGCCGTACAGCTTCTGTAGGAGGTTCAGCTCCTTCTTGATCTGTAGCAGCTTGGGGTAGTCTGATGGCTGAGAAGTGACGAAATGGTGGGAAACATCATGTTTAAGTAGGACATCACATGTTTAAGTAGGACATCACATGTTTAAGTAGGACATCACATGTTTAAGTAGGACACCACATGTTTAAGTAGGACATCACATGTTTAAGTAGGACATCACATGTTTAAGTAGGACACCACATGTTTAAGTAGGACATGACATGTTTAAGTAGGACATCAGTTGTTTAAGTAGGACATCCCATGTTTAAGGAGGACATGACATGTTTAAGTAGGACATCACATGCTCAAGTAGGACATCACAAGTTTAAGTAGGACATCACATGTTTAAGTAGGACATCACATGTTTAAGTACTAATAAAGAGAGTTAATGAATGACTATCGCTAAAATAAAGTCCTCCGCTGACCTGGAGAGGAGATGGGCACTGCCAAGTTCTACCAAGCCCCAAGAAAGTTCTAATGGAAACATTAGAATCCCCTAAGACCATTGAGTTGATGTGGATATCAAAATTAAGCCAAAAGGAATTACATTTGATTTTAAAAGAGGAAGTCAACTTACTGAAAGGCCAAAAAGTTCCTCCCCACCCGTGTAGGTGATGTACTTCCTGTGCAGTGTGTCAAATGTGTTCTGATAAATGATCAGCCTGTCAGAAGCTTCCCTCGGAGGAACACCTGGCACCATCGGTCCTTTCTGAAAGTTCCAAATTAATTTTTACAATCTTCTTCTTTAAATATATTGTGAACCATGTGTAACTATCAATGCCTGCTAACAATTCAAGCTCTTCAAAGGATACAACGACAATATTTTTTAAATGAAAGCATTATAAAGTACAAACTTTAAAGTCCATTTATTTACAATAAGCTAACTACCTATGAAGGACACCTTTGCAATAAGTTATTAAAAATGAAGGCCACCTTTACAATATGCCAACTACAAGTTTTAGCACTGTAGTTGACCCCATATATCACATTTATTATTATAACTAGTGTATTACCCGACAAATATGACGGACGTTTTTAAAATAAATATATTTAAGCTGAAATCTATTTATTTTGAAAAAATACACATCAGAATAAAAAAATAACGTAATACAGAACTTTCATTTATTTTATTTATTTTTATTTTATTCATTTATTTTCATATTGAACAATTTTATGCGGAACGTTAGAAAAGAGTTATTTTTGGTGTAGTAATTTGGTGCGCTGCTTTCTAAAATTAGTAGCGTCACGGACAGACAGTCGGGACATTGCAAATTATGTATATTGATTTTTTATTTAATTTTTTTGAAAATCAAAATGTAGGCTTGCCTCCTGGGATGTTTGTAGGAAGTTTGAAATAAGAAGAATATAAAACCTGATCATAACTGCCATAGAAATCATCACAGTCCACTTTGAAGACCTTGACATGCTCAATGAGTTCCTGCTTGAATCCTGGCTGTATCTTGATGAGGTGATCCTGCACCTCCACTGCCTGGGCTTGTAACCTCTCCCAGGAGTATCGCAGTGTGTCACATTTCTCAGCCTCTTCTTTCTCTGGTTTCAGCTCATGTCTGTTCAACATGGCATAGGATTCCTTGTCATGGAATAACAGACAGAGTAAATTTCATTGGATATATAACAGACAGAGTAAATTTCATTGGATATATAACAGAGCAAATTTCAATGGATATATAACAGACAGAGCAAATTTGATTTGATATACGACTGTCAGAGCAAATTTGATTTGATATTTAATAGACAGAGGATATTTGATTTGATATATAACAGACAGATCAAATTTGATTTGATATATAACAGACATATCAAATTTGATTTGATATATTACAGACAGAGCTAATTTGATTGGATATATAAGAGAATACACATTTGATTTGATATTTGCAATGGTCAATACTGAAATCAATGATAAATAATTGTAAAACATTCAAATTCCATAAATATTTTGTCTTTTAAATTTGTTTCTCCTTCATAAAATGTAAAGAATATTTCCTGGGAAAAAAAAAGCTAATTCATTTGATTGATTCACACATCAAATTGATCCCTTACTTCAATGGGACCAATGCTCATGTCTATCCTGATCTCATTTTCTCTTATGTCTTTGAGTGCAGCCATGGCAAATCTAATGTCATCAAGGTCTTTGATTGGTCGAGCCAGACGCTTGCCCAGGTCCTCAATGAAGCTGAAGATTTCATCCATCTCAGACTTGTATTTCTGGTTACAGTATTTCCCATAGATAACTCTCCATGCCTTTGTTTCATTAGTCAGACCGATTTTCAGGTGCTCTGAAATGTTAAAATAATTGTTAGAAAAATAGATTCAAATTTTTTCTTTATTTTCTACAAAAAAAAGAACAAAATCTCATATTCAATCCGGAGCCTATTTTAAAGAACTAATTTCTCCTACTAATCTGCCTGTCACAATGGCCTAGACTATATTAAAGAACTAATTTCTCCTACTAATCTGCCTGTCACAATGGCCTAGACTATTTTAAAGAACTAATTTCTCCTACTGATCTGCCTGTCACAATGGCGTAGTCTATTTTAAAGAACTAATTTCTCCTACTGATCTGCCTGTCACAATGGCGTAGTCTATTTTAAAGAACTAATTTCTCCTACTGATCTGCCTGTCACAATGGCGTAGTCTATTTTAAAGAACTAATTTCTCCTACTGATCTGCCTGTCACAATGGCGTAGTCTATTTTAAAGAACTAATTTCTCCTACTGATTTGCCTGTCACAATGGCGTAGTCTATTTTAAAGAACTAATTTCTCCTACTGATCCGCCTGTCACAATGGCGTAGTCTATTTTAAAGAACTAATTTCTCCTACTGATCTGCCTGTCACATTGGCGTAGTCTATTTTAAAGAACTAATTTCTCCTACTGATCTGCCTGTCACAATGGCGTAGTCTATTTTAAAGAACTAATTTCTCCTACTGATCTGCCTGTCACAATGGTGTAGTCTATTTTAAAGAACTAATTTCTCCTACTGATCTGCCTGTCACAATGGCGTAGTCTATTTTAAAGAACTAATTTCTCCTACTGATCTGCCTGTCACAATGGCATAGTCTATTTTAAAGAACTAATTTCTCCTACTGATCTGCCTGTCACAATGGCGTAGTCTATTTTAAAGAACTAATTTCTCCTACTGATCTGCCTGTCACAATGGCGTAGTCTATTTTAAAGAACTAATTTCTCCTACTGATCTGCCTGTCACAATGGCGTAGTCTATTTTAAAGAACTAATTTCTCCTACTGATCTGCCTGTCACAATGGCGTAATCTATTTTAAAGAACTAATTTCTCCTACTGATCTGCCTGTCACAATGGCGTAGTCTATTTTAAAGAACTAATTTCTCCTACTGATCTGCCTGTCACAATGGCGTAGTCTATTTTAAAGAACTAATTTCTCCTACTGATCTGCCTGTCACAATGGCGTAGACTTCACATGAAACATGGTCAGGTATTTTTCTTTAAAATTCAAGATACACAAACGAATTGATAGACAAACAAACAATAAATTAAAGCTTTATTGATGGATTAATACACAAGTAAACATTTCGGCTAATGTCTTCATCAGTACAAATAATGAACACAAGTGTTTTATTTTGTTGTATTTTATTTAAAAGCTTTATCGCAGTCCTATGTTATATTATATGATATATTTTTGTTAATGAGAATAAACTGGTTCCGTATACCTGCTGCTCTAATGAAACCTTAAATGCTAAATATTGTTTTTAGTTTAGTTAAACAATGTGTGCAGAAAGCTAACTGATATGAAGATCTTACCAGTATAAAGGGCAATTGGACCTGCGTCGTAGTACTCAGGTAGACTTTGAATGGCCAGTTCCTGCTGTTCAAAGCCACGTATTGCAGCCTCAAACTCAGACAGTTTGGGATCCTCCTTCATGAACTCTTCCAGGGCCACGTCTCTGTCTTTCTCCCAGATCTTGTGGTAGTCTGCAAACTGATCTAATGCTGTTGTCACTTCCTGTTAAGAGATGCCATTAATTTTTACAAGTTGTTTAAAAAAATGTAAATATATATTATTCAATAGAATAAAAATTTTAAGACTTAAAATTCAATCCAGTGATTAATATCTTTCCGTAATCAAGTAAAGGAAACATATATATGACAGTAAACTGAATAAACATCTACACTATTACAAATGTATTTTTACTTCATTAAGAATCTTGGCTAATGATCAATAAATTAATTTTTAATTTTCTAAATGAAAGTTCTGAGATAAAGTCTGACCTTTTTGTTTGAATTGATACTTGTGGATAACAGTGAGGTCAGCTTTGCTATCTCTTTGTTGTCTGTAACAGATCTGAGGTAGTTGTTTGACTTGACTGTGATGGAATAGTTTTTGACAGATTCTATGCCATCTTTCTTGCCCTGACTGTCCACGTGGGAGACCTCTGATGGAGCGAGACTAGCCACACTGCCCCGTCGATCCATTCCTTCCCCTAGTTGAGTCTGATCACCTGGGGCTAGAAGATGAGGTGCAATGACAAATTATAAATTTTTTATGTTAAATCTCAGTTGATATGTTTACATGTTCAGGCTGTTGCTCTAAAGTATAATCTGGGTCTTTTTGTGTTAGTAATCATTTATAAATTAGATTTATACATTTATATTTAAAATTATTATTCTCTGTATCATAAACCTGTTCAGAACAATTATTTCAATTTATTTTGAAAATAAAATTTTAAAAAGTCAATTACGAAATAAATGCAATGGCGAAAAAAAACATTATATATTGATAAAAATATAACAGCTGTTGTCATTAAGCTAAATTTCTGGTACTTTCTTAGCAGTGAATGGCATTTGAACAAAAAATGCAAATGAAATTTTCTACTGCGTGATTAGTAAACTGATTAGAATTTCTGAAAAATAAAAACAGTTCTCGATTATACTTTTTCATAATAACATTTCTTTAAGCCCTCTAAGGACCCATATATTTTCTTTTACCCCTTAGGTAAAATCTTTTCTTTGAGCCCCATTTTAGCACACCTTTATTAAAGCTAAATGATTTTCATTGAACTTTGACTCAGGTTTGTCAATGCTCAAAGTTTCAAAAGTCACATTTTTTATATATTTTCTATTTGAAATCTATTATTAAAACTAATTGGAAAATCATATTATATAATATTAATTTCCAACAACATATTTTCAAAGTGAACTTTCATTGAACTTTGACTCAGGTTTGTCAATGCTCAAAGTTTCAAAAGTCACATTTTTTATATATTTTCTATTTGAAATCTATTATTAAAACTAATTGGAAAATCATATTATATAATATTAATTTCCAACAACATATTTTCAAAGTGAAGCAACATTCAAACTTGATAAAATAACAATTTTGAAAGTGAAATAGTGAACAATAATGTCATTTATTACCTTCAATGCTGTGAAAAAGAAAGTTATTTTTCTTTAATTATAGTTCAATTGTCAAACAAAGTTTTGTTTAATGATTTTAAATAATTAAATTTATTGTTTTGGTGTTTTTTTTTCTAAAATTCAAAATTTAAATAAATTATGAAGTTTAAATTAATCTCCCATTCAGCTTTCAAAAAAAAATATAATCATTTTAGAACCTTAACTATATTTTTTTAAAAACTGATATTAGAAAAATCAATTAATAAGACTATTTTAGTGCCCAACCTGGTTTAACAATTTTCTTTCTTTGCTTGCTCCATTGAGCAACCGCACCGCTGACACTGATGACATTCTGTACAGCTCGGTTGAGTGCCTGCTGGACCTCATCTAGTGCTGGATGCATCACAATTTGAGGTATTGCCAGAGTGGCATTTGTTCGAAAAAATGGCCGGCTGTCTCGCTTTTGATCTCCATACAAAGAACTGTCGCCTAAATTGGTAAGTTTTGCATGTTTCAAGCAATGCCTTTAAATCCCTATGTTTTATAATATTCAAGAATTTATTTAGTAACTCCGACTAAATAGGATCTCAATCATGTAAATAAAGATTATAAAAAGTTATTTTTATCTCAAAATTTAAACGGATAATATTCTAATAGTGGAAATTTTTAAAACCTTACCTATATAGTGGGCCATGGAGCTCGATGTTATTCGTTTTCGCAGAGCTTCCAGTGTGTTCCTCGTGGCTCTGAGTAGGGCATCCAGGTTCCTGCTGTTAAAATGGTTTAACAGTTCCCCAGCAGACTCCTCAATGTTATCCCTCATTTCTTTCTTCTTTTTTGCAGCAGCATTCAGTTTTGATGACACTGGTCGAGACTTGCGACTACCGGTCCGAGAATGGGCAGCCGAGCCTCCATTGGTTTCATCTCTGCCAACGGTTTTGTCTTTCTCATCTGTCATTTATGTGATTAATTTCTTTTAGTTAAGCCAATCATTTTTTAATCTAATGAATTTTAATTATTTCAGTTTAATCATATAATATTTTTAATCAATATCTTGAATTTTAAATTTTAGTTTACACTTGTAAAATTTTAGATTACACCTATCAAATTTTTCAAATCAGTAAAAGAGCAATCCCAATTTGATTAACATATTACGGTGGAACCTGGTTATGTTGCCAGCCTTAGGGGTTACCTAAAAGCATCCACATAACCAATGATTATGGTAAATGAAACACAATATGGCGGCAATATTATTAACATGATTGAAATCAAAAGCATCTTACTAATCAAATGTAAAAATAACAATTAAGAACTACTTTTGAACCTTCAACTTTGAATTACGATTAATTAATTTTAAAGCTTTTCCTGACCAATGTTTAAATCGTTTTTTTTACACACAACCATCTTTTATTAATAAACTCTGTATTAGTAATAATAGTAGAATCATAATGGGGTTGAATGAATGGTTGCCAATAACAACTATTCTGCCCAAGGCACATTTTGGTGTTTTATAATATTAACTATGCAATCACCTTAATTAAGTATATTGTTGAATTAATTTCGTATAAGATCATTATAAGTCTAATTATCTAATATTTTAATCTTAATAGGCAAAATAATAATAATAAAATTTATTGTAGCTCGGGGACTTCCGCCATTAAAAAGGGACCTGGTCACCCCTTTAGGATTATTGTCATTTTTTATGCTTTAAACTAGTGTTGTTAATTTCGGTTTTTTGGCAAACCGATTATCAGTTATGTAAATCCGACTTTAAACCAGTTATTGTTTTACAGCTGACTTCATAGAAATATATTCTTATAAGGCGAATATGATGTGGAATAAGGAAATGACGTCACAGTTTTTGTTGAATTAAGAAAATGCCATCCCGCAGAGCTGTTTCTAGGGCTGCCAAATATGATGTGGAAACGGTGGAATTAACTAAATGATGTCACACGCAATACGTAATGTGGGGAATTGCATTTTATGTCTAGCCTACATCATGATTTTGACAATAGAGACTGCATTTATTACGTCTATTGTTGTACATTTATTACGTCTATTGTTGTACATTTATTACGTATATTTTCGTCGATTCCGTACATCAATGAACTTAATGACACCACACTTTTTGCCAAACAATAAATTTATTAATTTACAAACACACTGCATGGAGCGCTCAAAACTTATAAATAAACACACCTTGGCAGCCATATTGGATGAAAATGTCTGCAAATGCTGGAATAAATTTTGTTCGAATATTTTTTGAAGTTTTCAGTACGGAAATGATTTTTTTTTAAAATCAAATTTAATTATCCTATTGGGAACATATAAAACCGATTATTGCTTTCAAAACCGATAATTGGATTTCTGATTATCTCTTTAACAACCCTACTTTAAACTGATAAAAATAACAATATGACCAAAATGTCATAGCTCAATGAAAATGGAATACATATAGATCTGTTGATGATGCAAAATGATGATATAACTTTTAAAATCATTTTGAATTTATTTGTAAAAATTTTTAATCAGGGTTACAAGTATGGTTAAAAATTTAGGTTGGAAATGTAGGTCAAAATGTAAACTTTACCGATTGTGGGCAAAAATATGACAATTTTATAGGGAAAAAAAAATTATTTTAAAAATAGATGATTGCTCAAGGGAATAAAGATAGCCAAAATTGAGAGGCTTATTTGGCCCCATTTTGTCCTTGAGATAGTAGGATTTGGGGACAAAAAAGAACTGACATAATTAATGACGAAATGCTAAGACAAAGAAAGGATTTGGAACTTGAGAAACATTAACTTAATTGGCTTGGTGAATTAACCGAGGTCAAGATAAATGGGTTCCACTATATTTGTGTTCCTTTATAGCTCAAAACTTATGGATTGCTAAATTAGACGCCCTTTTATTCCACACTCACCCTCCTCCTCCTCAAATCCAGCATCTTCATCTTCCTCCTCCTCCACAATGCTTTCTACTTCCTTAGGTTCTAAATCACACAGCATGTTGATCAACTCATTAGCTGCCTCCTCTACAGTCTGACTCTTAGTCTGTAGAATATGAGCTCCTCTGGCACAAAGTTTCTGCTCAAAGAAAGAATAAAATTAAATTAAAAAGCATATTTCTCATTGCCTTATTTTTTATTTTTATTTATTTATTTATTTTTTTGACATTTACATTGGAATTTTTAAAATTTATGCTTTAAAAAAAAATTCAGTTAAGCAGTTAAATGACTACAACAGCAAATTATTTTTAAAAAGAAAAGAAAATTCTTATTTTTTAACATTAAAAATTTAAGAGTTCTCATATCTCTGCCGCTGTATAGAAACAAAGGCATATTGTAAAAACTGAAGTTTTTCAAAACCAGAAAATGTTTCTTATATAATTTTGTGATGCATATTATCAAAATAGAAAAGCATTATTTTTTAATCCTTTATATTTAATTCGTAGCGTCTGTCGGTTGTAAAAACTTTGGATTGATTTTTAACCCACTTCCCAGTATCCTATTGAGCTGAAATTTTGCAGGCAGACTTGTGGCAATAATAAAAATGATCCATCAAAATTTCAGATTGATCGAATATACTGTAATTAAATTAATGAATTTTTAGATAATCTCTACGTAGCATGTAAATTTAATGTTTATGCTGGTCTGTCACCCTGTGTGTATTATATTGAACATACTTTTAGTTCAATATAACTTTTAAATTTTGTTCCTTCCAAAAATGTGATAATATGTAAATCAAGTGAATGTGTGTGACACAATAAATAGTAAAAAAACAAAAATTTAAATAAATATTGATCTCGTCTCATATATAAAGGATTTATAGTAAAAAACTTTGGTTTTTACAGGTTTTTTTTTACTAACTCATTGACATGAGAATAGCAGAAAATGTTTGATTTGCCGAAATCTCCAATGAAATGATTTTTGTTGTTTGTACTGTCTAGCCTAAACAAATCATCTTCAATTTATTGATTTCCACATCTTGTAAGCAAGCCCCAAAAAAATGATACATAACATTCATTTCCAGCGTACCTGGACTTTATTTTAATATTTAAGACAATTTTTTTTTAAACACTTGAATTGGTTATCAAGAAATTTAACTAATGAAAAATTCATCACCTGAGTATTCTCCAGGAAATCTGGCACGGTCCAGGGTTCATCTTCAGGTAATTCACAGAGTGTGGTAGAGGCCATTTCTCTTAGTATGGCATCAATCCTGAACTCTGTCACATCATGGGCTCGATCTACCAGCAATTCCAGCTCAGCAAGAGCTCTGCAATGATTAAATACAATTCATATTAACAAACTGAACACAAGAATTATGTTGACACTCTACACCATAGTAATGAGCTACTCAGCTTAATTTTTACAGGACATTAGTAATAGTTACCCTGCAAGAGTATTGAATGTGGTGCCTAATGGGGGCAAACCAATGTTTGGACCCTGTTAACTAGGAGAGATATTATTTTTAAGCTAAGTAAGATCTTATAGAATTTTCTTTTTGCACATTAGTAAGTTTTTTTTTAAAAAGAAGTCACTAGTTCTTCTTCAGTTTACTAAGGGCCCAGGATCAATGATCTGATCATTAGGGATCCTGTATCTTAATGGGCCATCTATTAATTAATTTTCATTTATAATTCAGATCATCTACCTGTAAACACTTTCTATAAAGTCTGGGATTTTTATGGAAGTCCAGGACAGCATTGTAAGTCCAGGTTCAAGGATATCATCCACCTTTGCCAGGTGTAGACCCATCAGTGCCTCAAATGCTGCTGGAATTTTCCTGCGAACCCTGTTGTTTTCTTCAAGCATCATCTAAAATTTAAGATAAATAATTAATTTAAAACTTACTAGGGCATGGGCTCTTTGTACTAGGGAAATATATTAATTAGATGTATGGAAATATAATTCTAATCTTTTTTTAAAAAAGCAAAAAACATTTTTAGCTGATATAGACTTCCACTATATGAATAAATTATTTTAAAAAATATTAATTATACTTTTAACAAATTAATTTCTTTAAGCAATTTATTCATTTCATCATCTTTTTTACTAACCTTGTATAAAATTATTGAGATGTCAGCCAGTCTGCTTTTTTTCTCAAAGTTTTATTGCAGATTTTGCAATTAAGAAATACATGTAATATATAATTTTTTTTCCAAAATGACCTTTCTAAGACAATGTATGATAAAATATTTAATAGGTCTTGATGATGCTACTTCTGCCTTTTCTATAATGCTTGAAATGCTTTAGAATCAGTTAAATTTGTTTCCAGTACTAAACTAACAGCATGGCTTTAAAAAGTTTATTTTTTGTATTGATTTGTTTATTGCAAAGTTTAGTTGTATAATAATAATAATGATAAGGGTAATGTTCACTGCTGATCTAATTATGATAGTTGTTTAATTATAGTAAAAATCATTGCTTGATACAATGAATTAAAATTGGTGTCTACATTTTATCAATCTTGTGTGAAACAAAAGGGCTTTTGGGGGGGGGGCAATTTTGTAATTTCCTAATAAATAATATTTATGTGTTAAATTTTGAAGTTGGGTGGGGTGCCAAAAGAACTCTGTATGATCTGGTTAAGAATATATCTATGAAAATTCCAGAGGGGTTGACACAATGAGATTTTTGAGCAACCCCAATCCTAAAAAATGCTGATTAGTTGCTATCTGCTTTTCCTTATTTTTTAGAGGGAATCAAATTTTCCACAACTGTGAGTGGCAATGGGACTACAGAAAAAAAAAGTAAAATAACTCACGCAGAGGGCAGAGTAGTTGTTCTTGTATTCCATTTCTTTAGCCCGCATGGTTTTAGCGATGGGCGGGATCTCCAGGCCCAGGTTAAACATGTGATTGGTTTCCTTGATCATGGTGAAGATGTGGAAGTCAAAGTTGACATAAAGTTGTTTGGTTTCTGGATGGCGGACCAGCAGAGAGGCCTGTAGGCCAGACTTAGCAGCCTCCATCTGAAGAGAAAATATGACGCGATATTTTATCAGAACACAGTGAGAAATCTTTGGTTCAGCGCTTTTTTGATCGAAAAAAGTTATCAAGGGTTCAGTTATAAAATAACTACAGATTGAGAGAAGTTATCAAGGGTTCAGCTATAAAATAACTACAGATTGAGAGAAGTTATCAAGGGTTCAGCTATAAAATAACTACAGATTGAGAGAAGTTATCAAGGGTTCAGCTATAAAATAACTACAGATTGAGAGAAGTTATCAAGGGTTCAGCTATAAAATAACTACAGATTGAGAGAAGATAACAAGGGTTCAGCTATAAAATAACTACAGATTGAGAGAAGTTATCAAGGGTTCAGCTATAAAATAACTACAGATTGAGAGAAGATAACAAGGGTTCAGCTATAAAATAACTACAGATTGAGAGAAGTTATCAAGGGTTCAGCTATAAAATAACTACAGATTGAGAGAAGATAACAAGGGTTCAGCTATAAAATAACTACAGATTGAGAGAAGTTATCAAGGGTTCAGCTATAAAATAACTACAGATTGAGAGAAGTTATCAAGGGTTCAGCTATAAAATAACTACAGATTGAGAGAAGTTATCAAGGGTTCAGCTATAAAATAACTACAGATTGAGAGAAGGTATCATGGGTTCAGCTATAAAATAACTACAGGTAACCTATTTATTGACCTGTCTGAGCCAACCTCTGTGATACAGCATTTCAAATTCTAGCAGCACTTTGGCAATCTTGTTGTAGTTCTTGACAATCTTTTTGGCCTCTGAACCCTGGAGAATTGTCCCATGTCTTTGGAAAACTTCCATGGGACCCTGTAAGATGTGAGTATAGTTTTAAAGAACTGATCACAGATGAATTCTGAATATTATTTCATATAACCAAAAACTGACCCAAGTTTTTGTCAATATAAAATCTTAAAAGACTGAGAAAATCTTTATGGATTTTTACTGCACCTGAATTCTTCTGAAGAGTTGCCGGGCCCACGAAATCTTTCCTCCAATAGGTGGATGATCTCTGTCCAAGGGGGGATCATTCTTCTGCTTTTGGTAAATCCTTGACACCATGTCAACATCACGACTGATGATTTGTAGAAAAGAAATTGGTAAACATTTTGATATAACAAAACTAGTGTATTACCCGTCAAAAATGACGGAAGTTTTCAAAATGAATACATTTCAGCTGAAATCTATTAATTTTGAAAAAATAAACATCAGAATAATAAATAATGTAATACAGAACTTTTATTTATTTTTATTTGATTCATTTATTATCATATTGAACAATTTTATGCGGAACGTTAGAAAAAAGTTTTTTTGGTGCAGTAATTTGGTGCGCTGCTTTCTAAAATTAGTAGCATCACGGACAGACAGACATGACAGACGTGACAGAGATTGCAAATTATGTATATTGATATGTTATTAGTTTAGCAATGTTCATTTAAGTGAATGAATATAACAAAATATGTTACCATACAATAGAACATTTTTAAGCCTTTTAGAGTGCCACAATACATAAATCATGTTATCACATTATTTCAAGCCAGAGTTACTAATTAAACCTGTAATATTGCAGAATTCGTTGATATTTTTCTGGTATCCCGAGGTTGTCTAACTGTAAGAGCTCAAACTTCCTGAGAAGAACAAGAGCTCGCTGTGTGCTGGTGATCTTCTCAAACTTCTGGTCCATGAAGGTCACAATGGTCGTCTACACAGAACAATACAAACATTTTAATGGAATGAGTAGGAAAATTAGAAACATTAAATTGAAAAATTTGGATTACAAATCAAATGGTTGGATTGGAAAAAAAAATGATTGTAAGGGATTGAATTATTTTCCCCTTTGAGCCATCCATTATTTATTATCAAACTTGTGAAACTCTGCAAAGGTCAAGTGAATATCTAATCAGACAGTGTGACCAAAGTTATTTTTAAGAGTAATTCTCCTTACATGAAGGTCATTTATCTGTCTCTTGAAATCTTCATAGTCTTGGTCAAACTCCATCTTACGTTGGTCCAAGAAATCATATGGACGTTTGCGTATGGATGTGACAATAACACTGAACTTGTTGGCCATGAGTTCCATGCCTGATAAAAAAAGTAAAACCTTGTATAAAAATAGTTGTAGTAACTCAAATGTTTTAACACATGTTAGAATAACAGAACAGAGATTTACATCAGAAAAATGATCACACAAATATTTAACTCAGTCCTCTTCATTTGTTAGAGTTTCCATATTTTGAAAAGATTCTATACTATAATTCACAGAAAAATTTCAGAAAAATTAGTTTGCTTCAAATTTAAATGACAAAATTTCTGTATGAAAAAAACAACAAAGTATTAAAAGTAAATTATTTTAGAAACAGGTTACCTAGTGCTGTATTACCAAAGCTGTCATGAGCAGAGAAAAAAAATAAAATAATAACGCTAAATTAGTCCACCATTTCAGAGACCACCCACCTTCGATTTTGCTTTCTGACAGATGGGAATACTTGTCTATGGTATCAAACATGTCCAGAATTTTTTTCAGTCTCCTGGTGAAGGTGTCAAATTTGCCAAAGATGTACATTTCTGAGAAGTCAAATGGTCGTTCATTGGGTGTGGTCTCAAGTTTTGCCTAAGAGAGGAAGCAACGTTGTGATATGGCATCCCACAGTTATCACAGGTCTTGTATCAAAGATAATATTAACAATATGTAATCACTTTGGGGTTAAATGAGATAATAGCACTCCTGAAAAATGGGTGCAACAATTTGAAAATTTAATTTTCATTAACGCATCACAAATTAAGCTTTGTAATGTGCTATTTCATTATAATTGAGCTAGTGAAATTATTTTGTTTACCTTTGTTTTGTGTAAAATGTTTCTGGTATTTGTTTACCTTTGTTTTGTGAAAATGTTTCTGGTAATCCTCATTGAGACCAATACAAGCCGCCAGTTTCTGCCTGACCACAGCTGTCGGCTGGGACCAGATTGTCTCGATCTTGTTGTCAGTGATATATGCTTTACAGGCTGTGATCATCTGATTGGTGATCTGGAAATAATGTCATTAAATAACTACAAGTTCAAAAGGGGCACACAGGCACGGGGTAAATAACATTGTTTTTGTTTGCAATTTTCAGAGGTTACAGGAAATATCCTCTTAAAGGAAATATTCAAAAACAAATTAGGTTTGTGGTGGATGGCTTCTGGTTGATAATAGTGTTACTGGTGTGCAGAGATGAGATTTTTTTTTAATGCAGATTAAAGGAAAAGCATTTAAAAAAACTATAAAGAAAGTATAAATAAAATATAAACCATAACAGATTGAAAAACTTTCAAATACTATTTTTTGTTTTGTCCAATATTTATATGATGTATTACTAATTATGAAATCATTACGTATATATATTACATGTAGTTCAGGACTAATACACAAACAGAAATTGCAGGTAGGAAAAAAAAAGTCTTTAAAAATGTTCTAGAAGGAACATAATCATTTTTCAAATTATTGAGATGTTTTGAGATGAGTTTTACCTTTACAAAAAGGGAGGTCATCCTCTCAGAAGTGTTGTAGTATCTAGATATGCTGTGAACCATCCTGATGGCATTGATCAATGCTGGGATGCCTTCCAACATTCCAACCTGGAGGACAGAAATTAGGATTAACTTTTCACATTTCATGTAATGAACAGAGAAACAATAAAACAAACATTGAAACTCAATTATCTTTCTTCAAAGAGGTGAACCAGGATAAGAAGCAAATTCATTAAGTAAGCTTCTATTAATTACAACTGGTATGCGATAATTTAAGGGAATGCGGTTGTCAAGCGGTAGCTCACTCAGCTGTTGTATTGAGAGTAATGGGTTCGAGTCTCGGTGCTGGTAAAGTCCCTGAGTTCGCCCAGCTTTGGGGAAAGTAAAGGTGCCTAGCCACATAATCCCTCGTAAGCCGTGGCTAAAAAACCTGTGAACGCTACTTCACTTGCCCCCATGGGCCATCATGTTCTAAAAAAGGGACTTTACTTTTATACAATTATTTATGATATTAATCTGGAGAAGAGTTTTAGAGTACTCACTGGGTCACTGTGATAAAGTGGGTCACAAAGCTTTTCAAGAGTGTAGAGGAAACGAACATTGTCCTTGGCCTCATTGGCTGTGTCAGTAATACGTCTATCAAGCTCTTGCCAAATCTACATCAAATTGAATTAAACAGAACCATTACAATTCAATATGTTGTCACATTATAAACTTATGTTTGCAACAATTTATTGTGTTTCTTGTTTATGATAATTCTATGTAATCTGGTATCACCAACCTTGATAAGTTTGGACTTGGCAGCGTGTAAGATTCCTAAGACAACCTTGACATCATGACCTTTGATCTGATCGACAAGGTAATTAAACTTGGACATTCTCTTCTTCCAGTGTTCAAGCTCAGCTCTGGGTCCAATGTCATCAGCTTCACGTCTCATCTGTTCACTTTCAGCAAGAACCTTCACACAGAAATTAACTTCTTATTCAACATTGATGCAGTTATTTTATCACAATAATTACCTCAGCCAATGGGAATTAAGCTCATCTAAACAGTTAGATAAAAATTTCAAAACAAATAAATAAGTCCATCATGCATCTTGTGTTTATTTATTTTTTCTTATGACGACATTAGCAGAAACTTTTACTTATGTATTTGTCCATTAATAAAGTTTTAATTTATTGTTTTAATCACATAATTCATTTGTGTATCTTGTATCATATTTGTAGCAACAATGTCATGACTTAAGATTTTTAAGCTGCCCTTGTTCGATTATGCTTTACTTTTTCAATAACATTAGATATATCCTACCTAGTGTGGTCCTACTAGAAATAATCATGAAAATAATGGCAGCTAGAACTAACCTGCCAACAATAGCGATGGCAATGAAAGAACTTAAAATTACTAAATTAAATCATTCACTCAATTAGTACTGTAACTCTGTATATAATTGTTCCAATATTTTAATGGTCCACCAGTTTTATAATGCAAATTAATTATTTTAATTTTCTAAAGCAAAAAATAATTTTAAAACATAACTTTTGAAATGGTTAAGATAGTTTTAAGATTTTCATTAAGTGCATGTACAAAAATATTTACCAGAGTTATTTTTAGTGTATTATTTTGAGTGACTGACTTACATAGAGAAGTATATATATAAATTCTCTTACTAAGTCTTATTAAGATTTTGACTTATTGTGGTACATATGCACTTTAATGTTATAGATTACACAGTTTTTATTTTTAACCCATTTAGAAACAAGGAAAGAAGCTAAAAATCTTGTTTACCTGCTCAATTTGTTTTATCCAGACTCTCATGCAGTCCTCAATTTTCTCCAGAGATTCAGTGCTGTTTGCCACAGATTGGTAATCATTTATCGTGTTAACCTTAGTTAAGTCGTAATTCTCACAAGGCTTTAAGGTCACTTTGTCCTCCAGGCTCTCCTGGGCACCTTTTAGAAGAAAATAAAGGTTACCATAATCAACTAACTTTCTTTTAAAAATAATTTTGAAAAAATGAGTAAAGATTAATGTTCCATATATTTTAAGGGTGCATAGGGGTCCCTAAGAACAAAAGAATAGAGGTCCCTTAGAATAAATAAAAAGAAATGCCATCAGGACTTTGATTTGCTAGTATAAAGACCAGCCAGCCCATCTTGAGTCTTGGATTATTGAGCTTGTGGTCAATGAATCAAGCCTTCCATAAAAAAAAGAGTTCAAACCATGACTTTAAACATATGGCATGATTTTCCCTGATTTGGCCAGCATGCTTGACACACAACCAAGTAGACAGATTTGAAATCTATTAGAGTGTTCAGAAAAATTAGAAGAAATATTGTCTGAATTCAATAGTTTGGAAAAAAAAACATAATCTAATACTAAGATTTTATCAGTTATTGGGTGAACAATTATTAAATTATCAAAATAGAAGACGAAAGACTAATGAGATTAGAGTGTATGTCGAAACTATTTCATCACAATCAAGTGTAAAATAAATGATAAAAAATACAGTTTTTTAAATATTTTATAAAAGATTATCTTTTGGTATTGATTTGGATTATTAATAAGTCATGCTAATTGATTGTGATTGCAATAATATGCAACAATTAATGTTTAGCAAAATAAGGATTTCAACAGAGACTACTAAAAAAAAAGTTTTTTTTTCAAAATGACTTTTCTAGAAAGTGATATTCAAGGGTAAAGACTACAGAAAATTTGAGATTAAGTCAATTTTTTAAAAACCTATTGTTTTTTTCTTTTCATTTCTTCTGTTGAGGCTAACTGTGGCTTGAACAACAATGCCTTGTACAAAGTGGTTACATACGAATAGGTTTTGTATTAATTACCAGACAATGTCCTGTTACCCTGCAGACTGAAATCTCAAAAGTTGAAGTCATTCATTCTAACAGATACATTTCTTATCTCCCATACTTAAATACTTAGTGCAAGAAAAGTCATCTATTGCCTACCCTTCCCTCAACTTTTAGTTTTCATTATGAAGTGCACCTACCAACTAAAACTGATACAAATGAATCCAGAGAATTAAGAAAGCCACTACGAATCCCGTCTCCTTCCTGACTGGACAGCTGATCCCAGCCATTCTCTAGCTTCTTCAGTGCAGGAATAAATACACTGGAAAGAACACTCTCAACTGCGTGTAACAATCCACGTCCATTTGTGCCTTGGCCATTACAGTCCAGCATAGTGAAATTAATTTCCTGTATTGAATTGACACATTTTGAGTTGATTTTTTCTTATTGCTAATGCATGTTACTGTGGTGAAATAGAAAATGCATTGTTTTGTATCAAATAATAAATGCTAAACACATCTCTTTTCAGATCTCTGATGTGAATGAACTGACCTTAATCATATTGGCTTCTGTGACACTAGTATTACTTGTTGATGGCATACGAGTAAAAACCAGACAAATGCCCTTAAGGGGTGTCTCTTTGCCATCAGCAATGAAGACTTTGGGTTTGGAGGTCCTCAAAATCTTGGCTGGTGGAGGACCAAGGCGATTTATATCAGTTGCTGCAGATAGTGAAATAATATTTTTCTATCAAGAACATGTTATGTAAATATTCAGTCAACCATTTCCAGCTTTTTGCTCATAACTAATTAAAAATTGTATATCAATTTAAAAATAAATAATTGAATAATTTGCACTTGCATATTAAAATATTGTGTTGATTTACAATAAGAAATAATCCCAGAAAGAAAATCAAAACATTTTATTTAACTTTGTGATCTCTACCAAAAATATAAGTTTGCAGGACATCTTCTGAAACTGCATATTAAAAAGGAAGATCACAAACAAGAAAAATAAGTTACCAATTACTTTATTAAAATATAATATTGAAGAGAAAAGCTTAAGGAATTACATTCTAGTATGAGAAAAATCACCAAAAAATGCATTCTTTTTTAATGCTTCTTCATTGAACAAACTAGGTTGAAACATAAAGTCAACATTTTTAAAAATTTCTTAAAGAGCTTGTAATATCTCTATTAACTTCAATAACTTCAAATTAAATGTATTTTATAACAGCCCTTTAAAAAATTGCATAGACTTGTAATGATTGTAGGGATTTGTTAGTGTTGTAATAACATTTAACACTAAAAATCCACTAAATATTAAAATACAGAATCAACAGAAACTTAATATTAATTCAACAAAGATTTCAATTAAATACCAGTTTGTATCAAATTTATAAAAAAAAATATAAGTAAATGTATTTAAATCAAATTTTAATTAGATTTTTAATAGAGTGACACAATTGACTAAGAATGTATCAAGTAAATGAGGTGTCAAATGTTATGGGGTGAAAATAGTCAGAACAGACAAGTTTGGTGTAGAGTAAATAAGGAAATGTGCTGTAAATTTTAAAATTGGGATAAACATTTGATATATTATTTGTCCAAATATTGACAGGCAGGCCTAATCCCAATAAAAAGAACTGGTTTGAATTGAAATTTGATCACTCCACCCCCTTGCCCACTTCCTGGCTGTGAATTACAATTTAAACCAGTGCCTCTAATCACTTCTTAGATACTAATCTTTCAAGAGCTTGTATTTCTATGACAACCCATTATAAACAGATTTTATACAACCCTGGATATTGAAGTTCACTTAAGCTTGACAACTTCAGCTCAACTTAAAGTCGTTCAGCTATTTGCTATTATATCCACTTGGTGTGGTTGGCCATGTAAAATTGATTTCAGCAGCTCAATAGCTTTCATTGATTATTTTACATCCTGAATTCATACTTGGTTACAGGCGGCTAGGGAATTTCTTCTATTTCCTTATATTGTGAGGATGTAATTTTTAAAGTGAATATAGCCTTGAATTTCTTTGAGTTATGATTCTCATTTAATACTCTTAATTTTTCTTTATCCCGTTATAGAAAAATCAAATCATTTTCCAATTGACATTAAATCTGGGGTAAAAAGTTCATTCAATGCAATACAATTCTTTTTCTTCTCTTTTCTTGGTATTCCAAATTAACTCTCTTAAATTTATGTAATTAACATATGGTCAAAGAAAAACACCAATTATTCTAGCTTTCTGACCTTTTAAACGAGATAATAATAAACTTCATTTACAGGGTGCAAAATATATATATAATAAAGGTAACAATTAAAATATGGGCAATCATCAGAAAGAAAATTTTATAAGCATGAGAAAGAAATAGCTGAAAGTTTTAAAAAATTGTAAATACATCATATCATCAACAATTCTTTATTTATAATAAAAACACCCTGTTATTAAAATCTAAAATTAAGATGTTTCATCATCCTAAAACTTAATGCTTTACAGACTTTAGAGTTGCGCAACGCCATAACTCTCCTGAGAATTACTGAACAAGAATGCAAGAAAACAGGAGTTTTGCACACAAAGAAAGACCAAAATTTTGAAATTAAACAGTCTCCACTTGCTTCTAGAATTTCTCCTGTTCCTAAAATAACCAGGTGGTAATGGGCAATAATCAAGAGTAACTGCAGACCCCAGCACTGTAGAAATAATTTTCAACAAATTCCAATTAGTGTTTTTAAATATAGTCTTCTATTGTTATGCTCATTCTCACACATGTGGCCCCTATAATGTTGCCTAATGTAGACAGCTATAGTTATAAGTACAAAAAACACAGCATTTTAAAGACCCCATTGTCTCATAATTAACATAATATAAAATGTTTTTCAATAAACCTGGAACAATGAAGACCCAATACATAATCATCATTATACAGAACATGAAATTAATTTTTCATTCTAAATTTGGGAATGTGAAAGGCTGCAAATAATATAACGCATACATTAAGCTATTACGCAAAATTACCTGGTTCTTTGTCTGTTTCTGGCTCCTGGTAATAAAATAGAAGGCGGTTGCATCCATTTACCCCAAGAAACTTCTCCATTGTTTCAATCTAGATATATGATCAAGCCATTTATTACATGAGAAGCATTTAGTTTTTACATTACGATACAAATTGTATAAGAGCATTTTCAAAATCTTTACCAATGCCTTCTAAATTGAAAACATCTATTTTTTACTACTCCCATTTCCATCCTGTTTGCTGTAAGATCTATGGCTTTGTTAATGAAAACATCTATTTTTTACTACTCCCATTTCCATCCTGTTTGCTGTAAGATCTATGGCTTTGTTAATGAAAACATCTATTTTTTACTACTCCCATTTCCATCCTGTTTGCTGTAAGATCTATGGCTTTGTTAATGAAAACATCTATTTTTTACTACTCCCATTTCCATCCTGTTTGCTGTAAGATCTATGGCTTTGTTAATGAAAACATCTATTTTTTACTACTCCCATTTCCATCCTGTTTGCTGTAAGATCTATGGCTTTGTTAATCATAAGACAAGTGAAGTGCTCACCAGAGGAACGCAGGCAGCTCAGATGAGAGCACTAAGATAATGATGATGGTTGTTCAGAAGGAGCAAGATAAATATAAATATATATATATATTTCGTCACTTTATCTTTTAATGGCACAAATAAATCCAATTTTTCTAGTGTTGCTGAAAACTATGATTAAACTTCACATCCAGTTTCCTACCTGATTTCCCTCTAAGATGGCATCTTCCACCTCTGATCTATCCATGCCCAAGCTATCTGCCACTGTCTGGAGAACATAGTAATGTCTTTCATCTAACTGGGCCCTCTTGGCTTCTCTCTCCTCTTTGAGCTTTAGCTTTTGAAGATAAAAATGTATATCCAATGGTGATTTAAGGAGAAGCATCAGTCTGGGCTAATTAAGCTTAATAAAAGAAGCAACTTTTTATTTTATGAATATGGATCCTATAAAAGAATTTTCAAGTGTAATTATACACTGTAGAGCAGTGCTTCTCAAAGTGGTGATCCGCGGACCAGTGCCGGTCCATGGGCCATCCGCTGCCGGTCCGCAGATGTTCTCAAAAAAAGGACAGAAAAAATTGTCAGTGCAGGGAAAATAATGCACCGGTCCCTGGTGCAATGGAAAAAATTCCTGCCGGTCCGCCATGCTAAAAAGTTTGAGAAGCACTGCTGTAGAGGATGTTTATTTTCAATTGCCTTGCCGTAAAATACTCAGTATTTTAGCTAGTATGATATATTAATGAAACATCAGGGGTGCACAGTTATTAAAAAAATAAATTATATTTGACTCTAAAAACCAGCTAAATCCACAGTTAAAATACTTTTGTTTAACCATAATCATTGATTTGATAAAATAAAATTCTAAGCAATGAAAAATAAAATCTGTTCCATCCAATGTTAGTTAAACTATTTCAAGTGGACAAATTAAATCAATATCACAGACATGCTAGATAAGACTTCGTGTAGCTAGGTATTGTACGATTAATATTGAATTTAAGATTTTGGCACTGCTCCAGGGTGGCAGATAAGGTTACCCAGAAAAAACAAAAGTAAACAAAAAGATTAAAAATACACCACAGATTCTACCACTTCTGATTTCAGTGACATGAATTTTTTTTAAAAATAATAATAATTTCCCTTTAAACTCCCAAGACATTTTGGAAAAAAAATTTAAACAATAACTTTTTCAATAACTATTTAATTTTTTTTCCTGCAATTTAATACATTCTGCATCATTTCAATGCAAAATAAAAATATATATATTTTACTCATGAGACAAACAATGCAAAAAAAATAATATTAAAATATTTTGAATTCAAAAGCAATTAAGTTTCTGGGGGTTTTTTTATAGGAAAAAAAGAAGGGAAAAAAAAATTAATTTAATCTATCAAGTTAATAATAACTTAAAATAAATTTTAAAATATTTTTTAAAAATAAATTGATAGCCTTTATGACCCAGCAAAAGAATATTGCATCTGTAGCAGACTACTGAAAGTAACATAAGTAACAAATTTACAACAGCTTTTCATTTATACTTATTTCAATAGTTTTGTTATGACTATTCTTACTACATAACTTGAAAAATTTAGAAGTGTAAGAGTATAGGAGTACATATTGAGGATATGAATACTAACCCTGCAAAAGTCAATACCAACTATATACATTTTAATTTTTTCTTAAATCTACATTCAGATTAGAAATCACTCATTTGACCAATGGCTAGACATATTTCATAGATTTTTAAATTTCTCAAAGCATTCCTGGCAGGCATACATAGGGGTAGGTGAGTTGAACTCATAACTTTGTGACTCACAAGAGGCAAGTGGCTGTAGGGCTGATAACATTTATTTATTTCTTGTTCTTGTTTTTAAATAAAGTATATTTCAACAGAAAATATGAGCGTATGTAAAATGACTAAACCAATGGATCAACATGAAGTGGGTGAAAATTCGATAAAAGATAAGTGGAGCACACAAAAAAACGTACAGAGATTGGAGCATAACAAATCATCAAATTATAGCTTGAAAGTTGTCAAACAACTCGGTTAAAGTAATACAAGATGGTCCATAAACAGAATGAGTTTGGATAGGTACTCTTGGGCTGTTTCTTTATGCAGCAGTAAGCAACTGCCAAGATTTTGTAGTAAACCAATTTTTTACAGGTAACCAAGGCAGTGAACGAAAACTGGTTCAATAAGAAACAAAGCACTCGGTAAGTGTCACAATCCCGGCAGCTGTATTCTGGATCTTCTGAAGTCTATCCAGTTGAAGAAGACCCCACAGTGTACTATTACAATAATTCACTCATGAAATTAGGGGGCAAGGCGGTCGAGATCGACTGGCTTGCCAAGAGTCACGGGTTCCGATCTCTGTAAAGACAGGGGCTTGTTCCCATAGCTAAGAGTGTCCTTGAGTTCACCCAGCTCTGATTGGTACATGACATTAGTTGGGGTGAAGTAAAGGCGGATTGGACATTGTGTTAGCCGCACAATTCCCTCGTAAACAGTAGCTGTAGAAACTTGTTAGCGCTTCTTCACTTGCCCCATAGTTTAACATGGTCAAAAAAGGGAACTTTACTTTTTTAAAAATAAATTCCTTATATTAACTTCCCCGCCGTCTCTCTCTCTGTCTCTCTCTCTGTCTGTCGTTCGTCGTCGGGCGGGCGGAAAAACAAAAGTAAAAAATGACCCACTTCCTGTGATGCCATTGAGCTGAAATTTGACACATAGGCTCGTGTCACCTAACAATGCATCGTATCAAAATTTCAGATCGATCGAACGTACAGTTATTAAATTAATGCATTTTTAATTTATATAAACTATTATGTAGAAGTCGCTATTGTTTACATTTTACGGGTCACTTGACTTCACGCAAGCCATCGATGAACACATCTCGTGGAGGAGGAGTTCACTCAGTTTTAGGCTGTAAATGTTTGTCGCGTTGGAACATAATCAATACTTTAAGTTCTGTCTCACATATAAGGGATTTATAGTCAAAAACTTTGTTTTTACGGGGTTGTTTTATTAAATCCCTTATATTAACTTCACCGACGTCTCTCTCTGTCTCTCTGTCTGTCGTTCGTCGTCGGGCAGGCGGAAATACAAAAGTCAAAAATGACCCACTTCCCATGATGCCATCGAGCTGAAATTTGGCACATGGACCCGTGTCACCTAACAATGCATCGTATCATAATTTCAGATCGATCAAACGTACCTTATTAAATTAATGCATTTTTAGTTTATCTATATAAAACTATATGTAGAAGTCGCTATTGTTTACATTTTACGGGTCACTTGACTTCACGCCAGCCATCGGTGAACACATCTCGTGTTTTATCCAGGTGGAATTGACTCAGTTTCAGGCTGTAAATGTTTGTCGCGTTAATTAATACTTTAAGTTCTGTCTCATATATAAGGGATTTATAGTCAAAAACTTTGTTTTTACGGGGTTGTTTTTATTACTCATGACATCCTACCACAAGGGAATGGAATGTGCTGTACTCTGCATTACCATTGGGAAAAGTTTGCCAAGACTATGGAATTGGACGTAACAGCTATGAATGAATGCCTATGATCAACTGAATTGATGTGCTTAGTCACTGATAATTCAGAATCATTAATTAACCCAAGATTTCTTAGAGGTTCTTTAAAGATAATATTAGCTTCCGTTGATTAAGCTGCTAAATTTCTTTTACCCATCAAAAAAACAGCTATGACCATAGATCCACTGGTTTGCTTATTGTGACAAAATGTAAGTGGAAAAAACCACACAGACATTTTAACCTTTTTATTTAAACTTTAATTGAACACCTATACTTAAATATATATTTATATAATAAGAATAATGTTTAGTTCATCTTTATAATATTTTCATGATTTAATGGAAAATAAAACAAATGATGGCACAGTAACTTCAGAATTAAATTTTCCTTTAATTACTAAAATTACTAAAAGTAAGAGTAGAGTCAATAAGAAATTTTAACTATTTAAACTTAGATTCACTCAGTCTCAGTCACTGCAAACTACAGTCAAACCTCTCTTAACGAGCTCCTCTCATAACGAGTTTTTCGCATAACTAGCAAATTTTTGTGTGAAAAAGTTGCTCACTAAACTAGCAAACATTTGCATAGCGAGTGACGCAGAAAGGGAAAGTCCCTTTTCCTGGAAATTCATTTGTGAGCCGGCACTTCTGCCAGATGTATTATTCTGTGTTAGGCACTCGGTCTGTTAGCGCATTTTTTTTGTGTATGATCACCCTTTTTTACAAATTTTGTATTGAGACAGTATTCTTAATTTTTTTATGTGCAAATTGTAATAACTTGTGCTAAAATGTCTTCGGTAAAAAAAAACACAAGAAGATAATCATAAGAGAGATTAAACAAAATAACTGTTGAAATGAAATGAAAAACCATTGAAAAGCGAGAACAACGTGGCTAATCTAGCACGCAACTACAATCGGCCAGCATCATCGATCTGCACTATTCTCAAGAACAATTAAGGAGATGGATGCTTCAAATGGAGTGTCAATAATGTCTACGAAACGGTTACTACACATTTTCATCAAATATTGAAGCGTCTGCAAAAACAAATGTCTTTGGACAGTTTTCTAGTTAAAAAGGAATATTATTTGTCATAAATGCATATTTTTGTTTACGTTTTTTGTTTCAAATCTAAATTGTATTTTAGTTGTTTCACTCTTTAACTTTAACAATAAGTAATTTTATTTGAATAAATGTTAATAACAAAAATTTTCAGCATGGAACGGATTTTTGATTTGTATGGGAAAAATTGTTTCGTAAAACGAGTTTTTCGCTTAACGAGTACGACACTGGAACAAATTGACTGTTTGACTGTATTACTATTATTTCAATGATATTATTGCATTACTTTTATTGTATAAATTTTAATTATAGTTTATTAGTAACTAGCGTTGCAACGATCTCAGTATAAATGATTAAATTTAAAGAAACCAATGAGTGGTATGTATTAAAAACAATTATGACAGAAACATTCGCAGAAGTTTGCAAATAAACAAAATCCAAATTTCATAGCAAACGGATAAATAAATTAATAATTAAAAAGCTTACAAAAGAAAAAACGATATTAAGGGGCCAGGCCAAAAAAATGAGTGATAATTTAATTTTTATTGCCATTGTACTCAAGCTAAATTTCTCAATATTGTGTAAAATTGAATGGGGAATACAATTATTACAGTGCAGTAAAAATGACATTTGGGGCCCCCAGCTCCGAGGGAATGGACATTAGGAGTTCAGTGCCCTATAGTAATTTAATATAGGTTTTTAAGTTTTTATATACATAATAAAAACTCGAATGAGTATTTAAACGCAAATTTCCAAAAAGAATTTCCAATTATTTATTCAAGGGAAATCATTCTAGATTACATTAAAAGTCATTCAAATAAGTAATTCTGAAAGTAAACACAATATGACATCATATCCCCTCGCTACATCACACCAAGAATGTGTCAATATAATGCGCACCACGCAACAATCTAAAATAAGCATTCACAAAGCGGGAAAACCCCATTAACTATCATTCTAGATTACATTAAAAGTCATTTCAAATCAATAACTTTGAAATTAAACAAACAATTGCTTTAAAAAATTGCTTCTAAAATTACGGGAGTTGAATGAAAACATAAATACATTTCGTACTGTATACAAGGCCACTACTGCTACTGTTCGACAAGCATTCAGTTAAAAGCCAATCATTTGCAGATGATACTCAGCTTTACACTCACACTGATCCATCTGATATTGACTTCACAGTCAAATTGATGCAAGAGTGCATTGGTGAGGTAAAGTCTTGGATGACTTTCAGCAAGCTCAAACTGAATGATGACAAGACAGAAGCACTCCTATTCTGCAACAATAAATCATGCA
This sequence comes from Ampullaceana balthica, assembly GCA_944989445.1. Lineage (NCBI taxonomy): Eukaryota > Metazoa > Mollusca > Gastropoda > Lymnaeidae > Ampullaceana > Ampullaceana balthica. The sequence goes on from CALYLW010000081.1 coordinate 425,429, forward strand.
GTACTTTGTCTCTTCCGAATTCTATTCAGGTGGCTAGTTCTGATATACTGTTCAAAACATGGACTAGGAATCTTGGCTAAATTATTTCTGACAGTATGTCGACCAATAACTTTATCAATCACATCTGTCACTCTGCATATACTGCCATTCATCAGATCAGCTCAATCTGTCATTACTTAACAGTTAGTGCAACAAAAACTCTAGTCTGTGCTCTTGTACTAGCTCGTATGGATTACTGCAATTCTCTTCTGTCAGGTGCGCCAAAACAATGCATTGAAAAACTACAGAAAGTTCAAAATTCAGCTTCCAGATTATTTCTAAATGCAAAAAAACATGACATGTTACTCCCCTACTAACTCACTTCATTGGCTACCTATACAAGCCCGTATTGATTACAAACTGGCCGTTCTCTGTCACAACTTCTTTTCTGACTCATGCCCTTCCTATCTTACTGAGCTTCTGTAGGTCTACTCTCCAAGCTCTTCTGTAGACACGCGAATTCTCTGTGTCCCTAAGACATGAACTAAAACTTTTGGCGAATGGTCATTCTCTTTTTGTGCAGCCAAAAAATGGAATTCTCTACCATTACACATCCGAGTATTTCATCTACCAAGTCCTTCAAGACTGCACTTAAGACGCACTTTTCAAAATTTATTTTCAAAATTAAAGAAACAACATTTCATTTTAATTATTAACGTAGCTTATGTGTAACATACTGTCATTTATGCGGTTATTAGGATAAGAATGTTTATTTAATGTACATTATGTTATTATCTCCATGTAAAGCGCTGTTAGCCCGGCTCTTTCCTGGGATACAGCGCTATAAAAATTATCAATTTATTATTATTATTATTAAAAATTCCTTCAACATTGTTATAAATATTATTAGCTATTGTTTCACGCTTGTTTCAACCCGATAGATGTTATGGTTGGCGAGAAATTGACAAATTCTTATATTTTTTTCGGGTTTTTTGTATTTTCCAAGAAATCCATTAAACCTTTTCAGTATTTTTTTTGGCCGTTGCACATCCTTGGGACCTCCTTAGCATATTTTCAAAGACTCGAACCCTCTATCTGGTATGGTTCAGGAGGAGTTGCATTGTCAAGCTTGAAAGACATTTCGATTCTATAAACGCATTTTTTCCAAGGGAAATTGCGTTAAAAAGAGACTTTGATTTGTGTTTATAAATTTTATTATACAGTATTCATCTCTTGACTAAAATATGGCCAGTTTAAACCGGTTTGGAACCAGTTTTTGTTCATGTTGTTAATCAAATGCCTTGTATAATGACTGCAGTTGTCTGATGGTAACGGTGTACCGGACAAAATAGTGCACACTTAAATTTATACGATTTAATTTATAATTATTTATAATTTTATAATTATTTATAATATTTTTATTAAAATAAACAATTACTTTTTAAAGAAATAAGCGATATTTTTGTGTGCATGGTATTGATAGAGTTGTGAAAATATAGTACGGTAAGTACGGTACATCTCCTAGAGTGTGGGGTATAAGCGTGGGCGGGTTATACCACAATTTTGTACAGGATCTAAAAATTCTGCAGGGTATATGCATGGGCAGGTTATCTGCGTGTGCGTGAAAATACGGTAAATGAATATTTCAGCAAAGAATAATAATATTGTATAGTATAAAAGTATAGTATAGAATATTATTATAGTATAGTATTGTATATGAACTTGTCTTATCTATACAGACACTCCTTCTATACAGAAAATTAATGCGTCCACAGACCATTCCGGTCTGCTGGCAAGTGATGCAGCGTTCACAGGCCTCGGCTATAAGGGTTCCACGCATTACCCAGCCGCCTTTATTTCCCTAACTAGTGTTAGGTACCCATTCGGAGCTGGGTGGACTCAGGGACGCCCTAGGCCCCAGGAGCAAATCTTTGCCTTCACAAGGATTTGAACCCGCGACCATCGGTACGCCAGCCGAGCACGCATGCCACTCGACCACTGTGCCACCTATTTTATCAGTATCTTATCTTATCTGTTTACAGACGCTCCTTCTATACAGAAGATTATTGCGTCCTACGCTTATCTATGGTTTGTGTTTAGTCCTGCATTTTTATTAGAGATTTAAATGTTGATAAAGTGTTGGTTTTCCTGGATTCTTCAGGCAACCCATTCCACGCCCGAATTCCAGACGGGAAGAAGGAAAACTTGTATGTGTGTGTTCTTGCATACGGCATACGGAATAAGAAAGGTGTTTTTATCCTTATGTCTATCTGAGGGTTGTATTAAGTTATCTTTGTGTTGTATTTCTAAATTAGAATTAATTGCTTTATGTATGATTACTACTTTGCTCTTGGTTCTTCTATCCTCTAGTGTTTCAAGGTTTAATTATTTAACTAATTAATTAAATAATTAATTATTAAGTAATTCAAATTTTATACTTGAACTGTCAATTCCACCATTCAAATAATCAATCTCAGCCCCAGCCTAGTCATATTTAATCATTTTAAATAAAAAGTATAACTTTTATTTAGGCAATTTAGTTTGAATTTAAGTTTAAGCAATTTAATTTAGGCTACTTTTGTAGTTATAGTTATACTTTACTTTATTATTTTATAGTAACTTAAAGTTATTTATTACTTAGACCTGCATATGGCCCTTATCATGGTTTACATCAAAATTGATAAAATTATATTAAAAAAACTTTTTTTTCCTTAACAAAACATGACTATACCTGCTTTTCCTTAATATTTTCTCCAGGTGCCAAAGCTGCAAGGCGAGATTTATTCTTATCCGCACTTTTTTGTCGATCTTTTCCACTTCCTTGAGGCTCTGTCGACATTTTAATTCTTCTTCTAAATTGTCCAGCACCAAATATTGTTTTTCATTCATAAGAATTATAATGGAGAGCCGATATTTTATTTATTTGTGTGGAACTTTCGTCGTTAATGCTTACACTCTCTTTACACTCCTGTCTCAGCTGAAGGCCATCTTGGAATGTTTACAGGTTTCTACGATACCATTACCGCTATGTTTGCTCATTTACATATGAAAGCGGTGTTCTGCACTAGGTTGAAAGTAATAGTAATAGTTCCCTCTCGTCTATTCGCACTCTTAATCTATTTTTAGAGTGTGTTACCGGGCTAGCAACGGATTCAGTTTGGCTCAGTATATAATATTAATATTGATTATATTGCTTTAGGTACTAAACGCAATTGTCAATATTATTATTATTTGTTATGGGTTATCAAGTGTAAAAGTAAAAGTAAAGAAGAACTCAGTTAAAATCATTGAACACTTATTTTTATTTAACTTAGTTTATATTTCAATTTCTTTTCAACTCTGTAATTTAATTGTCATCAATTTAATTGTTTAAATTCTATGAAATTTTATTTTGAAAACAGTTATAATATAGACAATATAGAGAGTGATCATTTAATTAGAGATATTTTAAAATTAGGCCTAAGTCTAAGCCCTCGGCCTCGGGCTAATCATTAGTCCCTAATTTAACTTGAGTTTTAGACAATAACTCTTGACTCTTGGTTTATAAAAAAAAGAAATTATTTATTATTCTTAAAGAGTGTGATAATAATGATAATAACGTCATAAGCCTTGAGTCAACTGGTCTCTTCTTTTTGCGGGAAGTGATCCCAACCGATCTGCATCAGGTGGTGAGGCGGGAAAATTAAAGAGAGAAAGTTTAAAGGGTCTGATTTTACATTCCCATAGACGGCCATAGTCCCTAAATAGGATAGCCATAATATCTAGCTGGGACCTTGTCGGGACACTCTGAGATGGGGATGTAGATGTAGAAATTAAGTAAAAAATGTATATTATTTAATATAAATACTTTTCATTTAGAACACAATTACATGGAACTTGTTGCGGTAGAAGTGATTGGAAAACAATATTTTTCGGATGATTTCAGTTTCAGCTTTTTGCCCACGTCTTTTTTTCTCCCCTTTTACGTACTTGTATTTATAAAACTCCATGCAAGTCAGCTTATAGTTAAACTGGCATTGTTAGATTGATTACACAGTCACTGGCAGCATTATTTTTGCAAAATCGAGAGAAAATTGGGTCTTGTCGGGACTAGAGGCAAAAAATTTAAAATCTTTATTAACTTTTGAATAGCGGTGACGGTCCCGATTTATCGGGACAAATGGCAACCCTATTCCTAGAGCACAGAACTCAGCAGAAAAAATACAACACATTATGAACACATTTTGTCGAATAAATAGACATTAATTTTGTATAATAGTATTTTTAACATTAATATTTAATGTCATTCAAAAGTTAATAAAGATTTTAAATTTTTTACAAAATGTATTAAAACGGATTCTATAAATAAATTTCGCGGCCACCAAATCATGTACTAAAGCATAGAGCGCTGAAATGTGAAAATCCGAATCAGTTAATATATCAATTTTATTTGTGTGTATTTTTGCTGGGGATTTAAAACCTAGACACGCAAAAAAAATCACCTCAGGCGAATGAGACTTGATGGTGCGAGCATTTTATTGTTTGAAAAATGCTATTGAATTGAAAAACCAAGAGGCTTATATAGTATCACAACGTGACACTTGATGTGCCTGTACCTATAGTATCACAACGTGACACTTGATGTGCCTGTACCTATAGTATCACAACGTGACACTTGATGTGCCTGTACCTATAGTATCACAACGTGACACTTGATGTGCCTGTACCTATAGTATCACAACGTGACACTTGATGTGCCTGTACCTATAGTATCACAACGTGACACTTGATGTGCCTGTACCTATAGTATCACAACGTGACACTTGATGTGCCTGTACCTATAGTATCACAACGTGACACTTGATGTGCCTGTACCTATAGTATCACAACGTGACACTTGATGTGCCTGTACCTATAGTATCACAACGTGACACTTGATGTGCCTGTACCTATAGTATCACAACGTGACACTTGATGTGCCTGTACCTATAGTATCACAACGTGACACTTGATGTGCCTGTACCTATAGTATCACAACGTGACACTTGATGTGCCTGTACCTATAGTATCACAACGTGACACTTGATGTGCCTGTACCTATAGTATCACAACGTGACACTTGATGTGCCTGTACCTATAGTATCACAACGTGACACTTGATGTGCCTGTACCTATAGTATCACAACGTGACACTTGATGTGCCTGTACCTATAGTATCACAACGTGACACTTGATGTGCCTGTACCTATAGTATCACAACGTGACACTTGATGTGCCTGTACCTATAGTATCACAACGTGACACTTGATGTGCCTGTACCTATAGTATCACAACGTGACACTTGATGTGCCTGTACCTATAGTATCACAACGTGACACTTGATGTGCCTGTACCTATAGTATCACAACGTGACACTTGATGTGCCTGTACCTATAGTATCACAACGTGACACTTGATGTGCCTGTACCTATAGTATCACAACGTGACACTTGATGTGCCTGTACCTATAGTATCACAACGTGACACTTGATGTGCCTGTACCTATAGTATCACAACGTGACACTTGATGTGCCTGTACCTATAGTATCACAACGTGACACTTGATGTGCCTGTACCTATAGTATCACAACGTGACACTTGATGTGCCTGTACCTATAGTATCACAACGTGACACTTGATGTGCCTGTACCTATAGTATCACAACGTGACACTTGATGTGCCTGTACCTATAGTATCACAACGTGACACTTGATGTGCCTGTACCTATAGTATCACAACGTGACACTTGATGTGCCTGTACCTATAGTATCACAACGTGACACTTGATGTGCCTGTACCTATAGTATCACAACGTGACACTTGATGTGCCTGTACCTATAGTATCACAACGTGACACTTGATGTGCCTGTACCTATAGTATCACAACGTGACACTTGATGTGCCTGTACCTATAGTATCACAACGTGACACTTGATGTGCCTGTACCTATAGTATCACAACGTGACACTTGATGTGCCTGTACCTATAGTATCACAACGTGACACTTGATGTGCCTGTACCTATAGTATCACAACGTGACACTTGATGTGCCTGTACCTATAGTATCACAACGTGACACTTGATGTGCCTGTACCTATAGTATCACAACGTGACACTTGATGTGCCTGTACCTATAGTATCACAACGTGACACTTGATGTGCCTGTACCTAACAGATTCTTCAAATTTGTAGAAGCGAAAAATAATGTACCCGATCGAATTCCAAGAACCTATTAAATTTCAACAACTTGCATGGATTTTATTGAGATAAGTAAATAGCCAGAAAGTATAGATAAAAATTTGCGATTATTTTTGTTGCAGCGAAGTTTGAAAAGTATCCGATTTATAATATGCAAAAATACTGCACCAAAAGCATCCTTATTGTGATTTTAATGCCGTTTGTTTTGTAGCATAAACACACGAAATGAATGACATTTTTCTATTCTAAGGGATTTAATAACTGACAGAAACTACTACCGAAAGTCACCAATCACCATTTAAATGCTTTAAACAACCACAATTTTTGCAAATGGAATGAATTAAAAACCAGACTTCAAACAGGATATTTCTTGAAAAATAATAGCAATAAATTGTGACAAAGTTCTTGTTAAAATGTTTGACATTATTCAATTCCTGGTAAAACAGAATTTTGTTTTTCGTGGGCCACAGAGACGACAGTACTAATGCAAATAGACGCAATATTTTGAAACTGATACATCTACTTGCAAAGTATGATCCAATACTCCGAGAAAATCAAGCCAAATGTAAAACAATCAAAACTTTCAGGCACTTATATGTAACATTAATTTCAAAATTAGATCATTGGAGTTTTAGGGGATACAGTTCGCCAAACTGTCAGGTACAAAAGATCAGATATTTTTTTTATTATATTCGATGGCACCTGGAAAATAGTTTAGGTCTGTCACACAACTTAATATAGGTCAGTCATACAACTTAATTCAGGTATGTCTTACAGTTTAGCTTAGGTCTTTCATACAAATTAATTTAGATCTGTAATAAAACTCAACGATGGATGATGGAGCCTAATTCGTTTCAATGATATACCTGAAAAAATATTAAAACTAACATTTTTAAAGTAAATCTTTTTCTAATAACACACACACACACAGACTCAAAATATTCAAACTTGTTCCTTAATTTTCATTAGCGATTTTGTTTCATAAACAAATGCTCCTGCCTGCATTCAGTAAAATATATAAATTATACTAAATGTGTTCCTTAAAAGAAAAGTATCAAATTTTGTTAATAGTAATAGGTCAATGCAACTATGCTATATAGTTTGTATTGTAAAGAGAATTATTTTATTTTTAAAAAATTCACCAAGAAAAAGCTAACCCTCTTTCACCCAGAAAACTGATTACGGCAACTAATATTTTCTGAACCTCTGCCTCTCTCCGTTACTGAACAGTCTTTGCTTTTCGTAAAGTTGGTCTTCTTCAATGTCAGATGAATGCAGGGTTTCCAAAATCTTTATATAGCATAATAATAGCAATAATAAGATAATTCGTTTGTAATATAGATTACGGGCAATTAACTCGCATAAAAAAGCAAGGCCAAGGTGTATTTAAATTTAACATTTACTAAAATAAACAAAATGATATAATTTTTAACACTTTGTGAATATAATTTAAAATACTTATAAAAATAATGGGATTTAAATTTGGGAAATATTGTGAAAGTGTTAAGCTACAATGCACAGTTGGTTCCTTAGAGGTTAGTGCCAAATAGGGCCTACTAAGACCTTTATACGCCCTGAATCTGATGCTGGCGACCGCTGCGGGTACCCCGTGTTAATTTGTAGTCAAGGGAAAAAACACATGCATTTTTAAATATAAAATCAGTACTTTCCCTTCTTTCAAATGCTCTGAAATTGCCAGATTGAATTGCATATTTAATTTTTTTGGCGCAAAGAAATTAACGCTGAAAGCGTAATTCTAGGTTACTTGGTGTATTAATTTTATTAAATTATTATAATTTAGAAGAAAATCAATGAAATTTATTAGATACTTTTTATAATTAGTCAAATAAAAATCGCAGTTTTATATTTGGCTCTAAAATATAACAGCCTGGTAACTGTGAACCGGGAGGCTTGACCACAACAAATAGTATCGTAATTATGACCTAAACAGCCAAGTTCTTTGCTGCCTTTAAATTATCCCATTGTAAAGAAAATGGCACTTGCACCAGAGAAAATAAATGAATTGAAACAAATAATTCATTCACAAATATCTCAGGTAAGTCCATTTTGATTCACAATAAGTCGTAAGTTGAACATAATAGTTTTTTGTTCCTTGCAAGAGTGGCAAGACACAGCTTGCTCTGGGAAAATCAACTAGATTTATTTAGATTACTAGACTAAATTAAAATTAAAAGCACACTCACACTTTAATGGTCATTAGTCGTAATCTATTTAATTGAAACAACATTTGATATTTTCATCTTTTTTATAATCATAACCTGTTAAATTTCTTCATCAAATAATATTAATAATAATAATTCTTCTTAATTGATTAAATTAATTATTTTAGGCCACCTTTTTAAAAATAACAATGAACAATAATGACAATGTTATTACAAACCTTTAAACTTTAAAACTCTGTGGAGCACTCTTTCACTTTAACCCTACCCAGCCTAACTCTCCCGCTCCCCTATACCTGGGTTCCCTGGCATTAAAGAGAATAAACGAACAGAATGTAAACAAAAATTACTTACTTACATCATGCAAAGTAGTGCTTGGAATGGAATAAAACTTTTAGAAATTGTAGAAAATGTGTTTATCTTTTATTTAATGCCCAAGTTTGTACCTTTGTGCGCTGATCCACTTAGCAGAAACATTTTTTTTTCACAATTCATGGATTTTCTGTATAATATAAGACATTCAATTTCAAGGATTTCGCTTGTTGTATCTGGAATATTTTTCTACATACACTACACATGTCATACACACAACACGACTATGATTAGCTCTAATTTTGCATGTTACTTGAACTAGAAATGTATTCTTGATAAAATTATGACTTAGATACTGAAAAAATAAAAGAATAAAACACATAAACCAAGTTCCACTTTCCTGTCAAGTGCTTGGTTCATCAGACACTCGTCTTACATTGAATTTTCAAAAACATTTCACATAAACACACACAAATAAATTCAAAACATGAGGGCAGCTATTTGCAATGACTTTTATTGAGGTTACACGCCGATTGGTTAACTATTTTTAGGACTTCCCTAGGGTTTTCCCACATGCTGACCCAAATACCTAGAAAGCAGTAACTTGTTATATAGGAATTAAATAAATTACCTAATATTCGGTTACTTGAGTCGGTAGGGTTAAGGATTTCGGCCATCCAGTTAAAAAATACAATAAATATTATTTTTAACATTTAGCTCCATATTTTTGTATAGGTGACTGATGACTTTTCTTTTTACTACTACTTTACCTACCAATGTCAATGTCAAATGCTAGCTTGCGTATGATTATGATTTATAAATAATGCTCTCTGCAATAAAATCATACCACAGAAAATTAAACATGTCTAAATGTTAGCAGGAAACACTGAAACTGAAAGACCATCCATGGCCGTACGCAGGGGTGTGGGGGGGGGGTTTCGTACGTTCAAACGAACCCCCTTTTGCGAATGTGTGCCCCTTTTTTTGTAAAAATTAAATCTTGACATTATTGAGAGATTTGGGGATCCCACTACAGAATATGAGGGTCCAGTGTTATCAGTGTTGTGATGTAGATTCTTATTTTCAAACCACTTATGATCATATCATTATCATGACGCAGTCTGTAGGAGCTGAAGCTTCAATGCCCAGAATTGCTAAGCAGAAAATCTACTGAAGCAATGTGTGCGTAGAAACGCCAATGCAACATTATCTGCAGAACTTAATTAATCCATTTCTGGAGCACATCATTGCTGAACTAGATATGCGGTACTCTGGCTTAACCAGGACATCCTCACAACTATTAGCTCTTGTGCCAAGTGCTGTTAGAAATTGTATGTATGAAGATCTGAAAGGTGATGTGGATTTATATGAGCAAGATCTGCCTTCACCAGAAGTGCTGCCCGAAGAGTTTACCGGGTGGACATTGAGGTTCAGCCAATGGGAAGAGTCAAAGTTACCAAAAAAATTGCACGAAAACTATGAAACATTGCAATGATTCGATGTATCCAAATATTTATTGCTTACTGAAAATCGCGTGTGTGATTCCTGTGACTTCATTCGCGTGTGAGCGAAGGTTGAGTGCACTCCGACGTTTGCACAATTACACGAGATGTTCAATGGTGCAGGAAAGACTTACCGAGCTTGCATTGATGCATCACTACGCTTGCAATATCAACGAAAACAGTGTTTTACAGATATTTGTTAACGGAGAGAGATATGTGTTAACAAAAACCCAAGTATGGTTTACATAGAAGATGTTCTAAAATAAACCTCATAGCATTCTGGTCTTCCGTCTTGTCAGTTCTGTACCATAATGTATGTAATTCAAATTCTTTAACGCTTGCGCCTGCAGATTTCATTATTAATAAGAAAAGAAATGAATGATCGAGTACTTGCATTTTTAAATAAAATAATATTTTGGAAGCTTTTATTTACAGTTTTAATTATTTATTGCATGAAAACCTACTTTTTTGGTCACTGTATGCACTGAAATTTATTTTTAATTTTTATTTAATTTTTAAATTTTATTTTGGAAAAAGAGGCAAAAAAGACTAGAAGTTTAACCAAAACCCAAAACCAAAACATTCTCATCCAAATTTGAAGTCATGACAACATATATTGTAGGTACAGTCAAACATCTCATAATGAGATTAATTAGTTCCAGAGTCGTACTCTTTAAGCGAAACACTCGTTATACAAAACAATTTTTCCCATACAAATCAATGTAAAATACGATAATCCGTTCTATGCTGAAAAAAAGACTCATTTTTCACAAAATTTTATTAACATTTATTCAAACAAAATTACTTATGAATTGTTAAAGAGTGAAACAACTAGAATACAATTTAGATTTGAAACAAACAAAAAACGTAAACAAAAATATGAATTTATAACAAATAATTATTGCTTTTTAACTAGAAAACTGTTAAAGACATTTGTTTTTGCAGACGCATCAAAATTTGAAGAAAATGTGATGTAACCATTAAGTAGTCATTCTTGACACTCCATTTGAAGCATCCATCTCCTTAACTGTTCTTGAGAATAGTGCAAATCGCTGATGTTGGCCGATTGTAGTTGCGCGCTAGATTCACAACCTTGTTATCGCTTTTCAATGTTTTTTCGTTTTATTGCAACATTTATATTTTTCCTCTCTTATGATTGTCTTCTTGTGTTTTTTTTTCGAAGATAATTTATCAGTTTATTAAACTTTGCACATAAAAAATTACAAATACTGCCTTAATAAAAAATTTGTAAATTGGTTGATCACACACTAAAACAATACGCTAACAGACCGAGTTCTTAACACAGAATAATACATCAGGTCGAACGTGCCGGCTCACTAATGAATTTCCAGGAAAAAGGGAGTTTCCCTTTCTGCGTCACTTGTTGTTCGAATCTTCGCTCGTTAAGGGAGCATCTTTTTCCATAAAAATCTCGTTATGAGAGGTGTTCGTTATGAGAGGTTTGTCTTATCTTAACATGAAATGCCTTCACGACAAGTTTGCGAACCCCCCTTAAAAAAGTCTGGGTACGGCCTTGCCATCCAAGCTCTTCATGATGTTTGAGTTAAAAATTTGGGCTGGTGAACTTGTCCAGCATTAGACAGAATTTCATCTTTCTCCCCTTAGCCTTAGACAGTGACAATGCCATGACAGGGATTTTTGGTCTCCTAACAATAACACATTACAAGAACTGCGTATTCCTGCCTACGACAATCAGGGACTGGAACAAGCTTTCAAATATTACACATTCATGTCAGTGGCCTCCTCCCTGCCTACCACAGTTCATGAACATTATCCAAAATTGTGAACAGTCACAAACTTCTCATAAATTGTAATTGTACTCTATGGTAAGCTTGTATGTAAATTACGTTCCTATTTCTTCATAGTTTTAATGACATGTAACAATAAACTTTAAAAAAAATAATAATGAATAGTAAAATCTTATAATTATCGAACCAGAAATTGTTTCAGTTCGTATTTTAAAATGCAATGTACATGTGCAATAGATTGTGAATGTGAAATAAAAGGATAAGTACATGGTTATAACCATTATTTCATATTTTATAAGTTGTAAATTGTAATTAAAGTAGACAAAATATGAATGCGGCCCGCCTATAACAATAAAGTTTTCAATGCGGCCCTACTTAGAAAAAGTTTGCCCACCCCTGCTTTAGGACCATCTGTTGCTGTCATAGATATTGGGAGAAGAGGCAAGACTAAAATTGTGTTTGTTTTTAAACCTAGCGGATCAGATCACAGCAGTGTGTACTGAGCTCTATATTGTTTATATTGGTACATGTTATTTAGAAACTTTTATACTCCTATAGGGACTTATTAACACATTGTATATGTATTAGAAGAAAATGAGGTATACTAACACAACACATTAACCTTAAAATCCCTCATCTTAATATGTCCAAGACAATTAAAATAACTTGCACCTCTGTCATCTTTCAAAAAACATGAACAGTTGTTTTATAAAATGTTGAAAGTCTTTGTATTTTACACATACTGACTGTCTCAGTTAAAAATTGTATTTGACAGCAGTGAGCCAAATGTAAAGGTTTATATCAGGGCTGTTAACGATTAATTTAAATTTAATCGTTAATTTCGATTAAAGTCAAAAATAAAAATTTATGATGCAATAAGTAACACATTTTTAAAAGTTCTTGATGAAAATATAAATAACACTGGAATGTCTCCTTTATGTCATCTGTTAACCAACTACGCAAAAAGACAAGTGTGTTGACATTATTTGGTTCAAGTGATGGGGAAATTTATTATTTATCGGCCGCTATTTTTTTTGTTGGTACTTTTTGACTTCCAATAGTTTGTAAGTAATGGGTCAATTAATCGTTAAAAAGTAATTTAATCGTTAAAAATTTGTAACGATTAATCCAGAAATTAATAGTTAATTTCCCCAGCCCTAGTATTTATATATTTTTTTTTACAACTTCTGCATATGATATGTAGTTTGGGCTTAAAAAATATTCATATTTTAACAAAAACAATTATTTTACAATTATAAAAAATTGATGATGTCCAAATCACTGCTAATTTCTTATTTTTGTTTTCAATTTTATACATATATTCAAATAGTTAGTTGCATGCTTTTTAAATTTATGCCTGACTCCTTTTGATCAATTAATAAAATAACTGCTTTTGGTATCAAAGTGGGCTTAAACAAAAGAGCTTCAGAGGGCATATCATTAATTATTATATGAGTGTTCTATAAATAGATTAAACATATTGGCACAAATGATTAAAATAAGATACATTTTTTAAAATGTTAAAACCAGTTAGTTAGATGTCTCTAATTGCTACATGAAATATTTTGCAGTTGGATATCCAGAAACAGATTCGAAATGTAGTTTCCAATATGAACTCTAAAGAACAAGGTCAGAATGATGCATTCACAGAGGCAGACGTCATGAACCAACTCCGCCAGGCAGGTGTTGTAGATGAAATTTTAAGGCACATTCAAGTGGACGGACCACAGACTGGAAAGCCTGCCTCTCATTTTGCTGACTCTACAAGCCATTTGAATAACCCTCTTGCTAAAAAAGGTTTTAAAAAACTATTTTATTTGTTTTGATTCTAAAAAGACAAGGGCATATAATTTTAAACCTTAATTTTTGCTCTTTTTTTTTCCAAAACTTAATTATTATTCAATACAAGAAGATTACCTTAGTTTAATAGTGAAATTTAAAAGTTGATTCTTGTACTATCTTATGGTTAAAACATTATTTTAAATTCATATTTATCATATCAGCAAACATTGACCCAACGCGGCGTTACCTATACGTCATAGTCAAAGGGGGCAAAGCATTCTTAGAGCATTCTGAAGAGTCTGACATAACAGCTGGACAAAAGGTTTCAAGTTTCTTCACACTCCACCTCTATTTTCGAAACCAGCGGTTTAGATCACGACCCGTGCCTTGTGCTGTGGAGCCTGAGTTTGATGAAGGCTTTTTGCTGGAGCTTCATAAAGAGAGTGCAGGTAGTTGAATTGGTGAACTATTTAATCATGAATCATTCAGAATATGCTTCATTAGATAATTGCCTTTGAAAGTTCTGTGAAGACCAAAAATTAAATCACTTAGATTAGACCACTATTTCCATGACACAATTATCAAAAACATGAAACTTTAAAAAAATATTTAAGAGCATTTAATTTATGCTCAAAATCTGCACCTTAGCCAGATGCTCATGAGGATTGTATTTTTAAAAAAATTTGTTTATGTTAGCAATGTTTTTAGGATTTTAATAATAGTGGTGCTTTGGAAAATAAAATATTGGCTACGCTTGAATTTTCAAGGTGAAGCTGGTAAAATGGTTGATGTCCCCTCCATGCTGTCCATCAGTGATCCAATCCATCTTGTTTTGATAAAGACTGATGCCACAGGAACCACAAGCCTGGTGTCATCACATTTCTTGGAGTGGCGCCCTGTACTTACATCAAACCAGGGGCTTATGAAATTGTTTGTGCAAATTTTTGGCACAGGTAAACAAGGCAGATCACAAGAATTTATTTTGAAAAAGCAACTAAATATTTTAATGCAGTGTTATTACTTTAACTTTATGTCATGTACTACATTAATCTGGCACTTTTTTTTTCAATTTAAATTTGCAAAAAATATTAAATACGATAGTTTTATGAATTTAAAAATAAATATTTTTTTCGCACCATAAGACTCATAGCAAATATTATAATCATTGGTTTTGTAGAATGCAAAAATATCAGACGACATGGGAGCTAAGATTGAACTGTGATTATGATCATTTTTGTTAAAACATTTATATATTTTAGGCAATGAAGCTCAGGTATCAGCTGGAATATTAGATCTCCAACTAGAGCTGTTTCCTAAACCTTCTCAGTGTATCGAAGAAAATGTCGTCCGTGTCCAGCTGGATATGGAAAGGAAATCTCAAGCTGAACGAGAGCGGCTTTTCCTGGTGTATGCTAAACAATGGTGGAAGGAGTATCTCCAGATCAGAGATGCACACCAAGACAGGCTGGTCAAAATGTTTGCTCAGGTCAATACTTTAATGGGACATGATAGGCTGGTCAAAATGTTTGCTCAGGTCTATAGTTTAATGGGACATGATAGGCTGGTCAAAATGTTTGCTCAGGTCTATAGTTTAATGGGACATGATAGGCTGGTCAAAATTTTTGCTCAGGTCTATAGTTTAGTGGGACATGATAGGCTGGTCAAAATGTTTGCTCAGGTCAATACTTTAATGGGACATGATAGGCTGGTCATGATGTTTGCTCAGGTCTATAGTTTAATGGGACATGATAGGCTGGTCAAAATGTTTGCTCAGGTCTATAGTTTAATGGGACATGATAGGCTAGTCAAGATGTTTGCTCAGGTCAATACTTTAATGGGACATGATAGGCTGGTCAAAATGTTTGCTCAGGTCTATAGTTTAATGGGACATGATAGGCTGGTCAAGATGTTTGCTCAGGTCTATAGTTTAATGGGACATGATAGGCTGGTCAAGATGTTTGCTCAGGTCTATAGTTTAATGGGACATGATAGGCTGGTCAAGATGTTTGCTCAGGTCTATAGTTTAACAGATAGGCTGGTCAAGATGTTTGCTCAGGTCTATAGTTTAATGGGACATGATAGGCTGGTCAAGATGTTTGCTCAGGTCTATAGTTTAACAGATAGGCTGGTCAAGATGTTTGCTCAGGTCTATAGTTTAATGGGACATGATAGGCTGGTCAAGATGTTTGCTCAGGTCTATAGTTTAACATATAGGCTGGTCAAGATGTTTGCTCAGGTCTATAGTTTAACAGATAGGCTGGTCAAGATGTTTGCTCAGGTCTATAGTTTAATGGGACATGATAGGCTGGTCAAGATGTTTGCTCAGGTCTATAGTTTAATGGGACATGATAGGCTGGTCAAAATGTTTGCTCAGGTCTATAGTTTAATGGGACATGATAGGCTGGTCAAAATGTTTGCTCAGGTCTATATTTTAACAGATAGGCTGGTCCAGATGTTTGCTCAGGTCTATAGTTTAATGGGACATGATAGGCTGGTCAAGATGTTTGCTCAGGTCTATAGTTTAACATATAGGCTGGTCAAGATGTTTGCTCAGGTCTATAGTTTAATGGGACATGATAGGCTGGTCAAGATGTTTGCTCAGGTCTATAGTTTAATGGGACATGATAGGCTGGTCAAGATGTTTGCTCAGGTCTATAGTTTAATGGGACATGATAGGCTGGTCAAAATGTTTGCTCAGGTCTATATTTTAACAGATAGGCTGGTCCAGATGTTTGCTCAGGTCTATATTTTAATATGACATTTATACCATTCACAATAGAATGGATTTTGAAGTTTTTTTACAAATAATTTAGGTTAATAGCGAATGCTAGCAATAATTGAAATTTCTTTGAGATTTTAAAAACGTGATGAGTGTGAGACATCAGCTTTTTATTTATAATGTGAAAAAAACTCAGCTTTAAGCTTAACTGTCACCCTCAAATATTGAAAGCTCTTTAAGTTGAATAATTATTTCCATGTTAATAGGACACTACAGATTTCATCACCTATTTTCTTCTCAATTCTACAATTTAAGGATGAAAATGGAATGAAGAGACCAGTGTCAAGTTATGTGAAACCTCTGCGTGCAGGCAGGCTACTAGACACACCTCGTCAAGCTGCTCGTTTTGTGGCACTGATGCATCATGAGAAATTACAGTCCTTAGGAGGAGGAGGAAAAGTTGAGCAGTGGACCAATATTCATGCTTTCCTCTGTCAAAATAGAGGGGTGAGACACAGTTATTTCAACAGCTGCTTAACATTTTAGTACATTTCATTGCATCATATTCTTCAGAACTGTTACCAATTGACAGAATTTATTTATTGGTTGATAAAATATTTATTTGAGTGTTACTTGTGAAATTTTATCCTAGGTAATTGTCTTGATAAAATATGTTAAAATGGCTGAAAATCTCAAAGCCTTTTTTTTAAAATGAAAATATATATACCAGTACCTAATTTAAATATCTATAAAGTCACAAATCTGTTATTTATAACTATTCTCTATCCCAGTGCTTTTAAAACTTTTTCATATGACGGACCGGCAGGAATTTTTCCATTGAACCAGGGACAGATGCACTATTTTCCCATACTGACATGATTTTCCCTGTACTGACGTGATAGCAAAATGAGCCCTTTCTAAGGCTCTACTGTCATTTATCAATTGCATTTTACCTTACAGTAGTAAAAAGCTGTAAAATATGTCAGGTCCATTTCTTTACTTGTGCCGTTACTGCCTGTGATCAACCTGTATTGGGTTGAATGTTGAGTGTTAAGTGAAGAATCTCATGACAGTTTATCGTCATCCACTCCCAGGACTGTGAAGACCATGCTATTTTGTTGTGCTGTTTATTGCTTGGCTTTGGTCTGGATGCCTATGTGTGTGTGGGCACCAAACTGAAAGGCTCTGTTCACACCTGGGTAATGACTGTTGGGGCTGAGGGCATCACTACCTTCTGGGAAAGCCTAAATGGCCACAGGTAAATATTTCTAAGAAAGTGTTTGTGTTTTTCATTACCCCAGTACTTGTACTTTCACAAAATGTTCTGTCTTATGTTGCATGTCCTTCCTTTAATGTTGGGAACATTTGCCTGTAAGTCAATTCCTACTGTTAACCCACTCCTGATTATCTCTTTTACACAAATATTTTTAGCAAGTAGTTTATTTGTAGCATTGTCATAAAAAATCTTTAATTCTTTTACAAAATTATGTATAATCCTAAATTTTATTTAGGTTTTTTTTTCAAATTTATTATCCACATCACTTGTATTTATGTGATACAGATTCATTCATGAACCAATCAACCCAAAGTTATTATCCACATCACTTGTATTCATGTGATACAGATTCATTCATGAACCAATCAACACAAAGTTATTATCCACATCACTTGTATTCTATTGAAAACAGATTCATTCATGAACCAATCAACCCCAATGCGCCGCCAATGGATAAACTCCACCGCCCAAGCTATCCTTACAAAACAGTTGGATGTGTGTTTAATCATCAATCCTTCTTTGCAAATAGTCAGGTTAGTTACTGAAAGAAATCATAGCCTTAGACTTTGATAAGTATTACCGTATATACTCAAGTATTAGTCGAGATTTTTTCTCCAAATATCAAGGCAAAAATCAGAGGGTCGACTTATACACACATAACTCATTTTATAAACGCCATAAGTTTACCGTAGCGATCATTGAAGAAATATAAAATTCCACTTTTCAAGTGATAAATCAATGGCTCGACTTATACTCGAGATCCACTTATACTTGAGTATATACGGTACGTAAATTCAGCTCTGTATTTCTATTCTAAGCACCTCATACTGAATAACTTTAATAAATTAAAATGATCACATATCTTTTTAAACTGAGTTATTAAGAACTCTTTTGTGACATTTTTACTAGCTTATGGGAAAAAACTATAACTAAAGTACCTTGGCTTTTTAAAATGTATATAATTTGTCAAGACTGTGGATATAAATGGTTAATTTAATGAATGTTCACTTTGTATGTTTTACATTCAGCCATCAGACAGTGTGGAAGTGTGTCATTTTAATCTTTACAATGAAGCCCACTGGAAAGCTATGTCGCGTGATGCCATAATCTCTGTCTGTGGACCAGGAGCTTGCCCCACCTGGCCTGTACCACCACCCCTGAGTCCATCCACACTGGACACAGCTTTAGTTAGTAATGACCTTGAGCAACAACTTAGAATTCTGTGCGTTGAACATAGACGTGTAAGTTGACTTTTATTTTAGCCGTTGTTTTGACACTTGTCCATACCAACTAGTAACGGCTAACAAAGCTAGACAGATAATCCTATATAATAAAAGGCAAGTTTCTGTCCTTTCTGTCCCGTCATCTATAGCGATTGGTCCCTCAGACACATATGACTCCTACAGCCAATCACTAGCAGAGAAAAATTTACATATTACGCGGAGGTTCAAAACGAGTTATTTTTGGTGCAGTTTTTTTTGTCATAGTTCATTATGTTATTCCCATCTTGAAGTGATGCCTGCCGCTTATTCCAATGACAATTCTGTTAAATGCTTTTTCCTTGATGGTCCTGGGGGGTAGTGGCAAGAGTTTTAAGTGTTGTTTTGTTTTTGTTGCTTTTGTTGTTGTTTTTGTTTTGTTGTTTTGTTTTTGTTGCTGTTGTTTTTGTTGTTGCTGTTGTTGTTTTTGCTGTTTTTGTTGTTGTTGTCCACATCCCTTGCCCAGCGACGACAATGTCCTGCAAGCGCTTCAGCATAACAACTACCAAAACATAGTGTCCATGAACTTCACATGTCACCCTACACTTATTCCCGTCCTTGGGCGGGCTTTGTTACTAGTCTATTATAACTTCTCAAACCATGGATTTTGGGTCTTCAGGGTATTCAGAATATACATGACTGGCAAAGTTTCCTTGTATTTAACTCTAGATCTGTCATAACAGCAGCAGATGAGTAGCGCATCTCTTCTGCAGTGTGATGCCTGATATAATTGGTGCACTGGTTTGGAGTAATCACTTACAGGGTGTCCACCGAAGTCGGATTTTAGTCGGATAAAAATTTTGTGGTCGGATAAGTCAGATTTTGGTCGCATAAACGATCCTCGGTCGGATAAACAAAATCTCGGTCGGATAAAAGATATAAATAAATGAATGACGAAGCTCACGTTGCACATTGTTTTGGTTTGGAAATACCAATAGTTCGCAGCGGTATAAAAACTGTTGTTTACCTATGACAGAGTCCCCTGTCCATATATGTTGCCTCTCAATATATTTTGTAATATATGCCTGAGAGATAGAAACGTTTTTTTCCTCTCCGATTTTAATCACTGAGTTGCTGACTCCAATAGCTGATTTGGTTCTTATATTCATTTATCCCAGCTGTTATCAAAACTCTTTAAACCCCATGATATAAGTGGGATGCTATTGCAATAGGGCTAGGTAGAAAAACAAATCACATACCTTTTTTATATATCGTTTATACTCGTTCTTAAGCCGACCTTTTTTGTACAAAATCTAGGGGAAAAGGTTGGGGGGTCGCCTTACGAGCTGGTCATAGGTGATTTCTGCATGTACATTGAATATCGGTGTTGTTATTGTAGATTTTTCAAGGTCCTTTTCATCATTCTACAAGATGCGACTGCTCTACCAGAAGCTATAATATATTATTAAACATCTGCGTTTACCTTATTTAATCATTTTATTTATTTTTGTGAATGTTTTAATAAATTGTTTTACAAATTTTGTTTTCAACAACGAATTTTAATGTATGCGCTTTCACCACTGTTTACCAAAGAAAAAAAAATACCTGTAACTCTTGCCTAACAAAGAGCACAAAGACAAAGATAGGTAGTACAAAGTAAACAAGCTTGTAGCTTTAAAAAAAATGTGTACCATTTTTTTTATGCTGTCTTATTATTTTTACGGGGTCAGCTTACGAGGGGGTTGCACACTTTTCATTCTTTTCTTTTCCTAAAGAGTGGGGTTCGGCTTATGAACGAACGAGCTATAGAACAAGTATATACGGTAACTTTTTTTCTTTAATCACTACATTGTTTTTTCTGTCTGATGAACAGTTTAGAGATTGTTTTGTTTCAAAGCTGTGACCAAGTCTCTGAAACCCCTGTAGTTACATGGAGGCTCAGATATTTAATGAGCTCAAAGTTACATGAAAACAAAATTAAAACTTTTGATTTTTGAACGTTGAGAGCAGGAAACCAAAATGTAATAAGGGGACGCTATATGGATCTTGATTTACATACCTCTGAGGAGGGTTTAACATATTTTGATTTGTGCTGAAACAATTAATTCACATACACTCTACTTTTATTTGTTCTCACATTTTTATGCATATAATAAATGTGAGTGTAACTTCAAATTTTTGCTGTCATAACAGTGCAATGTACCTTTTCACTTGAAAATTTCAGTTTTTTAAAATTTTAACAGACATTTCACCTTTATAATGTAGATGAAAAAATTATGACGTCAATTACCACTACTCTTCCCAGTTTTATTTCACACACATTCTCTCTCCTGTGTCATCAGTTGACATTTACTTGTCTTTGCCCTTTGATGAAAATCATCTCAGTAAAATGTTCAGAGTTATTTCCCTTCTTTAGTTCTACTTCTCTATGAGACATTGTTTTAAGACCTTTAAGAGTCATGATTTAAAAAGTAAACTTTGATTCTCTGTTTAGGGGTTTCAAGGCATCTGTGCCCACACTCATGCCCCAAACCCCAATGTGATATCAGACCAAAAAAATCAAACTTAACATGTAAATGATACTACAAATTTGTTATGTAGACTCATGCTTACAGACACTTAGTGCTACTTAATTCTGTTTGTTGTGTCTAAGTAAATGTCATCTTTTTTTTTCAAAATTAAAAGCTTTTTTTAAAGCATTAGATGTGAGAGATATGAAACCCTTCAGCAGAGAACCACTTTCAATATATCGATTTAACATAAGTGCTGACTTGTCAGTAGTCAAAGATTGTTATTTATGTGGTTAGAAATACTGAAACTAAAATGTATTTGTATGCATAAACTTGACCTGTCATTAACAGGATCAGGGTCTAAACACTTCATGGGATGATCACTTGAGTTACCTTCTCACACCAGCACTAGCTGCCTATGAAACTGAACGAGTAACAGGTATTTCTAGGTTTATTCACTGGATTATCAATCTAATGGTCTTTTGAGACAATCAAGTAGACCCTAAACCTTGCATGTATTCCATTGCCTCAAGAGATTGGAAAATGCCCTGTAAAATTCAGCAACGGCTGCCCCAGCAGATGAAGGACTTCCTTTTTATGTCTCATCTTTATAATAATAAATGCATAAAAATTCATGTAGTATTCTCCTACATGTCTTGAAAGTATACATTTAAAAACTCTTTATTTTAATTATTCATTTATGATCTGTTTTGATCTATGATTGGTTAAACATGGGTGCAACCATCAGTTGCTAATAAAATCTTTCTGCCAGTTTATGGCTTTTATGTTGATATTAATGCTGTTCTTATCAGAGCTATTTATAGACTGTTACTAGAGAATACACTTAGTATAATAGCGAATACATTAAGTAGAAAGATATAGAATACATTAAGTAGAAAGATATAGAATACATTAAGTAGAAAGATATAGAATACATTAAGTAGAAAGATATAGAATACATTAAGTAGAAAGATATAGAATACATTAAGTAGAAAGATATAGAATACACTTAGTATAATGATAGAGAATACAGTCTTAGAATTATTTCATTTTTAAAATAAATCACAATATTCAAAGGTTATTAAATCAGATTTCTGGTCCAGGTATAACGGCCGGAAATGAAGAATTTCAAGATGCCATTCGACTAGCTGTACCAGATGGCCAGACTTTTAAAGGTTATCCTGTACAGTTTACTCACAGAAATGCCAGGAAAGCTTTTGTAACATGTCTCAGGTGAGTGTTATTTTGATTCACTTAATATTTTTTATGAATCCACGCAGATTAGGTCACCACCAGTTTCAGTATTACAGTATGTAAGTCCATGTGTAAGAGATGATAAGATAGCATCCATAATGTGATGCAGTTAAACAAAGATTTTATTTGAACAATTTTATTCATACACTGTTATACAATTATATTTTGTACAGGTCTCCTGTATGTGCTGAAATTATCAACTGCCGAGGCGATCTGGTGCGCCTGGCTCTTAGAGTTCGTGTCTACCCTTACCCTGAGTCAACCTGTGCTACCTGGATAATGTTCGCCTGCAAGTACAAGTCCATAGTTTGACTGGAGATCCACAAATCTTGGTTATTGAAACATTAGAATTCCAGAAACCCACAGAGTACTGATATTATTAGAAATTTAATCTGCCAACATATCGTGTTTAAAGGGAGCAGTAGATAAGAGGTCTTAGTATACTGCAATGAATCCAGGATGTTCCTAGAACAACTGGAACAACTTTGGGTGCCTTTAACAAAGTTGATGATTGAGAGCAATAAATCACTCCTGGACCTAATAAATAGGTGCATAAGAAATGGACTGTTCTATTTTCAAAGTTCTCCGTTTTTCAAGTTTCACAGAATTGTGATCAATTTTCTTTGTGTATAGTCTTTTCAAATCACTGATAAAATGTTAATTATATTCATAATACAATTCTGCTTTATCTTGAAACAAAAGTTTAAAAATTATTTAACAGTAAATTCATTACTTAACAAAGTCATGCATAAATTTCTACTTACAATGACTTGACTCTGAAAATATTGAGCTTTAAAATAACTTTGTATAATCAATGTTTTTGTTATGTCTCAGTCTCAGCTTTTTGTGATAAACTTAAAGACTATACCCCATCTTCATAATGTGATAAACTTAAAGACTATCGCATCTCCATAATGTGATAAATGAGTGGAACTACAACAAATGTTCTCTCTAAGGTTTGTTGGTCTGTGTGCAAAATACAAAAAGCTCGAGTGCAAAGTTGCACAGCATCTATTTTTGTGCAAAATTTTACACCCCACAAACACAGATATCATATTATCCTTAGCAAAATTTACTGCGCGTTAATTCTAAACTGCTGCGCGGTGTCAGTTAGCTATCTGTGCTGCCACGCAGCTTAAAGGGAACATTGACTACCAATTGGTTTTCAAAAGTTTGTTTTAATGAACAGGTTGCCTGATTGCTGGAAAGATGGAATGAGAGAAAAAGTTCAGAGGCATTTTACACTGTCGCCTTTGAGATTTGTTCTGTTATCACTGGAGCAATAATCAAATTTGTTTTCTCAAATTATCAAATGACATATTCCTCAAGGAAACAATCCTCAGTCACCCAAACAACACTGCTGTAAAAAACCAAGATAACATTGCAGAAGCCTGTAATATTTTAAATGCCTCTGATAAACTGCTTAACACCAATCTTTCACTATGACAATTTTTTGTTCTAATCTGAACAGCCATCAACCGTCCTTCCTTCTGATATAGCATTCAAAAGTATTGCAGCAACAGATGCATTAGTAGTTGTTTTTTGCTTTTTTTAAATTTCCATTTCTTACTTAAAGAACATACTATTTTTATTATGCAACTGGTCAACATTATTATCAGAGCAGTTACTACAAAAATATTCTTTACTGTCTGCAAAATTTTAATGCATTTTTCTTCATGAGTCATCTCATTTCTTTTTCAAGATTTAAAATAAAAGTACTTAAATTTTCTTGTTGTAGATATTTTGTTATGATTAAAATGTACATCAATGCTATAAAGGCTCAAGTATCCAATTAACATATCTTTGTATTGAAAGGTTTTTCCAATCAATTTGACAGGTAAAAAAAACTATTTGTGTAAATGCATTAAAAAACTGTTCAAAAATAAATTTAATTGTCGTTTTGTATGTTTTTTATAGCTGATCTTTTAATTGTTGGCAACCTCCGTTGTGACCTCCCTGAAGTAGGCACTGCCTATATCAAGAATGACATTGAACATATTTTTTATTAGTTAATGTACCAGTTTCAATATTTTATTTTAAACATCCCAATAGTTTTTTTTTGTTTCTTTTAGATAAACCCCAAAAATCAACACCCAAAATAGTTTTTAGCACAAAATACAAACAAGATTAAGAAATCTCATCTTATCTTGCTCTGGTAAAACTCTTGTTTATGATCAGCCCCACTTAGTTCCCATACTGTGCCATATTTTAAGTGGGCCCACAATCTGGTGAAAACGAAACACTGGATTTTTTTTCCCTTCAATCGTATACTTCAAGATGGTTGCTTGCCAGTTGTTTAATATAAGTCAATTTTATTTAGCTCAATGAACTTTCTTTAGAAACCAAACGTTAATTAAGTTTTTAGAGTAATCAAGTCAAAAGTAACTTGAGGTCTTGAAGATTATTTTAATTTACTTGGCAACATTTAAAAATCATTTGTTGAGTTTTAATTATTTGTTTGCTTTATCTCTAAACAAAAAACAATTATCTTTGTTGGGTAACTTTGTCTTATACATTTAACAGTGTTTCATAAAAAAAATATAAATAGCAAATTAAGATGATTTTTGAATTATATTGAAAAGTATATCTTCTTGTAAGATGTTAAACATTTTATACATGTCCCTCTCCACTGGCTGACCACACATTTGTCTAAGAGTTGTGTTAAAAAATCTCTCATTGGTCCAGTTTTGGTTCATAACCAATCACCAACCTCCTGTTACCTTATCAAATACATTTTTTTTAAAGTAAGAGAGATTTGTGTTGCTATTAGATAAGAGAGAGTTGTGTTGCTATTAGATCCTTGATGGAAGCAAACAATGTAAATGTAAACTGCACCTAGAGAAATAAAAGTCGATTGCTGAATTGACCTTTCATCATCCTAGTGTTGCAGTGTATTTCCATTAAGGCAAAGTGTCAACTGGAAACTGCTCCTGTCAACTTGGTTTTCTTTGAACTTGGCTATGGCTATAGGACTGGGAAATACTCTGCCTACTAAAAAAATATATGACAAAAACATTAAATTTCTTCTTTTTTTTTAACTAGGTGTCCAAATTGTGATAAATTTTGACTGAAATATTTTTTAAAATTTTTTTCTACAATACAGTATTTGAAATAGTATTTTTTAATTTTGATGAAACCCTTATTTCTGGATTTCACATTATAAATCCAAATAATCAATTTTTTATCCTGCTTTTTTTATTTTGTACATAATTTATGGTTTTTTTATATTTTCTTTAAATTTGTGTAACTTTTGAATTTTATGAAATCCATGACAGGAGTTAATTTACTATTTTTGTTAGCCTTCTTTACGATGGATAACTCAAAATTTATTCCTATCAAAGAAGCTACTAAGCTACCTCCATTTTCTATGCATGTAAAAGTTCAATTAATTATTATTATGAATCAAAATTCAAATGAATGTTTTTTAACTGACAACCTGATTTCTGCCAATGTTTTTTTATTTGTTCATATTAATAAAGGTTGAGTTTCACTTCAATTTCTGTACGTAATGGATGGAAACTGTTGTTAAGTTTTGAATTGAGAGCAATGAGCCTAGTTAGTTATTTGCTAGTTGCCAGATACCAATGTAAGGTTCAATACATAATACACCAGGGATGCATGTGAACTTCACTAAAAGTCATACATTTACATTGTCATGAGGACTAGCTTGTTGGTTAGTTTTTAAAGTTTATTTTGGTTTCTTTACATAAAACTTGGGATTTTCTCTATTTAAATATAGCTAACAATCAAGATTATAGATTTGAATGCTGCCTATTGAGCTATAGCTAAAAATCAAGATTATAGATTTGAATGTTGCCTATTGAGCTATAGCTAAAAATCAAGATTATAGATTTGAATGTTGCCTATTGAGCTATAGCTAAAAATCAAGATTATAGATCTGAATGCTGCCTATTGAGCTATAGCTAAAAATCAAGATTATAGATCTGAATGCTGCCTATTGAGCTATAGCTAAAAATCAAGATTATAGATCTGAATGCTGCCTATTGAGCTATAGCTAAAAATCAAGATTATAGATTTGAATGTTGCCTATTGAGCTATAGCTAAAAATCAAGATTATAGATCTGAATGCTGCCTATTGAGCTATAACTAACAATCAGATGCACAGATTCATATCAACAACTGACTTCAAACATTGTTAAAAATCCTGCAAGTTGGATCAAATTTTTTTTATGTCTTTGTAAATAAAAATAACTTTTAAAAGTAATTCATTGACAAATGAATGTAATATTCATCACTTTTGTTTGATAATTTATTGTTTGTGTTAAACATTAGCAAACAAAGACAGAACCACTTGAATTTTTCCAAGAGATTCTAAAGTTCATTGTCTTGTGACCAATCTAATATAAGATCCAGCAGGGAGTTTCCTTTTTTACACCCACCAAACTTGTGTCTACTGTTTGCTTATTGCTTAATTGAGATAACACTAAGCTTGTGACTCAAATTCAATATCTTGAAAGGTCTCTGATACATCAACCTCAGTGGCACAACCTCAGTGTTGAATCACACCCAAGGGGTGGGGACAGTGGCACAACCTCAGTGTTGAATCACACCCAAGGGGTGGGGACAGTGGCACAACCTCAGTGTTGAATCACACCCAAGGGGTGGGGACTGTAACAAGTGTTGAAAGCTGTTTGCCAGCGTAAGCAGTTAATCAATAATGTCTTTCTTACCTGGCCAACATGAACCAGTGTGGGGCAACTATGAACAAGCGTGGGGCAACTGAACCAGTGTGTGGCAATATGAACCAGTGTGTGGCAACTATTAACTAGTGTAAGGCAACTTGTATGAACCAGTGTAAGTCAATTATGAACCAGTGTTGCAGCTACGAACCAGTGTGTGGCAACTATGAACCGGTGTGTGGCAACTATGAACCAGTGTGAGGCAACTATGAACCAGTGTGTGGCAACTATGAACCAGTGTTGCAGCTATGAACCAGTGTGTGGCAACTATGAACCGGTGTGTGGCAACTATGAACCGGTGTGTTGCAGCTATGAACCAGTGTTGCAGCTATGAACCAGTGTGTGGCAACTATGAACCAGTGTTGCAGCTATGAACCAGTGTTGCAGCTATGAACCAGTGTGAGGCAACTTTTGTGAACTACTGCAGAGGAATATTCCAGACCCCATTAAAATATTTAAAAAGTGTTGATTTGTGGGTGACGTCAAGTTAAGATTTCTATTGCTAGAAGCTATCAAGTAGAAATGTGAGAACCTCTGATGACACCAAGATGCCGTAGAGCTGAAAGATAAGAACTTAAGACATCAGCCCCGAACATGGCCGGAGAGGAAAACATGTCATGAAAATATACATATTTATTGGTGTATAAAGTCTAAAATTTCAAATGCAATATTTCCACACCATGGAAAAACATGCTTTGGCTATTTGTTAAATAGGATGGGAATGGATTAACACCGTTTCATGTGCATGCATCAGATATATTCCATAGAGAAATAAAACATTTACATGTGGTAACATAATGCATGCTCCAAAAATCCCATAGAAAACAGTGATAAAGCATTTTTGTAAATTATATAAACTAATTAGAGTTATATAATAAAGAATCATAAATGAATACGCCTGTACTGACACACCCATACAAAGAGCTAATGCGCGACTCGTGGCAGTGGATATTGAACAGTGCACTGTGGGTGTGACATTTCTCTGCCACAATCTCATCATGTGCTACTATTGCACAAGGCAATTGATTGTCGTGACACGAGTCTTAGTTCGAAAGTTCTTCGCTCGAACTCTGTAGCATCCAGCAGCCCTGCTATTTTTGGTCAATTGAAACCAGTCGATTGTATGTACATCCTAGTGGAAGAAAAAAAAATCAACACATCACTTAAAAAAATGATTTCTCCCCCCGACCCACGCGCTCACATTTAGCTGTGACGTTTGCTGCCGGGATAAAATTAGTTCTTGGCAATTTATAATTCTGGGTTGTGACGTTGAGACCAAGCAGTTCTTACCCCACCAGATCAATACCTAAAGGATTTTTTTGTTTTATCCAACAATTATTTGCAACCTATTCATTTCATTTGTTTTATTCCCCCCCCCCACCCCGCCTTTTAAATCTAGAGAAAGATTCAAATTAAAGTAACTAATTTTTCATCGATATCTAGTTACTGATATTATTACTTTATAAAGCATGAGTAGAAGTGATATTTATAACTTATTAATGATGAGCATGAATATTTACTGCACGAAGTAGTTCGTTCCGAATATGATTACTTTGGGATCTATGACATGAATGGGATAATTCTTCTTGTACTTTGGAATATTAGCGCTCCTACTTCACAGACTTCGTGTGTAATTTTGACATCTAATTCGTTGGGGTTTTTTTTTCTTCCAAATAATAACGCTGCCTTTAGCGCCCACTTTAGAATCCAACTTGCCATGAAATAATATAAATATCGCTCTGCTTACACCAGCATCCATGAGATCAGCTCAATCCGCCACTGCCTTACAGCTAATCCAACAAAATCCCTCGTCTGTGCTCTTTTTCTCTCTCGTTTTCTCTATTGCAAGTGTCTTTTTGCAGGTGCACCAAAACAATTTTTTAAAAGAAAAAATACCAAAAAGTCCACATATCGTCTACAAAGCTAGCCGGAAATAAAAAAAATAAAGCCACCATTACTCCACTACTTCATTCACTTCAATGGCCCGGATTTATTTCAAACGATTCTCTGGCACAACTTCATCTCCGATTCCTATCTTACGGAACTACCCTAACTATTCAATCTTTCCTGAGCTTCGCACATCTGCAGGAAAGCGTATTCTTTCTGTTCCTTAGACAAGCCCCGAAACAATGGAATAGTCTCCCATGAAACATTCGTAACATTCTCCACAACTGCACTAAAGACTCAGCTTTTCAAGCGTTATATTCCGGACTGACAATCTGACAGTTATTGGACGCTTCCGTGTACAAGCCATGGCTTGTCATGTCGTTATATTTATTGTTTAGTTAAAAATGTTCTGTATTCAATGATTTTTTTAAATGTGAAGCCTATTATGCCCCGATGAAGTACCGCGCTATAAAAAGTCCAATTTTATTATTATTGCGGATATATTTGATTAAAAGAGAAACAATGTGTGATGTTAAAATAATACATGATGTTGAGCCTTCACTACAGACAGAGTCGATAAACAAATGAAAATGATTTCACACATGATGTCAACAGTTCAAATAAATAATATAAAAAAATTCAATTAAATGTACATGATATAATAACTATCTTGAACTTGAACTATCCCTTAACCCGTCGTTGGGTCGTTAGGGCACCATCGTGAACTGCTCAATAACACACGCCATTTGTCCCGGTCCTGTGCTGCCCTTTTAGAGTTGCTGAATGACAGGCTGGTCCACTCTTTGATATCGTCCTCCCATCTCTTCTTTTGTCTGCCTCTTTTCCTTCCTCCCTGGACTGTGCCTTGTAATATAGTTTTTGCGAGACCTCCCGTTCTTGTCACGTGTCCGTACCATCGTAATTTCCTCTTCTTACTGGAGGTGAGAAGGTCCTCGTAGGGGCCAATGACAGTACTTATTGTGTTGCGGACCGCTTCGTTTGTGATGTGCGCTGTGTAGGAGATGTTCAATATCTTTCTGAAACATCTCATCTCTAGCGCATTGATTCTTCTTTGGAGGTCTGCAGTGAGCGTCCAAGCCTCACAACCATACAAGAACACTGACATCGCCAGAGAGCGCATTAGTCGGATCTTTGATCTCATGGAGAGCTCATTGCTTTGCTAGATGTGCTTTAGTTTACTCAATGCTGCCATTGTTTGGGCCACTCTGGCAAGAATTTCTGGCTTTGAGCCTTCGTCGGATATTATGGCCCAAAGATATTTGAAGGTGGAGACCTCTTCGAGTTTTTTCCCGTTTATCCGAATCTCACTTGTGAATTTTATATTTGCCATGACCTTGGTCTTTTCTGCATTGATTTCCATGCCGTACGCCTTTGCTGTTTTCTCTAGCTTTGCAAGGAATTCTTTTAGTTCGTCCTCGCTACCAGCTAGGCCGTCTATGTCATCGGCGAAGCGTAGGTTGGTTATACAATGTACTTCTCCCTCCGATGCTGACTATTCCAACATGGTCTTCTAGCACATCTGTCATAATCCTTTCAAGGAAGAGGTTGAAGAGGATGGGGGAAAGTAAACATCCTTGTCTGACACCAACAGTGGTCTTGGACCAATCTCCCAGCTTGCTGTTGAAGAGTACTGCGCTGATTGCTCTGTTGTATAGGTTCTTGATCACTTCAATGAGGTTTGCATTAATGTTGAATCTGTGCATAGTTGCCCACAGTGCCGCATGCCACACTCTGTCGAACGCTTTTTTAAAGTCTATAAAGACATGATAGATGTCACTCTGGTGTTGGAGATGTTTTTCACAGAGCACTCGCAGGTTAAAGATTTGCTCCGTTGTGCTTCTTCCTGCTCTGAAGCCCGCCTGTTCTTCTTAAATGATTTGCTCTGCTCTTAATAACTATCACACCTGTCTAAAGAACGGCGGTGCGAGCTCCTAACACAGGGGCGTCCAAACTTTTTGCATAATGGGCCATATTCCTTGAAGTAAAGATATTCGGGGGCCAGATTAAGATAATAAACACAAATGGCATGCGTTTAGGTTTTTTTTTGGTGCTAAATTTTAATGTGAAGCATTAAAATGAGATATTTAAAGCAGTAAAAAGCCGAGGTCAGGCTCAAAACCACCAGTTTGATACGTATAATATGACGCTGGTGAGAGTCACTTTGTGAGGAAAAAGAAGAAGGCAAATCTCAACAACAGCCGCACCAGAACTGAAAAAGCTAGAGCATCAGCAGAATACGCAGAAGCCAATAAAGACGTTAAACGTAGTATAAGGTCAGATAAAAAGAACTACATAGAAGGACTAGCAACTGAAGCAGAAGAGGCAGCTTACCATGGAAACACGAGATAACTATTCAGTACAATAAAAAAGCTATCCGGAAAGTTCAAAAATCCAGAGAGACCTGTTAAAACTAAAGATGGGAAATTTATACCTGATGAAGAGGGTCAGAAAAAAAGATGGATATAACATTTTGAAGAACTCCTCAACTGACCAGCCCCACAATACAAACTCAACATAGAGCCAGCGGAACAAGACCTAGAAATAGACTGCAGCACACCCACAAAACAAGAGATAAGCAGAGTAATTAAACAACTAAAGAAAGGCAAAGCAGCTGGTCCAGACAGAATACCAGCATAAGCCTTGACAGCAGATATTACGACTAGCTCTGCAATGCTACACATTCTTTTCAAGAAAATATGGGAGGAAGAACAGATTCTGACGGAGTGGAAAGAAGGACATCTCATTAAGCTCCCAAAGAAAGGAGATCTTAGCTCCTGCTCCAACTATAGAGGAATAACTCTGCTATCCATACCAAGCAAAGTATTTAACAGAGTTATGCTAAACAGAATGAGTGACGCAATAGACACCCATCTTAGCGACCAACAAGCAGGTTTTAGAAAAGATAGATCATTCACTGACCAGATTGCCCCACTGAGAATTATATTGGAACAATCCCTGGAGTGGAACTCACCACTATACATCAACTTTATTGACTATGAGAAGGCATTCGATAGCGTTGACAGGCCAACCCCGTGGAAGTTACTAAGACACTACGGGATACCACAAAAACTGACTGACATAATTAAGGCTTCCTACGAAGGACTTACATGTAGAATTGTCCATGGCCAACAAGCAACAGCGGCTTTTGAGGTACAGACCGGAGTCAGGCTTCGTTTTGCTAACCATCGACTGCATAATGAAAATGTCTACAGAGCAGAAGAGAAATGGTATCCAGTGGACACTATGGAAACAACTTGATGACCTGGACTTTGCGGACGATCTTTCTGGCCTTATAATCGCACTCACAGCAACAAATGCAGGAGAAAACCAACTATGTAGCACAGTTCTCTGCCTGCCTTGGCCTGAACATCCATAAGGGAAAAAGCAAAGTCCTTAAAATAAACACATCAAGCAACACTCCAATAACACTGGAAGGAACAAATCTTGAAGAGGTGGATAGCTTCACATACCTTGGAAGCATCATCGACACACAAGGAGGGACAGATGCCGATGTAAGAGTGAGAATTGGCAAAGCGAGAACATCATTTAAACAGCTAAAAAAAGTTTGGAACTGCAACAACTTGACTCTTCATACCAAGGTCAGGATATTCAACACCACCGTAAAGCCTGTCCTACTGTATGGAGCAGAAACATGGCGAATAACAGCAGCCATTTCTAAAAAAGCTTCAAGCTTTTATAAACACATGCCTCCGAACAATTCTCCGAATCCGCTGGCCAAATGTCATCACCAATGAGGACCTCTGGCAACGCAAACAACAAGAGGCAGTGGAAGAGCTAATACGCCAGCGCAGATGGAGATGGATTGGCCACACTCTCAGAAAGCCTACATCCAGCATTGTGAGACAAGCCCTCACATGGAACCCCCAAGGCAAGAGGAAAAGAGGTCATCCCAAAATGACCTGGAGAAGGGAACTGGAGGCAGACACAAAAATGAGCGGGCACAGCTGGGGGCAGATTGAGAGACTGGCGCAGGACCGGGATGCCTGGAGAGACTTTGTTCGTGGCCTATGTCCCAGACGGGACGAAGGGCGATGATGATGATGATGATTAAAATGAGATATTTAAAGCAGTAGAAAGCCGAGGTCAGGCTCATAACCACCAGTTTGATATGTATAATATGACGCTGGTGAGAGTCACTTTGTCTCGTCCTCAAACAATTGTTAAAGTTCATAACTAATAATGTCGGCTCATACAAGTATGACCAGTTAGAATCTCTTGGAATCAGTCTTTATCCAGTTGACGCTAAAAGTCAATGAAAGAAAGCTGTTGTCTGCTATGACATTCAGCATAACTTTGAAACTTAATGTGTCCCGATTGCAAATAGACTGGAGCATGATGAGGGTTCACAGAGATAGGTAAAGGGAAAAAAAACGATTTCCTTTTCAATAGTTGCAAATTCCTGAAAGCGTCTTAGAAATTCATAAGTCAGGGGTATGATATCTGAAACATACCTCTGCGTTTACTCATTTACTCATTAAATTTATTTCTGGAAAACTTGACCTGATTTCCTGTAGTGAGTGGAAATGTGTAGTATTAGGCTGCATTTGAGACAGTTGCCTTTAAAAAGTTCCAGCTTATTCCCAAAAGTCCTTGATATGTGAATTTAATTGTCTTACCACTGCTCTGTGCCCTTGAAGACGTGCGTTGAAAAGGTTTAGATGTCTTATCATATCAATTAAAAATGCAAAATCTGCCAACTAAGCAGAGTCAGGTAGTTCTGGAATTGGGTGCCGTCCATAAATGACTTCACGCACCTAGAGAGGGGATGGGGGTCACACTTTTGTGGCGATGCGTGACGAGGGGGGGGGTTGAAGAAATGCGATGTCACATAAAAGGGTAACTTTAAATAAAACTTCCACTGTAATATTTGGTCGCTTAAAATTTATTTAATGACTTTTTTTAAATTCTAATTTTTTTTAAACCATCAGTCCTTCTCAAAGAAGCCGGTCCGTAGGCCATCGGACGCCGGTTGGCGTAATTTATCAAGAAATGAAAATGAAATCTAACTATAATCCTTACGTTTGAGAACCCATAAGAGAACGTATAAAATTGTTACCCTGCGTCGTTTGATGTTGACATCAAAGCATTTGTGATGTAACCGCAGCTCCGTTTGGTTCTCTTACGGCAGGAGTCGGCGAACTTTTTCCCCCGTTGTGACCCCCTTTCCAGTCCATGTCGGACTATGGGGCAAGTGATGTAGCATTCACAAGTTTTTAGCCACCACTAACGAGCAAGGGAATGTGTGGCCAGCACAATGCCGCAGTACTTGGGCTCGAACCCGCGACACGGGATCTGCCTCGGATCGATAGTCCAGTGCGCTACCACTTAGACCATCGCGACCCTGCGTTTTTTGGCCCGTTACCCCAAAACATACAAGTTTATGTGTGGTTTACCAGACTCGAGGTCCTGCCCACATGACCCGGGCGGGGATTTGGGGGAGCGTCGTTAGCTTGAAAAAAAACAAACTCGTGAGCTTCGGAGTAAAAAGTTATGATACTATTGGATACAAGAACGACACGCGGCGTAGCATACGCCGCAGTTTTGCTCAATCAAATTCTATTATCGGTTTGGGAAAATAAAAACCGATTGTCGCTTTCAAATCCAATTATCGTTTAACAGCCTTTTGATCACAGGACTTTCCGCGTGTAAGGCGGGCGTGATAACCACTACACTACGAATCATATGTTATTCTGTGAAGAAAAAACTCGACTGAACAACAAGTGAAAGCGAGAAGCGTTGGCGTTGTTGCCACCCCCCCCCTTATTTTTTTTCTTCTTTTTATCCCACCACGCTTCCCAGCGAGGGGCATTCGTCATGCTCATTTGCACATGGTCGTTTAGGAGAAATATATATATATATATATATATATATATAGATTGTATTAATGTCATAGTATTTTTCAGTCTTTAACTTGCAGGAATTACTGTATTTTGCGACGCACAAGATGACACCCTACTTTCCTGTACAAATGTGGGGTTTGTACAGTACTCGCCATATTCCTCTTCCAGCGCATACCAAATAATTTTGAGAAAACATGAGATTTGATATCAATGTGGTAATTTTAGATCAAATGC
Source organism: Ampullaceana balthica (assembly GCA_944989445.1). Lineage (NCBI taxonomy): Eukaryota > Metazoa > Mollusca > Gastropoda > Lymnaeidae > Ampullaceana > Ampullaceana balthica. Next base: position 460,830 of record CALYLW010000081.1, read on the forward strand.
CTTTGACGTGCATATACTTAGCAGGAAAACTGTCATTATAAGATCGAAATCAATTTGAGGAATCGTCCTGTATCTATATATTCTAGGTTTATCAACAATGAAATGATCCTTGTAATATCAAAAGTCACATTCGCGAGCTTGAAGGTTAATCACATCAAAGGGTTTTTGACATTACCGCTGCATTGTTCGTTAGCTGTCTTGCTATGCCTTGGCAACTAAAGAAAGAAAAAAAAGTATTATATAAAACATAGGGCTTTAAGTCATCTAGGGGCTCAGTTTGTAATCACGCCAGTACAAGGAAAATCACGCCAAAACGGGAAAAGAATGCACCGGTACCTGGTGAAATGGAAAAAATTTCTGCCGGTCGTCTAATTCGAAAAAGTTTGAGAAGCACTGGCTTACAATTTATTTAATGAACGTTTACATAGCTTCACGTGTGTTATGATATTACAATGCAGACCTACACTAAATAAATACTTAAATGAAAAAAAGTGATTTGAAACATACTTATTTTCAAATAGAAAATACGTTTTTTTAAAAAAATATTTCTTTTTTTTTGAGGGTCAAAGCTTTGTGACGTATTTTTGGAGGGGGAGGTCTAACTTTTTGTGACGACGCGTGATGAGGGGGGGGGGTGAAAAATCGGCCAAAATCGCGTGACGTCATTTATGGACGGCCCCTTGGTTGCTTCTAATTGTCTATGAATTACACAATGCTTAATGAAATGATCACATCTAAGATCTCGGGAATACAAAACTTGTTGATGAATGATACAGTCAATTTTAAAAGCTTTGCCACCTTCTTCGCTGACTTTGTTACAGATAAATTTTGATAGTCCACTGTTTTTATTAAATCCCTTATATTAACTTCGCGGCCGTCTCTGTCTGTCTGTCTCTCTCATCATCTCTCTCATGGGCTCGGCGGGCGGAAAAACAAAAGTCGAAAATGACCCACTTCCCGTGATCCGATCGAACTGACATTTGGCACACGGACCCGTCTAACCTAACAATGCATCGTATCAAAATTTCAGATCGATCGAACGTACCGTAATTAAATTAATGCATTTTTAGTTTATCTATATAAACTATATGTAGAGGTCACTATCGTTTACATTTTCACGGGTCACTTGACTTCAGGCCAGCCACCGGTGTGAACACGTCTCGTGCTTAAACCAGGTAAAGCGGCGTGCTTTTGTTTACATTTGGCGTTTCACGGTGAACTTTCCCCAGCGATCGGTGACAAGACCTTTCCCCTCTCCCACCCCCACCCCACCCCACCCTTTTTGGGTTAAAAGCAAAGGGGGTAGACAGATTCAGTCTGTAGATGTTTGTAAATACTTTAAGTTCTGTCTCATATATATATATTCTGTTTTTACGGGTTTGTTTTATTAAATCCCTTATATTAACTTCGCGGCCGTCTCTGTCTGTCTCTCTCTCATCTCTCTCATCATCTCTCTCATGGGCTCGGCGGGCGGAAAAACAAAAGTCGAAAATGACCCACTTCCCGTGATCCGATCGAACTGAAATTTGGCACACGGACCCGTCTAACCTAACAATGCATCGTATCAAAATTTCAGATCGATTGAACGTACCGTAATTAAATTAATGCATTTTTAGTTTATCTATATAAACTATATGTAGAGGTCACTATCGTTTACATTTTCACGGGTCACTTGACTTCAGGCCAGCCACCGGTGTGAACACGTCTCGTGCTTAAACCAGGTAAAGCGGCGTGCTTTTGTTTACATTTGGCGTTTCACGGTGAACTTTCCCCAGCGATCGGTGACAAGACCTTTCCCCTCTCCCACCCCCACCCCACCCCACCCTTTTTGGGTTAAAAGCAAAGGGGAGTAAAGACAGATTCAGTCTGTAGATGTTTGTAAATACTTTAAGTTCTGTCTCATATATATATATTCTGTTTTTACGGGTTTGTTTTATTAAATCCCTTATATTAACTTCGCGGCCGTCTCTGTCTGTCTCTCTCTCATCATCTCTCTCATCATCTCTCTCATGGGCTCGGCGGGCGGAAAAATAAAAGTCGAAAATGACCCACTTCCCGTGATCCGATCGAACTGAAATTTGGCACACGGACCCGTCTATCTAACAATGCATCGTATCAAAATTTCAGATCGATCGAACGTACCGTAATTAAATTAATGCATTTTTAGTTTATCCTTATATGAGGTATGTAATTCAAAATTCACTGTTTGTTATTGTTTTTTTTCTTCCAGTTTCCACGTGAGTTTGAGTTGACGCCGACCGTCGTGTTGACGCCGACCGTCGTGCCGACACCCCCTCACATCCCACCCCCATTTATTAAAGACAAGGGACATCACTCGGTGTCAGTCTGTAAATGTTGGAAAATAATCAATACTGTTAGTTATGTCTCATATATAAGGGATTTATAGTCAAAAACTTTGTTTTTACGGGTTTGTTTTATTACCAGTCATCAGCGGCGTAGCGTGGGTATGTGCCGTCTGGGGAAAACATTAGGTTTGCCGTCGGTAAAATATGTTGATGCTATAAGAAAATTTTTATTGGAAAGTATTAATTAGGACATTATATATTTATCATGATAGAAATCAATATAAAATCTTTCATTTCTTGATATAAAATTGAAAGTTTTCTGCTTTTCCTCGTGGCATAACCTTTGATGTATCAATGTTGTCAATAACTAACTCTAAATGAGTCAATGTTGGCGTATTCTCTCGCAGCTGGCATTACCTATGACAGTTCAAGAGAATATTCAAAGTAATTATATTATTTTAGTCAGGGCATTTTCGATCGTAATTAGCGTAATCAAATTGAATAAATCAAGCGGGCTTGAATTATTTTTACACGTGAGTAAAATAGTCCTTGCTTGTTGGACAATGTCGTGTGAGATACTTTGAATTTGATACGCTTATTGGAACGCAAAATTTCCAAGTTCAATAGATTAGCTGTTTTCCAAATCTGGTATTATCAAAAACTCACATGAATTTCTTCAGGAACCTCGCCTTATTAAGAATAAAACCTTCTTCTCAACCTGTTTTCAACATGGTTAAATAATCGCTTCAATCACCAAAATTTTTCTATCTTGTTCTTAGACTAGTAGATTCATTTAAAATGCCGATGTTTCCACAAAACATTTCAGCAAAACGTTAAAGCATCCTCTACACTCTACAGATTCCATTTGTTCCTATGTGAGCTGCATCTGCAAAGCATTTTTAGAACTATACGTTTGTAAATAATTTCGGGCGTACTTAACTTTATAAAGTACTTGTTTGAAGATGTATTTAAAAAAATAGAAAAGAAAAAGATTTCATTGTGACTAGCATAGTTCCTGCGTCTGTTCCTGTGTTTAACTTTTTGTCTGCATCTGTTAGTTTTTCTATAGTTTTCAAATTAGCCTAAAAATAGCTCCGTGGTATATTCACTATTTTGTATCATGAAGTCTGTTTAATGCCCTCCCCGTAGCAGAAATTAGATCTTTCCAACGGTGTACAGACATGGAAAAGAATGCGTAATAAAGTTCTGGTGTACCACAAATTGTTAGAGACTTTGTTTTTGTTGGAGCAGCACGTAAACAAAACAGTTTTAATGAAATGTTTGAGCAAAGTACTAATTTGATCTTGAGATAGATGTCTTTGATTCAGTGGCGTAGCTAGAGGGGGCGGGACACATTTAGGGGGCGGCATTTTTAGGCAGTTGAAAAGTACAGCCATTGCCGACAACCGCCCTATTTCTTTTGAAATGGGGAAAACCAGGTGAAAAAAATATTCGTAATTTCGAGTCTTAATTAACGGGTCGCACAACATTTTTTTGATTACATAGTGGTTGTTATAACTAACGCAAACCCGTTCAAAAATATAAGATCGCTCAAAAAGGTATCGATTTGTTTGGAAAATTAATCGGTATACGTCACTGATGACGCTTTTATATGAAAACTACACACAGAAACACACCACTGCTGGGTCGAATAACAGGTGCTATTAATATCGCCACGGCTGTTTTTGGTGGAATTTCGATATGCCCAGAATAATGTGCGAACAAGTACCTAAATGGCATGGCGATTTGCATTTTGTTTTTAACTTGCAGTAGTAATTTATATTACTGTTTCAGCTTTCAGAAAATTATGGTAACGGAACTATAAAAAATTAAATTTATTTCGTTTTTATTGCATCAAAGTAGCACAAATAATTTTTGCTTTTTAAAAAATTAAAATATAGTTATTCATTAAAAATGTTAGGCCATCCTATTAAATTAATGTGTAAATAATTTAAATGATAACAAGAATGTGAAAATATTTAAATTTCTCCGTTAATTAATTATTCATGTTTATTAATTTACTAGTGTATCACCCGTCAAAATGACGGAAGTTTTCAAAATAAATACACATCAGATTAAAAAATAATGTAATACAGAACTTTCATTTATTTTTTGTTATTTTTATTTTATTCATTTATTTCCTTTTTGAACAATTGTATGCGGATGTTCGAAAAGAGTTATTTTTGGTGCAGTAATTTGGTGCGCTGCTTTCTAAAATTAGTAGCCTCACGGACAGACAGACAGACGTGAAAGAGATTGCAAATTATGTATATTGATGATAAAATCCATCATATGATTTACTTAAGGGGCAATCCATAAATGACGTCACGCAATTTTGGCAGATTTTTCACCCCCTCCCCTCTCATCACTCGTCGTCATAAAAACGTAGACCCCATCTTCAATATGACCTCACAATACTTTGCCCCCCCCCCTACTATAAAAACCGTATTTTCTATTTGAAAATGAGCATGTCAAATCAATTTTTTTATTAAGTATGTTTTTAGTGTAAGGCTGCACTATAATATCGTAACACGCGTGAAACCATGTAAAACGTCTTTAAATAAATTGTCAGTAATCAAATATTTAAGTGAAACTTGTATTTAAATTTTCGCGTTTCGATGTGAAGTCACATATATAAAACACTCCTCCCCTCTTCACACATCGTCACAAATATGTAAATCCCCCCCCCCAAGGTGCGTGACGTCATTTATGGATGGCCCCTAAAAAGGGCGGCAAAAGTTCTAGCTACGCCACTGCTTTGATTTTTTCTTGAACGCCTGTATACTTTCCAGTATACTTTGCCATTAAGAAGACTAAGTATAAACACAGTTTAGGTCTCGGTTTTCCATTATTTTTAGACCATCAGCTTGAATTTTGTTTAAGGTATTTTAGAAATTTCGATGGCAGATTAATTTTTTGTTTTAATAAAATATTTGAAAGATTCTACAACGTCTTCTTTATAATTATCAATCTTTACACATTGCACAGCTGGACTTGTTTGATCCTTATGTGAAAAATCTGGAGAGGTATCGAATACTATGTAATAAAATATGGTCTTTTGTACCTGAAAAATTATTTTAGGCAAATCTATAACTGCAAAAAAAATATTGGTACTTTTCAAGCAAATGCATCAGTTCCAAAATATTACCTATATCAGCGTCCGTATTTTACTGTGTGTTACCGTGAAAGGCCAATTTCTATTTTGACATGATTAAATAATTTCAAACATTCTAACACGAACTTCTTGCAACTTTGTTTTTTTTTCTTTTACAACAACGTCTGCACGCTATTTTTTAATGTCCATCCTTTTTAAAGTCCGTTTTCTGATTTCTTCCGTTTGAAAAAAAAACTGCTAATTTTGAGCACTTGATTCATGAGAGGCAACTTTTGGATTTATTTTATGCCAGTTATCCTTATATAATAAAAGGCAAGTTTCTGTCCGTTCTGTCCGGCTCTCGATAGCGATTGGTCCCTCAAACACATATGACTCCTACAGCCAATCACATTGAACACGTTTACGCCTTTGCTGCACTTCTGACACTGAAAGGTAGTGCTAGTGGTTGGCTGAATTGCTCTGCTTTTCCTCTTTAGGCGAGTTTCGTCTGCGACCTGTTGCAGGTTTCTTTCTCCTGCTTCTAGCCCAGCAGTCAATGCCTGTCTCCAACTGCACCTGTCCCCAGCGAGTTCCTCCCAGCTATTTATGTCAATGCCAATAGCTTTGATGTCTCTCTTGCACACATCTTTGTAACGGAGGTGAGGCCGGCCTGTGGTCCTCTTTCATTTGGCTAGCTCAGAATAGAGGATGTCCTTTGGGATTCTGCCATCCTCCAATCTGCGCACATGTCCCAACCACCTAAGCCGACGCTGGCGAAGAAGAGTTGTCATGCTTTGGATTTTTGCCCGTTGTAGCACCTCATTGTTGTGGACATGGTCCTGCCAGGTGACTCCCAGGATGCGCCGGAGACAGCGCACGTGGAAAGCACTCAATCTCCTTTCTTGTCTGGAGTATAGGGTCCAGGATTCGCTGGCATAAAGGAGGTTGCTTAGCACACATGCCCTGTAAACAGCAATTTTGGTATTGATGATCAGCTTTTTGTTGCTCCATACTCTTTTTGAGAGCCTGGCCATAGTTGTGGAGGCCTTGCCGATCCTTACGTCTAGGTCGAAATCAAGGGACAGGTTGTTGGTGATGTTGGAGCCAAGGTATGTAAAACGTTCCACGGTCTCAAGTTGGCAGCCATCGATGGTGATGTTGGGTGGGTCAGCGTCTTGGGCCATCACGTTGGTCTTTTTGAGGCTGATGGTTAGTCCGAAGTCCATGGGGGCCTTGGCAAAGCGGTCCATCAGGCTTTGCAAATCAGCTTCGTTGTGAGTTGCAATGGCAGCGTCGTCTGCAAAAAGCATGTCCCTGATGACCGTTTCTCGGATCTTCGTCTTTGCCTTCAGCCTGGCCAGATTAAATAGTTTACCATCAGAACGTGTATGAAGATAGATCCCCCAGGTTGAGGATACAAAGGCATGTTTCAACAGGCAGGCAAAAAATGCCAAAGAGTGTCGGGGCGAGGACGCAGACCTGTTTGACTCCACTGAGGATATCAAATTGAGGGGAAGTTGAACCGTCATACTGCACCGTGCCTTTCATACCATAGTGGAATGACTGTATAATGCTAAGCAGTTTTGGTGGGCAGGCAACTTTTGCCAAGACTGTAAACAGACCATCTCTGCTGACCAGGTCAAAAGCCTTTGTTAAATCAATGAAGGTCAGGTAAAGGGGCATGTGTTGCTCTCGGCACTTTTCTTGAAGTTGTCTTAAAGAAAAGATCATGTCGATTGTTGACCTTTCTGCCCGGAAACCGCACTGTGATTCAGGATATACTCTTTCAGCAAGTCTTTGCAGTTTATTTAAAACAACGCGTGCAAAGACTTTACCCACGATGCTAAGGAGAGAAATGCCTCTGTAGTTGTTACAGGCACTTCTGTCTCCTTTATTTTTATACAGCGTGATAATATTGGCATTTCTCATATCCTCTGGTACAGCTCCTTTTTCCCAGCACTGGCAGAGGAGGCCATGCGGGTGTTCCAGCAATACACTACTGCCACACTTGATGATCCTGGTGGTATTCCGTCCTGACCTGGGGCCTTGGCTATTGGTAATCGCTCAATAGCTTCTTTTAGTTCTGCTAGGGTGTGTATGTCGTCCAGTTCTGCCATGAGGGGGAAGCTTTGGATGGCATCGATGGCATCTTGGGTTACATGATTTTGTTGGGAGTAAAGTTCTGAATAGTGCTCCACCCATCTGTCCATCTGTTTAGCCCTGTCGCGCATTATTTCTCCAGTTGAGGACTTCAGTGGGGCTATGACTTTCTTAGAAGGCTTTTTTAATGCCGTCATACATCCCCCTAATATTACCGGTGTCGGCCGCTAGCTGGATGCTCTGACAGAGTTGGAGCCAGTAGTCATTTGGGCATTGCCTAGCTAATCTCTGAACATTGCTCCTGGCTAATCTGTACGCCTGCAGTGTCTGTGGGTTTGGGGAGTGCCTGTATTTTTGGTGGGCACTTCGTCTTTCTTCTACGGCAGGGGTGAGTGTGGCAGAGTTGGCCTCAAACCAGTCATTGTTTTGGTTCCTTTTTCTTATATGTACAAGTACAGTATTTCAGCCCCTGTGTTTTTCAGCTCAGTAGCATTAGCATCAGAAGACTTTGGATTAATTTCGGAGTTTGAAGTTTTGGCATTAGAAACGTTCACTTATAAACAAAATAAAAGCCCAGGTCACTCATTCTGTAACGCTAAGGGACATAATCAGCAATTTTTTTTTAAATTGCAAATATAGACCTAAAATCATAATCATTTTGGTTTCGAGATTAACATAGCGTGTGGTGTTTCTCGACGTAAAATATTATATGACATCATTTTTTGAGTTTAGATTTTAATTTTGGAAAAGGATCTAAATCTGCACCAATAAAGGTTAATTCAGGAGTTCCACAAGGAACTGTGCTAGGTCCCTTACTCTTTTTAAATCCCTTATATTAACTTCGCGGCCGTCTCTCTCTGTCTTGGGCTCGGCGGGCGGGCGGGCGGAAAAACAGAAGTCGAAAATGACCCACTTCCCATGATCCGATCAAACTGAAATTTGGCACACGGACCCGTCTAACCTAACAATGCATCGTATCAAAATTTCAGATCGATCGAACGTACCGTAATTAAATTAATGCATTTTTAGTTTATCCTTATATGAGGTATGTAATTTAAATTCACGTTTTTTTTGTTGGTTTTTTTTCTTCCAATTCCACGTGAGTTTGAGTTGACGCCGACCGTCGAGCCGACACCCCCTCACGTCCCACCCCCATTTATTTAAGACAAGGGACATCACTCGGTGTCAGTCTGTCAATGTTTTTTCCCCTCTCCCCCTCCCACCCACCCCTCCCCCCTCCCACCCACACCTCCCCCCCCAGGGTTATGAAGCAAACTTGAGTTAAGACAGATTCAGTCTGTAAATGTTTGAAAATAATCAATACTGTTAGTTATGTCTCATATACAAGGGATTTATAGTCAAAAACTTTGTTTTTACGGGTTTGTTTTATTAAATCCCTTATATTAACTTCGCGGCCGTCTCATCATCTCATCATCTCATGGGCTGGGCGGGCCGGAAAAATAAAAGTAAAAAATGACCCACTTCCCGTTATTCGATCGAGCTGAAATTTGGCACACTGACCCGTCTGACCTAACAATGCATCGTATCAAAATTTCAGATCGATCGAACGTACCGTAATACAATTAATGCATTTTTAGTTTATCCTTATATGAGGTATGTAATTCAAATTCACGGTTTGTTATTGTTTTTTTTGCCACGTGAAAGTTTGAGCTGACGCATTGAGGCGACCCAACGAAGCGACGGGGTGCTTTTGTTTACATTTTACGTGTCACGCTGAGCTCGCTCATGCGAATCGGTGACCATAATTTTCCCCTCTCCCCCTCCCTCCCACCCCTCCCCCCCTAGGGTTATGAAGCAAACTTGAGTTAAGACAGATTCAGTCTGTAAATGTTTGAAAATAATCAATACTGTTAGTTATGTCTCATATATAAGGGATTTATAGTCAAAAACTTTGTTTTTACGGGTTTGTTTTTATTAAATCCCTTATATTAACTTGGCGGCCGTCTCTGTCTGTCTGTCGTCATCTCATCATCTCTCTCATCATCTCATGGGCTGGGCGGGCGGAAAAACAAAAGTCGAAAATGACCCACTTCCCGTGATCCGAGATCGAGCTGAAATTTGGCTCACGGGCCTGTCTAACCTAACAATGCATCGTATCAAAATTTCAGATCGATCGATCGTACCGTAATTAAATTAATGCATTTTTAGTTTATCCTTATATGAGGTATGTAATTCAAATTCACGGTTTGTTATTGTTTTTTTCTTCCACTTCCACGTGAGTTTGAGTTGACGCCGACCGTCGTGCCGACACCCCCTCACGTCCCACCCCCATTTGTTAAAGACAAGGGAAATCACTCGGTGTCAGTCTGTAAATGTTTGTAGCGTTTGAAAATAATCAATACTGTTAGTTATGTCTCATATATAAGGGATTTATAGTCAAAAACTTTGTTTTTACGGGTTTGTTTTATTAAATCCCTTATATTAACTTCGCGGCCGTCTCATCATCTCATCATCTCTCTCATCATCTCATGGGCTGGGCGGGCGGAAAAAGAAAAGTCAAAAATGACCCACTTCCAGTGATCCGATCGAGCTGAAATTTGGCACACGAACCCGACTTACCTAACAATGCATCGTATCAAAATTTCAGATCGATCGATCGTACCGTAATTAAATTAATGCATTTTTAGTTTATCCTTATATGAGGTATGTAATTCAAATTCACTGTTTGTTATTGTGTTTTTTTCTTCCACTTCCACGTGAGTTTGAGTTGACGCCGACCGTCGTGCCGACACCCCCTCACATCCCACCCCCCATTTATTAAAGACAAGGGACATCACTCGGTGTCAGTCTGTAAATGTTTCAAAATAATCAATACTGTTAGTTATGTCTCATATATAAGGGATTTATAGTCAAAAACTTTGTTTTTGCGGGTTTGTTTATTAATATATATAAATGATTTATCCAACAACATCTCAACAGGAACAAAAGTTAGGCTGTTTGCTGATGATTGTATAATCTATAGAACAATTAAATCAGAACAAGATCGCAAAATTTTACAAAAAGACCTAGATGAATTGATAAAATGGGAAACTAACTGGAGTATGAGTTTCCACCCAGAAAAGTGTCAACTGTTAAGAGTAACAAAGAAAAAGAAACTAAAGATGCAAAATACTTAGGAGTCATAATAATTGAGAAATTATCATGGAATCCCCATGTCAATGAAGTTATTAAAAAATCAAACAAAACCTTAGGCTTTATAAAAAGAAACCTTTACAAATGTAATAGAGCTATAAAACTAAAATGCTATCTCACTTTGGTGAGACCTGTACTAGAATATGCATCTTCTGTATGGGACCCATCCACCAAAGAAAACATTGATAAACTAGAACAAATCCAAAAAAGAGCTGCCAGATTCATCACTGGAGAATATTCAAAACTGACTAGAATAACACCATTAGTTAAATCATTAAACCTTGAAACACTAGAGGATAGAAGGACCAAGAGCAAAGTAGTAATCATACATAAAGCAATTAACTCTAATATAGAAATACAACACAAAGATAATTTAATACAGCCCTCAGATAGACATAAGGATAAAAACACCTTTCTTATTCCGTTTGCGAGAGCAAACTCATACAAATTTTCGTTCTTCCCGTCCGGAATTCGGGCGTGGAATGGGTTGCCTGAAGAAACCAGGAAAGCCAACTCTTTATCAACATTTAAAACTCTAATAAGAATGCAGGACTAAACACAAACCATAGATAAGCGTAGGACGCAATAATCTTCTGTATAGAAGGAGCGTCTGAAACAGATAAGATAAGATAAGATAAAGGGATACATAGAGACATTTTGTGAAAAATAAATCATTCTAATGAACTAAAATTTAATTATTCATTCTTTTTATTGAACTCATTCACATACCAATTTTTGGTTGTTGGACACATTGATCCGAACGCATGCAATAACAGTAACGTAAGTTACTTGTGCTTTTGAAAAAAGTGGGCGACGTAGGCACCCTAGAACGACCTAGTTTTAATATAGTTTCTTCTTTCCTTTTAATTTTTATCTTTTCTTTTCTTTTACTTTATTTTAACGTTTTCATTTTTATTAGCTAATTAACAAAGAGGAGTTTGCACCGCCAACAATGTGCCGCTCAGAACATTCGATTGGCTCATGCATTTTTCAAATTGATAGTGTACAGTAAGTTTTGCTTTTACAACAGGAGCAGCTATTCAAATTTAAATAATCTACTACGTTACCGCCACATCAGTGTCACGTTCTCATACTAAGACTGCTTGGGCCTCTGGTTTTTCAGTACAGTAATATTAGTACCAGAAGAATTCATACCCAATATGGAGTTGGAAGTTTTGGCAGTAGAAACGTTCACAGACTTTAGGATAGTTCCTTTATTTTTTAAAATTAATGTATTATTTAGCTTTTCTTTTATTTCAAGAAAAAGCTCCACTTTCTCACAAAATTTTTATTTTCAGAAACCAATTAACTAGGAATTATCCGCCCCTAACAAAAGTGCCGCCCAGGGCATTTCCCTCCCTTGCCCCACTCGCTACGCCACTGTCACCACTTCCTTCCACTCAGTCCAAACAAATGCTTTTCTTCTCCAACATTGAATGCTCAGTTGCTGTAGGTATTTATGTACATCTTCAGTATATTGTCACCCCTCAATAAAAAGAAAACTTGGAAGAACCACCTCCCTCGCACTTTTCCCTAATGACATTACATAATGTTACACGTGTATAGAAAGCTCATGAAGATTATAATTAGGAACAAAATTTGGTGGTCGATGGACTGATTTATACTTAAGAATGTAACAAGGTAACGCCAAACCACTTTTAAAAATATCATGTTAAAATTATTTTTTTTTCTTTTTGTATGGTGTTTTAATTCAAATTAAAATCCATTGGACGGATGGTGTTAGGGGCCGTCCATAAATGACGTCACGCGATTTTGGCCGATTTTTTACCCCCTCCCCCCCTCATCACGCGTCGTCACAAAAAGTTAGACCCCCCCCCCTTCTTAAAATACGTCACAAAGCTTTGACACACACACACAAAACCACCTTATTTTCTATATGCAAATAAGTATGTTTCAAATCACTTTTATTGTCATTTAAGCCTTTATTATTTATTTAGTGAAGGTCTACATCAGGGGTCGGGTAACTTATTGTTTGAGAGAGCCATAAACACCACATATGTTGAAAATTAATTCTCTGAGAGCCATACATTATGTTTAAAACTAAAATTCAAGTAAATGTGTGCATTTGTGTAATTTCAACACAAAAAGAAAAAAATAATTATGTCTCGGAATTCTTTTTAATAACATTATTAAGCTGTTTTTATATGCAATTAATATGCAGATCAAATGAGTCTGAATAAACTTTTTTTATAACGAAAATTAGTCTGAGAGCCAGATGCAGCCATCAATAGAGCCACATCTGGCTCTCGAGCCATAGTTCCCCGACCTCTGGTCTAGATTGTAATATTGTAATTAAATCGTTTATAACTGGTCTTCAGAAAACGAAATGTGTTAACATCCTTATATTACATTTTATTTTAATGCATAAAAATTAGACATTGACTATTTATCATCATGGTTAACCTCTTTGCTTAGAACAAAAATTATTTAAAAATTGTATTTTTAAAAAATCACCCAATTGACTGACGGGCATCCTGTAAGAAAAAGTTCGACGAACAGGGGTAAATAACTTAATCTGGGGTTAAAAGGGAATTCTTGGGGGTAATGCAGACTCATTTGGACATATAACATCCACTACAATCCACTAGATATATTCAAATACGTCATGTGTACGTGTACGCTTGGAACATATACCCATTATTGAACCGGTTCTGACAACTATGTAGATTTCTTACCTACGTACTATACGAAGACACCTAAATCCACCCTACTTTCATTTATATTGACACGAGTGACAGTAGGTCTAATCTTAATCCACATGACTTGACTGTATCAAGCATCCTTTCTGTGATATTTAAAATTAATGCCTTAAAAACTGAGCTAAGAAGAGAAGTTGTTTTGTGCTCCTCTCGAATTGCGATGTCAAGAACTTGATGCATTTAATAAAGTTAATGAATACTTGACTAATTTTAAATGGGCTAATTTATCATTATATCTAGAATGGCCAGGGGCGTTTGACCACAAACCAATCGAACAATTATATCAAACTTAAAACGTTTATAATTCTATCAAATAGATCCTCCCCCCCCCCTTTTTTTTTAAAAGAAAAATGATATTCAGTGTCGTTTTGACTTAAAATATCTACACATAATCCTATTCAGATCATTTTTAGACACTTGTCATGCTTGTAAAACTCACCAGTAGCATTTTCGGGGGAGGGGGGGGGCTAACGACGCTCCCCCAAATCCCCGAGTCATGTGAGCAGAACCTAGAGTCTGGGGGTTTGGGGGGGGGCGTAACGAACACATAAACTTATATATTTTGGGGTAACGGGCAAAAAAGTCGCCTGCCGTGAGAGAACCAAGCGGAGCTGCGGTTACATCACAAATGCTTTGATGTCAACATCAAACGAAGCAGGGTAACAATTTCATACGTTATCTTGGGGGTTCTCAAACTTAAGGATTATAATTAGTTATTAGCTTTAATTTTCGTGTCTTTATTGATAGCTTACGCCAACCAGCGTCTGATGGCCTACCGACCGGCACATTGAGAAGCACTGATTTAAAAAAAATAAAAATAATAATATTTTTTTAAAAGAGTTATTAATAAATTGTAAGCGACCAAATATTTCAGTGGAAGTTTTATTTAAAGTTACCCTTTTGATGTGACGTCACATTTCTTCAACCCCCCCTCGACCCCCCTCGTCACGCATCGTCACAAAAGTGTGACCCCCTCCCCCCTAGGTGCGTGACGTCATTTATGGACGGCCCCTTAGAGAAATAAACGATTGGATTGTCGGCTCATTTTCATCTTCTTTGAACCATTCTGATTATAACCGATACCAGTTGTTACGTTTTACTTGTTTAAATCTGGGTAGAATGAGTTGAGGGGCCATCCATAAAGTACGTCCCGCTATTTTTTTTACCATTTTTAACTCCCCCCTCCCCCTGTCACAAACAATGACAAATCTCAGACCCCACCCCCTAAAGTACGTCAGACTTTCTAAAAAATTTGTTATTTTTATTAACAAAATAATTAATATTTAATAGAAAAAATCGTGACGTCACACATTTCCGGACCCCCTCCCCCTGTCACAAACTGTCACACTTTCTTACACCCTCCCCCTTTTGGAGCGTGACGTACTTTATGGATGGCCCCCTTTACCATCTAAAACGATCTCTGATTTTGTTTTAAAATCACTAGATAAATTATCACAACTTGGGCCACTTAACTATACATATTTCAGGCTGTTGTCAAAGCTCTTTGCGGATATAGATTTTAAAAAAAAATTAAATCTACTTTCAAATGAAACTTCCAAAAGAATATTAGTAAATTGAATATGAACATGAGAAATTATAAAAAGTTAGCCATCTTGGCATGAGTAAGGTTACAATGAATTATATTTTCATGGGTCGGTGTTGGAGTTCCGAATTTGTTGTGTTTAATCTCCTGAAAAAAAACTTCTGAACGGAATATGGAATGCTGGAATTTAATTCCGATCTGGGTTTTTATTTTAGTGAGAGAAAGGATCACGTGCTTAGCATGACTGCGCTTGATTCAGTCTATGGGCAGCCTACTCTGCTTTAAGTTTAAGATATACATGATTCATGCTGGTTAGGGTACGCTAGTCATTCATCTTAGAGTGCTTGCTTTGACTCGTTGAGATATTACGTTGTGGTGTAACAAGAAAACTATGAACGACCACTGGTCACTTGATAATTCCCATCATTAGTCAGTGAGTGCTGGAGGAAGATATGGCTATCAAATTTCCACGAAAGACATGTGCGTCTTACTGGGAAGAATTGAAACAAAATATGCTAAGATGTTACAGCCTGCCTCCACCCCCCCCCCGCCCCCCTCAAATCCACCCAAAGTCTGCTTGAACCCAAGCAGGCCATATAAATATTTGTCTCATAGGACAATACTGGCTTGGAGCGTTCAGCGTTGACGCATGTCGCTGGTTTATTGAACCTTTCAGTGCAGGGGTCCTCAAATTAAGGCTTTAAGGCTAGATCCAAACCAAAAAGAGTTCAGAATCCAGTTCGTCTGGCTGCCCTAAGGTTCCATAACAGTGACATCATGGAACTGGACGTTGATCTTTTTTTCCATGGCCATGACCATACTTCCATTTCCAATACTATTAAGAATATGGTTTCTTCAAATTATTATGTTTATCTTCAAATGAGATACAGTATGCACATAATTGTTTTCTATTTATAAGTATATTTGTCCCTTACAGTATCTGGGGGACAGGAAAGTGAAGAAAAAAGTAAACATTGGTGCCGAATGCCACAAAGCCATATCAAAATTCGAAGAGCGATGACGTTCAGCGAAGTGCAGACACAGGGCAGTTTCCCGGGGCCTCATCCTTCTAGGAGAATGATGCCACTCATTGTTGGAATTGTCAGTGGCCTGGTGCATTTGTTCCAGGCACAAGTATTCAGGGGCCATAAAAAAAAGTGTTCTTACATTAACCCTTTTAAATAAATAAAATGAATTATTTCATGAGTTCCAAATCACGCAAAATAAATTACAATTAACAGTTAAGCGATCTTCTTAATCTTTCAAAATCCACAAGTGTTGGTGAGCATAAAGATAATGTTAGTTCCTAAAACTGGCCATTGAACCCGGCCCCATTGGATTAAGAATTATAATTAATATTCTGAGCGTGTGTAATATTTTCTTATGTCTTTCGGAAACGTTATCAATTTAAATAGATAACATAATGCGGTGAGACTGCAATCAGGCTTATATATTAATAAATGGATAACATGTAAACAGGGTGTGGGTTAGCCTGACAGGACGTAACAAAACAGCGAACGTTTCGTCAAAGAGCCTTCCTCGACGAACAAAAAGGTGCACAAATAAAACGAATATACAGAAATATAAAATAAAGACTTAGGGGCCGTCCATAAAGTATGTCACGCTCCAGAGGGAGGGAGGGGGTGTAAGAAAGTGTGACAGTTTGTGACAGGGGGGAGGGGGGTCCGGCCATGTGTGACGTCACGCTGTTTTATATTAAATTTTAATTATTTTGTTAATAAAAAACACAATTTTTGTTCGAAAGTGTGACGTACTATAGGGGGGGGGGTCCTAGATTTGTGACAGTTTGTGACAGGGGGGAGGGGGGAGTTAAAAATGGTCAAAAATAGCGTGACGTACTTTATGGACGGCCCCTTAGCTGTGGTGAAATCCAAAGAGTCAATTTAAATAGTACGTAATTAATTGACTTTAAATTAAACTAATTTTAATCGATCAAATTTTTAACGATTAATCGATTAATTAATTGATAATTTCCGTAGCCCTAATTTATATTATACTAGCAGACCCCTTCGTGTGTTGCAACGATCTCAGAAAAGTGAATAAATTTTAAGAAACCAATGAGTGGTATGTTTTAAAAAAATTCTGACAGAAACCTTCGCGGAAGTGTGCAAAACAAAAACAAAAAAACTCCAATTTTCAAAGCAAACTGATAGATAAATTAATGATTAAAAAGCTTTCAAAAGAAGACACAATATTAAGGGCCCCGGCCCCAAAATGAGTGATAATTTAATTTTTATTGCCATTTTACTCACTCTATATTTCTCAATATCAAGTAAAATTGAATGGGGAATACAATTATTAACGTTCAGTAAAAAAGACATTTAGGGCCCCCAGCTCCGAGGGAATGGACATTAGGAGTTCAGTGCCCTATTGTAATTTAATATATGTTCTTAAGTTTTTATTAACTAAGTTTGGTCAAAATCCAGTTATTTTCTCATTATCTAACGCTTAAACTAATTTTTATTATAGCTAATATGGGGGGAAAAACGACATTAAGGGGCCCCCGGGCCTATTTGGTGCAAGATGTCAATTTCAAAAACATGTTCATTTTAATTCAGTTTTATCATGGATATTTTTCTCAAGATCGTTAAAAAGTGAATGGGAAAATATCTAAAATCTTAAACATATTCGAAAAAAGACATTGGGGTCCCCCGCCCCGAAGAAATTGACATTAGAAGTTCAGTGCCCTTAATTATTATAATATGTGCTACCAAGTTTTTGTATACAAAGTTTGGTATCCATTCATTTACTCAGTAGCTAACGCATAAACTAATTTTATATAACTTATATAAGCAACAACAAAAAAACTACATTAAGGGCCACATGGCCCATTCAGGGCAAGATATAAAGTTCAAAACCCTAATTAATTTCAATATGGATAATAATTGGAACATTTATCATTATTTGTCAAGATCTTTAATAATTGAATTGGTGAATAAAAACTTAAACGTTTAAGAAAAATGTATTTTGGGCCCCCAGCCCCGAAGGAGTGGCTATTAAAAGTTAAGTTCCCTATAGTATTTTAATATTGGCTATCAAATTTTTATATACAAAGTTTGGTTAAGATCCATCAATTAACCCAGTAGCTAACGCTTAAACTAATTTTTATATAGCAAAAAAAGACATTATGGGCCCCCGGCGCCCATGAGTGTTAAATTGAGAGAAAAAAAGTTGCCAATTATTATCCCACGAGCGTACTCAACAGTCTCAAAAAATGTTCATGATGATTGGATAAATGGTTTACTCAGCTATAAAGGACATACACACAGACACACTTTCATTTTTAAATCCTTTACATCGGGGGTGCGCAACCTTTGGGCTATTCCCGGCCGCATTAAAAAAACATTACTTTTGCGACGGCCGCCAAAAAATTTTCACTGAAAAACGAAACGGTCACTATCAAAAATTTACCTCTGGTAATAGTCAACGCGAGATAATAATGACATAATCATAATGTATTGTAGGCAAACACATTGCTTAATTACAAACAAAAACATTTTCATTGATATTCTCTTATATTTTTACTTTTTTGAACATTATCATGTAAACCTAACATCATGTCACATCAAGTCAGTGGCGGATTTAGCTATAGGGCAGGGGGGGCGGCTTGCCCCCCCACGCCCCTGTTGGGTCTAAACTGGCGCCCCCCTAAAGACGCCCTCGATGAACACCAAAAAGGTGTCACAAGAGCAGAAAAAATGATTTCTAAACACGAAACTTGTAATCAACACCAAATTGCTTGCTAAAAATTGAATATCAAGGGATGAAACGGTAATATCTGGTTTAAATCAATCACTCGCATCTGAATTATCGGCGACAATTGATAATTAAGTTAAGTCTGCACAATTATTTTCTTTAATTATTGAATCAACCATTGATATATTTAGAATTGATCAGATGTCAGTTTCTTTACATTCAGTTTTAAAATCAGGACATGTTGTGGAGAGATTTATAGGCTTTTATACTTTGGTAAACAGCGGCTGAATAGCGAATAGTGCGCTCGCCTCACAAGCTGAGGGGCGTGGCATCTAGCCCACGTTAAAGCCACAATAAAAATAAATAGAGGTAAAAAAAAAGATTTTAAAAAACCAAGTTTTTATAAGTGTACTAAAAAGAAGAAAATGATTTAAAACTTATAAATTCAAGTTCATGTACTTTGATTTAATATGACTAAAAACTTGGGGCGGGTTTTTTGTATAAAAGTTAACTGAGATCTATGAGTGAGAGAATGAGTGAAATGCATTATGTAAAACCTCATAAGCGCCCTCATAAATAAAAAATGCTCCCGCATTTGCTGAGAAGATTTTAACGGAAATAAAAAAAGTGAAATATTGATTTCACACTCTGTCGAGGACAGGCATACTCTGGAATTAAGAGTGGCCTTTAAACTCATATAAAGAAACTTTCACCCAATTATTGTGCCCATGTTTTGAATTTGGTTACTATCGAAGCAATGTCTGTAAACAGTGGTATACAGTTGTTTTTGGCGCATATTTAAGGTTGTATGCAGGGCCGTCTTAACGCATAGGCCCGATGGGCATTTGCCCGGGGGCCCACGAGCATAGGGGCCCCATGGGAATATGTTTAGTTATATATATTATATATATACGTCTTTTATTCCTGCGGGCCCAACACTATTTCTTTGCACGTGGGCCCAACCTGGTGTAAAGACGGCTCTGGTTGTATGCATGCCTTTCATCTAGTTTACCACGTCTACATACTCTTAAAGAATACCAGAAATATCAATATGAATCAACAGTAGATACTCTGAAACGACTTTCTGATACAAAATGTGCACGCCGTAAGCATGCAGTTGTTGGATCATTCTCTGCTATTCTAGCCACACTTGATTCAAGGGAATCAACAGAATAGAAAGGAAGTGTCAGAGCAGAAGCTATGTGACTATGTGTTTTAACAACAAAATATTCTTTTGCTTTTCTGATGCTATTTGTACAAAAGTTATCTTCATGTTATCAAACTAATTGCAATGGCTTTGCAAAACAATTGATCGATGTTGGACAAAATAAGTTTGTTGATATGAGAAGCGATGAAGCTTTTGAAATGCTGAATGTAGGTGTCAAATCATTTATTAACGAAAATGGTTCCAAACTAGATGTTAAAACAGAATTTAAAGAAAAGCGAATTGCAAAAACGAAAAGCATGACAGGCGAACTTAGCAGTGATGTAAGGGCTGATGATCCAACTACACGCTTTAAATCTGAAACGTACGTCACTATCTTGGATTCACTTGTAACACAAATAGATGATCGATTTAATGAATTTTGGTGCACAGTTACTTATTTCTATTGTATTGATCCATCACAAATGTTGTAAGAAAATAAAGATTCTTTTCAAAGTTTATGCAAAATTTACAAACACGACATTAACCTTGAAGAAGCAATCGTAGAATATAAGATTTGTATGCATTAATACAATAACCTTCTGCTAGTACACTACAACTTAAAAAGGTTAGGCCATTCTTGACTGAAAAACTAATGGCATCGGGTCTCACTAATTTGTCAATATTCTATAAAATTTACATGACTCTTCCTGTTAGCAGTGCTACTGCTGAAAGATGTTTCAGTAGATTGAAACTCATCAAAAATTATTTGCGCTCAACAATGACAAACGAACGTCAGTCTGCATTGGCATTAATTTCAATTGAACGTGATCTAGCTGAGAAAGTTGACTATGAATCAACGATAAATCGTTTTGCTAAAATGAAATCACGTAGAAAGCAATTTATATAGGGCTCACGGCTCTTTCTTATCTTATCTGTTACAGACGCTCCTTCTATACAGACTAATATTGCGTCATATGCTTATCCATGGTTTGTATTTAGTCCTGCATTCTTATTAGAGTTTTGAATGTTTATTTAAGGAATTTACAATCATTGTTTGTGTAAAGTTCATAAATTTTCCCAAAGTTTGATGCTCAAACTTTCAGTGATAAATTTTTTTTTAAATTCTGAAGTAAATTGTTTAGTTTATTTATAAGTATAATATTATTGGCACTCTTTGTGTGTGTGTTACTAATCCTGACCAATCCACTCCACCAAAGTCTCTGTGTTTTTCATTACAAGCTTTTATTTAACTCACACTGTTTGTATGTTGTATCCGTCAAATCTTGTAACGTAAAATTAAACCACTTCTGATGGTACTAGAGATCTCAAAATTTTACCACAGATAGATCTTGGATGACAATACATTGTATCAAAATTTCAGATCGATCGAATGTACCGTAATTAAATAAATGCATTTTTACGTTTATCTTTATATATAAGCTGTATCCGTGCTATTCTTGACTTTCACGTGAATGTCACCGGAGTTCACAACCAGCCATGGATGACGACATTCCAGGTGTTAAACAGCTCAGTAATTCGAAACTAAATCTAAATTGACATGATAATACAAGAGGAACAACTGGTATTTGTGTAGCCTAGTTGGCCCAATTGTTAGCTTAATGGATTTTCGACCTGGAGGTACTGGGTTCAATTTTCAGTATGGGGAAACTGTTATTTTTTAAATACATAAATTTGTAATTAATAATCTATCTTTTTACCACTATCACATTTAAGTTATAGACAACGAAGTTTGACTAATTAAATTGAGTTGATTATGTCAAAAAATTGATTAAAAAATTGTGTTACTAAAAAGTAGAAAATAAAATATTTAAAAAATCTTTTTTTAAAAGGACGCGCTTTTATTTACATATAGAAAGTGCACTAAAAAGAAGAAAATACAAATTTTCAATCCGTGAACCTATCGCTTGCACATAAAAGCGTGGGGCCCTCATCACAACTCGCAATCATGTACAAAGCTGCGAAAGATAAATACAAATTTATATGAATATTAATAAACATTTAAAGTTTCACAACTTTGATCATATACATGCTACTATCATATTAATTAGAAAAATTTATCTATATGCAAAAGAGTAGTTGCAATAAGAAATGAGTTGTGATGGGCGCCCCACGCTTTTATGTGCAAGCGATAGGTTCACGGATTGAAAATTTTTATTTTCTTCTTTTTAGTGCACTTTCTATATGTAAATAAAAGCGCGTCCTTTAAAAAAAAGATTTTTTAAATATTTTATTATTTGTAGCATCAGATTACCTGGTCTTAAACTGAACCATTTTGCCAGATAAAATTCTCATTTCATTCTTTCAGATAGAAAAGTATTACAAGAACTAAAAACAGTAGCTCTTAAAATTTTATTAGTAAAAATAAGTTGTTCTCTTTGAAACTAAGTTCATAATTTACTGTCATCTTTTTATCCTACATATGATATATGCATATAATACGTATATGATATATGATTTCTTTAATTACTTAGGCCTTTTATTAATTATTAACATTTTTTAAAATACATTATATTTTGTTTTATTTGTGACCTATTACTCTCCTGAATATAAAGCAATTGTTTGTTTATTGAAGAGATTCATTGCAATGGTTTGATGTAAACAAAAATAATATTAAATAATGTACTTTGAATGATCAACACAGCATTTATTATTTAACACTTAGTCACTTAGTTATTTGTTTGAGTTGCTGTCAGTGCTATTTATGGCAAGCTGAACAAACTGATGAGTCATCTTGCAGATAGTACAACAAACTATTGGAGGCATATAAAAAATTTAATTAAATTCTACCTCATTATAAAAACATTTTAGAAGTTTTATTTAGCCCAAAGACTATAAACTTATTATGCTGAGTTTTCTATGTTAATGTCTGCTAGGATATTCAGCAATTGAAAGTGAAAACAAAGGATTATGAGAAATTTAGATTTCGTCACAAATAACAGCCCCCAAATTAACTACCATTTTCATAAATTCAATTGATTAACCATATCTACTTAAGACTAGATGTTTCTTTTTGTCTGCAGCAGTCTCTTAAGATGAAAACGTATTAAAGTTAAAGTAAAACTCACATTTAAAGTGAGCAGAAAAGTTTTTTAACATAAAATATAGCAATAAGAGTGAATCTCATATCAAATTTCTAATCTTCATTGCAGAACCAGCAATTTAGACAAATGAATTTTATTTCAGCACCTATAAATATTTGCACTAAGTGCATGAATAAAAAAATTTTTTGCGGCGCCCCTTGAAATTCTCCTCGCCCCCCCACGAAGACAAACCTAAATCCGCCACTGCATCAAGTACAGCATGAGTATATTTTTATTTGGCATTAGTACACTAAGAACATGATAATTGAATAAGTGAGAAGCTGCTTCATTAACACTGTCCATGTAATTTAGCTGTCCAGAGTTCTGGAAATTAGGGGCTGCCTTGCTCTTGGATTTTTACAGAGAGTCGCGCAAATTCCGGGCCCTCGCTGGAGATCATCAGTCATATTCTTAATGCCAGATTGGTATCCACCAGTTGGGTTCGATATTTGTTCTTGAGATATTTCATTGGTGAAAATGACGCTTCGCACATGTAAGTGCTTCCAAACAGCACTAGAGTGTTTCTTGCTATTTCGCGACGCTTGTGATGCTCCACAACTACTTTCCATGTCTCCAGTAGATCGTTTTTTTCCTAGAATTTCTTCACAAGCTGCGCGATATTTTTTAGTTCGATCAGTTCCATTTGGACATCCAACGGCACACTCTCTGTCTCAACCACATGTGGAAAAGCAACAAGTCTCATATTTTCTGAAATCTTGTCGAAATCCTGAAAACGTTCTGCGAATTCAAAAAACAGCGCTTCGGGGACGCCTGAAAAGGATATAGCCGAAATTTCATCTTTTCTTATTTCATGGCTCTCGATTAGAGCGGTGAGTTGTTTGAAATCATAGAGATTGAGCTGTAAAAGAGATATGAATTTGTAGCAGACGACATTTGTCACAGAAATCGTGTACTCTTCTGTGCATGAGGCAAGCTGTTGTTCCTTTGCCTTGCAGAGACTCGTTGAGGCAGTTGATATAAATTAACAAATCTACAAGGAAGGCTATAGAGATGTTAAGAAGGCCTGGTTCTACAGTGGGCAGTCCTTGTTTTTCGTGGCATAAAATTCCAGTATTTCTTTTCGTAGCAGCAGAACATGGCGTTATGTTTCTCCCTGACACAACGAACGAACGCTGGTGTGGTACAGAATATCTTCAGTCGACGAATCATTTGTGTGAAGAATTTGTATGAATTGGCAGTGGTGAAGAGCATTCGCGCGAATGAAAAGGATAATGCGATTCACATCATTCAGAAGTTTATCCAAATGAACAGATTTAGAACACAGCGCCTCCTGGTGAATAATGCAGTGCAGATTTTTGAGCTGGTCATTACCGTGATCCTTCAACACATAATCGGGAAATCTAGCCACGAAGCCATTTTGCTTACCACCATAGCAGGCGTGCCGTCTGTACAGATGCTTCGCAGGTTCCTCAGATCAACGTGCTTTTTAAACTGCCAAAATATGTCTTCTGCTCGAGTTCAAGTAATGAGTGTCTCCACGGAGAGCAGATCCTCGCACAATTCAAATGTTGGGGATAGGGAGCGACTGAATATGAGTAGCTGCGCTATTTCAGTGTCTATGAGCGCTAAATACTGCAGCTAACGCTACAGCTGCCGGAGTCGTAATTTGTATGACAATAATAAGTGTTAAAGAGTGTTAATGAATATTCGATATTTCGTTTACAACTTTAAATAATATATTGCCAAATGGCAAATATTTGACGGCCGCAGGTTATTATAAATTAAACAGATTTCCACGGCCGCAGGTTATTATAAGTTAAACAGATTTCCACGGCCTCACATTTTCGTGCCCAGGCCGCAAGCGGCCGTACGGCCGCAGGTTGCGCATCCCTGCTTTACATTAACTCGTGGTGTCTGGTTGTTTGATTGCTTGCTTGTTTGTCGAAAAAACTTTGGATCGATTTTTAACCCACTTCCTCGTAAGCTAGCGGGCTGAAATTTTGCAGGTAGTTTTGTGCCGATGATAAAACGAAGTATCAAAAGTTTCAGATTTATCGCATGTACTGTAATATTTAAATTATTAAATTTTTAGTTTATTTTATTTATCTCTATGTATCATGTTATTTTTTGAGATAGAGTGTCGCGGTGCGTATTATATTGAACAACCTTTCTGTCGCGCAAAAAGGTGCGTATTTTATTGACAACACTTTTTATAAACATATTCTTGGTCGGTGCACATTATATTAAACATGTTTTACGACACATAACTACCATTTTGTATTTTTGGATGGTCTTGCGCTGAGTATTATAATGAACATTCTTTGAGTTACGTCTCGTACATAAATGATTTATAGTCAAAAACTTGTTTTTTTAACGGGTTTAAAAAAAATTATATATATATAGATAACACATTGCCTCCTATCTAATATATAAAGATGAAAGTTTGTTTTTTGTTTGTTTGTTACCCATAGAATTCCACACCGTTGGACCTAGGGTGCTGAAATTTTTGCATGGGACCCTCATTTGACCCGGGACAGGTCATAGGCTATGTTTCAACCCCAGGTGACCACCCCTAGGGTAAGGGGGCCCATTATGTTGCTTTTTTTTGCTTTTATGAGCTATATAAAGTTTAGTTTGAGCGTTAGCTACTTTGTAAATGAATGATTCTTGACCAAACTTGGTATATAAGTATGTGAGAGCCTGTATTAAAATACTGCAGTGCACTGAACTTATAGTGTCCATTTCTTCGGGGCCGGCGGCACCAAATGTCTTTTTTCGGGTAATGTTTAAGATATCCCCCATTACATTTTATAAGATCTTGAGAAATAAAGAGACTAACTTCATGTATTCTGCTTAACAGCAATACATAGTTTTATTTAATTCACACTTCTTAGCATCAATAAACATAATAGTAAATCAAGGTGACCCTGAGTAGGGTTAGGTTACCCTAGGGGTGGTCACCTGGTGTTAAAACATAGCATATGACCTGTCCCGGGTCAAATGAGGGTCCCATGCAAAATTTCAGCACCTTCGTCCAACAGTGTGGAATTCTATTCTGTTTTTTTAAAAAATCTGTTTACTATTTTTTAAATTGTGAAACGTCGGGTACCCTAGGCTGGGGTCCCCAGCTAGTGTTTTGTATTTTGATGTATATGGACCATGGATGTATTTGAATTTATGATTTAACTTGAGGGATATTGTTTTCTTCTTTACTAAATAATTTTAAGGATATAGTCTTTTGATTCACTGGTGTATTACGCTTTTAAAAAATGTATTTGTTAAAAATAGACTTATTTTATTATTCTTTTAAGAACAATTCTTGTTCTGTCAATTCTGGGATGCAGACAGAACTCAGAACCTACTATGGCGTCTATGTATACGGTACTTTGAAATGCATTAAGGGGAATAAAACAAAATACCTCAGTTAATTACTTTAAGATTCATCAAATAAAAAATATTTTTTGAATTGTAAACTTGTATTAGTTACAAGAAAAAATAATTGCTTTGGTCATTAAAAAAAAACAACGAGAACCGCTTCTGGAGGTAAGGTTGTCTTCTTAAAAGCATGAGAAAATCTATTTTTAGCAACGCTGTCCGTCATTCAAGTCACGTGATTCTCCCGGAAATCTCCGAAGATATAAAAATGGAGGACTCCTTTCGTTGCTGAAGTCTGCCATCGTTAGTACTAAAAACATTTCTGTCGCTTAACTTGGTGCGACTTCTGGATGTATTTGAATTTATGATTTAATTTAGGTATCTTGTTTTATTTTACTATATTATTAGGTTGATATAATTGTGCATTAGTGAGTATAGTTATATTTATTTAAGTATAATAATTGCAACTGTACTGTCGTACTGTATGCCTACGCCTACAGTTCAGTCAGTTCAGTTGTCAGCCTAGACTCTAGACCGTAAAATAAAAACAATAATTACATATTTTTTATTATGAATAAAACTACTAGTTATGTTTAGTAGGCCTATACTAGAGCCTAGATTTTTGTAATAATATAAATAGCGTGTTTTCAAGGAAATAGGAGGCCTACTCTTTCGGCCTTTTGAGACAAGTTCTGTGGCGACTGTGATCACTGTGGTGTTTGTTTTCGTTAGTCAGATTAATTATTAAACTAATTAATCACACAAATAGTAATAGCCCTGTTCAGTAAATTCAATAAAGTAAAAACTTACTGTGGTTACAGCCTACGTTCTACATACAATATAAATTACTTTTACATATTTACTACATAGGCTGGACCTGGATTCATAGTTTAGTCATTAGATGTTGTTTTTTCCAACTAGGAGAGGATTTAAATGAGCCTATGAGCCATGAAATAAGGCAAGGTTTGAGATGATGATGGAAGATTAAATAAAATAAAAGTAATTAAAATTGGTTTTCAAAGGTCGTGTAAAAGTGAATTTTCATATCATTTGGTTCCTCTTGTGCCTTGTTTATCATTAAGTTAAGTTGACTTTTGGATTAGCAGCATCACCACCATGACTACTCTCACGGATTGTACTATCGGGAGTACCACAACAGACAACAACAATATCAAACCATTGTCAGAAATTACAGGCACAGGGGTTCAATCTCCAACGAGCCCTAAAGGGCCTATACAAACAGGCCCCAAACACAAACTCATCACAGAAGCAGATGTACAAGTATGTCGGCTAAATCACACAAGGACGATAGTCAGTAAAATAATGAACTCTCGATATCTAAGGCGATGGGAAAGTCATAGAATTGTTTTGGATGATAATGAAATGCGGTCCACCACGGTAAGTTTTTCTATGTAATTATACTTTTCCTCTATGTGCCTTTATTTTAACTAGTTAACAAGGTTAGTTAGTGCTAAGTACCATTAGATCTCTATATATAATAATATAAAATTATAGATACGGTTATGTTTGGTTGGTGTGGAGCTCAAGTGAAAAATAAACACCGCTACCTAATTGACTTAGTGTTAGTTGTCAAATGCTAAAATTGAAATATGTTTTTTTTACTTTTTATTATTATTTATATTGGGTAAAAAGTATTTTTTTTTGGGTCTTATAATATTTGTATGGTGGCTATATAACGAAGTCAGTAGTGCGCTCGCCTCACAAAGCTGAGGGGCGTGGGATCGAGCCCACGCAAAGCCACAATATAATTGATACGCTAAGAAAGTCCTCCGCTGACCCCTGGAAGGGAATTGGGGCACCCACCAGGTATAAACAAGCCCAGAGTAAGCGGACCTGTCTTAAATGGCCCGCCATATCTTGGTAAAATTCTTCCTTTCTTTAATATTACAAAAATTTAAAAAATGGGAATTCAGTATTTTTGATAATTTATTAGAGACTACGTGAGAAATGTGGCATTTGTAATAAGACGGTGTGGGGTGCTGCAAGAGGTTTTTGGTTTGATAGATTTATGCTCAGGGCGTTTCACATGAACAATGGGGCAACTTCGGATTACCTGAAATCCGATACGGCTATCCAGAATTATTTCTGTTGCTATGGTCAGAGCGGGGTCAGTGATGGCTCATTACAATGATCGGCTATAAGGGCAAGTTAATGTTGGTTCTGGAAGGACTGTTAATAATAGAACAAGAATAGTCAAAATGACACATAGGGCGTCCTATGGTTATATGATATTCCCAGGTCACTGTAGAGGAATGTGAACAAGTTGAAATAAACCTGCCTGGGTTCGGGGGGGGGCGGTGGGGTGGGAAGAATAAATGTCCATCCAGTATTTTTAAAAGGAAAAAGACCAGTAACTGGTATTTATTTCCAGAGTGTGAACCATTCTGGGAGTAGAAACCAGAATAAAAAGCTGTGTTTGTGGTATCAGTGCAATTCACTTAAGAAATTCTGAGAGATAACAGGAACGATTTTTGAGACAACATTTGTTTCTAAAAAGAGAAAGCCAATATGGCGAGTAGGAAACGAAAAGTTACAGAAGAGAATCATACTTTTAACTCTTCGTGGGAACTTGAATTTTCGTTTTCTCTGTTTAATGAAAAGCCAGTGTGTTTGATTTGTCAGGCTACTATTTCTGTTATCAAAAAGTCAAATCAGCAGAGACACCGCAAGTCAGTGCATGCTGATTTTGATAACGATTATCCGAAAGGAACAAAGCTAAGAGAAGACAAAGTTAGTTCTTTAAAGAAGAATTTAAATGGCCAGCAAAATGTTTTCCGCCGGATTTTGAGTTCAAGTGATTGTGCTACTGAAGCGTCTTTTAAAATTAGCTGGTTGTTAGCGAAGAAACAAAAATCATATCGGGATGGTGAAACGGTTAAACTTTGTTTTCAAGAATGTGCTGATTCATATTTTCTGAGAAAATAAAGAAAAAATATCTTATCTTCATCTTTCCCACCAGACTGTTGCAAAACGTGTTGAAAGTATGTCCGGGAATATATTGGAGCAGTTGCTTACGGATTTAAAAAACACTTCTGGTTTCAGTTTGGCATTGGATGAATCATGTGATATCACTGACACGGTCCAACTTATAGTTTGGGTTAGGTTTGACAAGGGGCAGACATTTAAAGAAGAATTACTGACACTTATTCAATTAAAAAATACAACCCCTGGTGAGGATGTATATAAAGCACTGAAGGAATTTCTATTAAACAACAATATCGATTTGAGGAAGCTGATTTCTGTTACAACGGATGGTGCTCCAGCAATGATAGGAAGGAAAGTTGGATTCATTGGTTTGCTGAAGGCTGACAATGATTTTCCAGACATTCAATCTTGTCATTGTATAATTCACCAACAATCTCTTTCCTCAAAGTTGAAGGATGAAAAAATGCAAAATGTTATGGATGTTGTGGTGAAAAGTGTTAATTTTATTCGAGCTAATCCATTAAATCACAGGCAGTTTAAGACTTTGTTAGAAGAGTATGATAACAATTTTGGGGATTTTATTCTTCATACTGATGTTCGTTGGCTGAGCAAAGGAAAGGTTCTGTCACGATTTTGGAACCTAATTGACGAAGTAAAACTGTTTCTCAGATCTAAAAAGAAGGAAGATTTGTTAAATTATATAGAACTACCTGATTTTTTGGTAAAATTAGCATTTCTAAACGACATGACGGATCACCTGAATAAATTAATTTTAAAATTGCAAGGACTTTTTCAAATCTTACCAACGCTAATGAGAGAAATCAGTATTTTTTAATCCAAGCTCGATTTTTTCATCACTCAACTAAATCAGTCAAATTTTACTCACTTCCCAGCTCTTGCCAAGGCTGCTTAACAACTTACAGAGCTTGTCACAAATGAGCGATTTTATCTTTTATTAGAAAAGTTAAAGCTGGATTTCACAGACCGATTTAAAGATATTCGAAATCTTACACCTGTTTTGCTTTTTGTAGAAAATCCTTTTACTAGTGATGTCTCTAATATAGCCTCGAAAATGACCATATTAGGAGCAGAAGAAGGTGCAGTGCAGCTTGAAATCATCGAGATTCAGCATAACACGCCGCTTCGTAATAAACATACGAATTCGTCGCCAACTGAATTCTGGATGACATATGTTTCTGCAGACGAATTTCCGCAACTATCGAAAAGTTGTAGAAAAATATTAACCATGTTTGGGAGTACCTACGTCTGTGAAGCTGGATTCTCCATCATGAATAATATAAAATCTAAAAAACGAAACGCTTTGACTGATGAGCATTTGGAAAACTTAATAAGAGCAGCAGTTACATAATACGAACCCCAAATTAAGAAAATTGCAAGTACAGTTCAAAGCCAAATATCACATTACAGATGTGTTATAGTTTTTATTCAAGTAATTTTTCGTATTGATGAGGAGACAAAGTTTCATAAGGTAGGAAGTATTTATCCATTTAATAATTTTCTTAAGACGTTAATTGCTTGCGGCCCACGGCCTCATAGGGAAAAGAAATTTGGCCCGCGGGGTCAAAAAGGTTGGACAGCACTGCTCTAATGGAAACATTAGGGATCCCCTACGACCATCGGTCATGGGACTTACTTACTTACTTATAATATTTGTATCTAGATCTATGTTATTTTGTGAAGGACTAACTATGCTTTATGAGTTATATTATACTATTTGTTTTTATTTTTTATTTTCTAGTATCAAAAATGCTTTTAAAAATCGCAAACAGCTGGAGTTTAGTGTTGTCTGTTGTTTACAAATATATCGTTCAATAGGAAATGGTCTTAATAAATTCTTTAACATTGTTCTGTCTATGGCCTTTGATTGGCCATAGATATACTCTCTATGAATTTAAACCGGCTAATTCTATTGAAATGAAACAGACTTTTGCAAAATTATTTAATTTTAAAGGTCATTTGTAATTAAAATGCTTGTAAGTTATTATCTGACAACAAAATTAATATCCTGTGGCGTCACTAAGGGGCGACACCATGCAAGAGGTGATGCCAAAATATAAAATTCTGTATGTTCCCGTTATTTGCCACTGGCAGACTAGGAGGAGGTCTAAGGGGTAAGTCGTGAGGGGGTGACACCATGAGCTACCGCACTGGATGACACCAACCCTAGTGATCGTTAATTTCCGCAGCCCTAATAAGAATGCTTTGTGTTTATGTTGGAAACATTTAATTAAGTTGTTGTCATTGAAATAGTAGACATCTGATGTATAACAGACTGGGTAAAGAGACTTCGTGCCACTTGACCATTCGATAACAACAACATATGTTAAGTGGTTGATGATTAGAGCCGTTTGTGGGGAAAAAAAAACAAGATGACCTACATTTCAATCTAAAACACGACTCTCGTTTGGCGTTGTCTAATACCTTGAAATGATAACATGTAATAAGGATATAAGTGGGGTGAGACTGAAATCAGGCTGGGTAGAGCCTGAAAAGACGCCAGAAACAACGTACTGTCAGGCTCATGCATAGTTTGCATACCCATTGTATAAAACATGTTTTCTAACATGTAATAAGTATTTTAGTGTCGAGGTAACTATGTTCATAGTACCGGTACTTCAGTTAATACTTAAGGTGAATAGCCTTTCTTAGATCTCCCTTCTCCTCCTTTAGAAAAATGAGTTTTCACAAATAGTAACTGTCCCTCCCCCCTGCCCCACCCCAAAGACGTCTCTTTCCGTTAAGAAAAATAAAATTGATGTTTTTCTAGCTTTCTCTTTATTCACACAAATCACACGAAACTAACAATTAGATCAATTTTTTTAAAAACTTAGCTTTAATTTGTAGAGCTTTATTTTTATCCTACCGTTACACAAGAACTTCAGGTTCAATTTGAAAACAAATGTACGAAAAAGAAAGGGGAGAGGAATACGAAATCAAGGGGAGATCATAAACAAGATTGCTTACTCATTGAAAGATTATATCGTGTATGAGTAAAAAGGAGAGGGGGGGGGGAATTCTGTTAAAAATATAAGATTAATTTCCTCACACACATAGATATACACACGTATTATGTGTGCGTGGTGAAAATGAATTGTAGCTCTAAAGTTGTTCATAGATGGGGAGATGGTCTTTGGTGCAATTTTTTAAAAATTTACAAGTTATCTATTTACATTAATTCTAATTAAACAATTGTTTTCATGCATATCCATTTGTGGGTAAAGCGTTAATAGTTTTGTGTGTGTTTGTTTTTGTTTTACAATTTCGTTCCGTACATCTAGTTTTCTGCGTTCATTCATCGTGGTAACTGAAGAGGTGGATAAGTGGGCTCAGATCAACTTATTATTTTTTTTAAATTAACCAAATAGCAAAATAAAAACAAAACTTAAAAAAGAGACTTTCTATCAACGGAGTATTGAGAGTAAAATAATTTTAAAGGCAGGGCAGAACATATTTTCAAAAGTATTAAAAAGGTGTTAATATTTTTTAAAAATTAATTTTCATTGAAATCTTTCTTTCTATCTTTTAAATTTTAACTTAAAGAAAAGCTCATCTCACGATTCTGAACTTTAGCTTCTTTTTTGTGCGTTATTAAAATTAAAAGTGCATTTTAACTAAGAGGTGTCACTGCATTTATCAAGAGCACAACAATGAATGGAAAAGTAGGAAGTAAAATGGCCCTCCTCATATGGTATAAGAGATCATTGAACAAACTTTGGTGGGATGGGGAAGTAAAATGTGTCACCGATTTAATCAGCAAGATTGTTTTACAATGATTACAATATGTCGAAGATCGATTTTTGTTCAAACATTTAGCAGTGATGTATTTTGGTTACAGGTCATGTCGTTTTACATATAATCAATAATCAATTTCGAAGCAACTACAAGTAAATATAGATTTAAAAAGCCGAGAAAAGTTGAGTATTTATCTATTGGAGTTTATAATCATGTTTGAGTGTAAATCTAAGTGAATAGACACTATTCTAGACGCATAAACATTAATCTCCACACATGAATTTTAATCAGCTATGACAATCTTTGTGTTCATGACATTTTAAAGCCATGAAATGTATACGCTGCATGACATATGTTGGAAAGAATATATGATATTACGTCAAATGAATAATTGACATTTTGCGGCCTTGATCAGTTCCTGATAGCGCGTTCTCTTGAAGGTTTCAAACCTTGTGACGTGACCCCAAAATGGGATAGGGAATTATTATTTGTTTTGATCGCAGGCTAAAATCGCAGCCGGTTGTTGGGGTACTGCGCTATATAAATCATCAAATAGTTAAATTAGTATTATTACTATAAAAAAACATTTACATTTTTTTAAAATGTTTTTTTAGAGGTTATGGTTGTGTTGCGCAAAATTACTTCGAATACTGCATCAAGTATCAGAAATTACAACTATATAAAATATATCCTATTGATTTGTTTAAAAGGGGGGTGGCGGGGTCTACTTTTTACAAGTCCTCTACTTCTATTTCAACGTCTCGGTTTTGTTAGCCATTTACTAAACAAATGGGGGGGGGTTTGGGGGTGGGGGGACAAATAAGCACATATATGTATGGGGTAGCCAGCCTTAATTTAAATCACAGTCAACAAGAAGGTACATGTTTTGACAGAGATTGTAGGATAAGCTTAATTAAAGAATATATTAGTATTCCTGGACAATATACCTGGAAATTGTAAGAGGTACATTTTTAAAAATAAATCAGACGCCGTAAATCACGGTAATTTAACCACCATGAATGAACGCAGAAAACTAGATGGGCTGAACGAAATTGTAACGGACAAAAATGTACATCCACCATTATTTGTTCCTGGACCTGGTCGGTTCTATGCCAATAAGGGGATACATACTTCTCACTATCACGCCTACATTTATTCCCTACGTTTATGTCTATAAATAAACAAGGCAGCCTCGTCATTCAAGCGCCGTGACGTCAGTGTGCTAAAAACAACATTCAAATAATTGATTTCACCCAGTAACGTGCTGTTGAATTTTAGTTGACCTCTCAGCTTAAGGCACTGGTATAATCAACAACTTTAGAATAACCTTTATCAACATCTCCCCACTGGATCCCCGCGCCGTACTATTGTCTTTGTTTTTAAACTATGACGGAAATAACATGCTATTCTGTAATTAAAAAAACCCCGTAAAAAACCAAGTTTTTGACTATAAATCCTTTATGTACGAGACATAACTAAAAGAATGTTCATTATTATACGCAGCGCAAGACCATACAAAAATACAAAATTGCAGTTGTGTCGTAAATCTTGTTTAATATAATGCGCACCGATCAGGAATATGTTTATAAAAAGTGTTGTCAATAAAATACGCACCTTATTGCGCGACAGAAAGGTTGTTCAATATAATACGCACCGCGACACTCTATCTCAAAAAATATCATGATACATAGAGATAAATAAAATCAACTAAAAAGTTAATCACTTAAATACAGTACATGCGATAAATCTGAAATATTGATACTTCGTTTTTGTCATCGGTACGAAACTGCCTGAAAAATTTCAACTCGCTAGCTTACGAGGAAGTGGGTTAAAATTGATCCAAAGTTTTGGCGACAAGCAAGGGCGCAAGCAAGCAACCAGGCACCACGAGTTAATATAAAGGATTTAAAAATTAAAATTAAAAAAAAACCGTAAAAAAACAAGTTTTTCACTATAAATCCTTTATGTACGAGACGAGACGTAACTAAAAGAATGTTCATTATCAATACGCAGCGCCAGACCATCCAGAAATACAAAATTGCAGTTGTGTCGTAAAACATGTTTAATATAATGCGCACCGATCAGGAATATGTTTATAAAAGAGTTGTCAATAAAATACGCACCTTATTGCGCGACAGAAAGGTTGTTCAATATAATACGCACCGCGACGCTCTATAAAAAATAGCATGATACATAGGAATAAATAAAATAATCTAAAAAATCAATGATTTAATTACGGTACATGCGATCGATCTGAAATTTTGATACATTGTTTTTATTATCGGTACAAAACTGCCTGCAAAATTTCAGCTCGCTAGCTTACGAGCAAGTGGGTTAAAAATCGATCAAAAGTTTTGGCGACAAGCAAGGGCGGTCGGTCGGGCGGCCGCAGACACCACGAGTTAATATAAAGGATTTAAAAACAAAACAAAAACACGTCCAAATATTGGAATTCTGGTTTGCCAAACATTTCCATGGCGTGTAAACGATTCAAAACCAACTTGAAGCTTTCTTAGGTATATGCTCATGATGTAAATACTTTTTTTTTATAACGCAGCGATCAGTATACAGTGGTCAATAGAACCTGTGTGACACTAGTAGCACTATCATCCTGTACCTTAGGCAGTGGTTCTCAACCTTTTAAATTTCAAGGACCACTTGAAAAACGTGTTTCTTAGCCACGGACCACTACTGAAAATTGTGCCGTGCTGTAAATTTATATATAATTATATTTTGTATATAACTAGTTTCTAGTATACATGTTAGTAAGTAAAACTATACTAATATGCTACGACGTGCGTGCTCCAAAAATATTGAATGGAAACAGATTGTAATGGCTTTCTTTTGTAATGAACAAATGTCACTTATACTAGTCTTATACTTAAACTTAAAGTCTTATTCAATTCATATTGCTTACTAGAAACAACTTAAAGTCATATACAGTAGTTAGTATTAGTAAGACAGCTATTTAGTTCATTTAGTGCGAGCCTTCAGCTTGCACATTTGATCACAGCACATCCAAACGAGGTGTAATACTTGAAAGACTCCAGCGTAGTTCATCTTCAACTTCAAGTGGGACACGATGTTTTGTCTTGATTGTAACCAATGCAGAAAATCCACATTAAAAAAGATATGATGTTGCAAAGTGTAAAAGTATTTTTAAGCTTTCTGAGACAGTTCTGAGTACTACAAAATTTCATCAAGCTCACTTTCTGATGCAACATATTCAAAGTAGTATCACTGGCCAGTGCAATGAATTGGCTTAATTTCGATGGTAGTAAATTTAATAAATCAATGTGTGCACTGGAAGCTTACGAACAACTCTGAATGTTCAAATCACAAAAATTGAACTTAAATTGATTCTGACGTGATTGAATATTTTTAGAAATCAAATTTATCAGCAATTGTTTATTGATTTCAGCATTTTCTGGTTTCTTGGTGAATTCGTACAATTGATCAAACATGTGAAAGTTCACCTGCAATAATCTTGTTTTACAACGATCAAACTTTGTTGCTGAGAGTAATTAGATGTGTCTGTTTTCCTTGCACAGATGAATTCAGTTTATTAATTTCTTAAAAAATGTCAACCAAATAAGCCAGAACAGCAACTCATACGATATCGTTCAAATGATCAACAAGCCTTGAACCGTTTTTTTTTCTCTCCGGAATTGCATTTTATTCACACACAGATTGTGAGGATGAGTATGAGGAATAATAATTTTTGTCCTACGCATGTTCGGTTGTTTTTTTTTCGGTTGGTTTCTTTATTAGAAATTTATCCATGTGTTCAATCAATTTAATTAATTTAATAGTTGTAATATTAATTTCAGGCTACTTTACTAATCGTTTTCAAAATTATTTTAAAAAAAAATATAGCAACTATTACTATAGTCTTCTAGAATCTGGTGTGATGTCATTTGATTTCCGTTAAAGCTGAAAGTAAACATAGCTTCAAAACATATAGTTTTCGTCGCTATACTCTCGCAATCAAGTGATTAAAATTAATTCATATATTCAAAATTTGACAACGTTTATACCTTTTGGTGTTCTTAATTTAAAAAAAAATTTATAATTTCATGCTTTGCTCGCGGACCACCCGGCGCATCTCCGCGGACCATTTATGGTCCGCGGACCACTGGTTGAGAACCACTGCCTTAAGGCACTGTATTTTACAACATTCTTTTGCTGTTGATAATCTACAGCTACTTATTAAATTTTAAATATTAAACAAAATTTTATCATCATCATCGCCTGTCTATGCCTGGGGCATAGGCCACAAACAAAGGCTCTCCGGGCATCCCGGTCTATTTCTATTACTATTATGCACTACGTCAAGAAATTATACACTGTTTTTTAACTAAAATATTCTTGGATATCCCCATACACCTTTGAAGACTCAATGCCATTAACAATTATCGTCTGTGAGAACAAATAGAAAAACTATAACCAATGCCACAGCCGTGATGCTAAAAATAGACTGCTTGTATAAGTACATTTTAGACTGTTTATGGCAAATACATTTATTCTTTTTTCTTTCCTCAGAATCGTTTTTAAAATTTAGGCATACGAAAATTAAATAAATTGCGCCATAAATACCAGAAAAGTAATGATCTTATGTGCATTCGATTTCACAACTTGTACTTGTATGTTTTGAAATTATATTACATCAGCGTAAATGCAGTTTCGATAGATTTGAACATTTATTTTCTGCACAAGATCTCTGTATTAACAATGGATAGTGTACGTAGCTTCGTCTCTTGCATCTGTAGTGTCTACAAACCATTTTCTGACAGCTGTCTGTCTTTTCCTTCCAGCGTTGTTGATTAGTAGACATTTAACGAAGACATTATAATACGTTCTTCAGTTGTTTTATTAATGAAGTATCCATTAAAAAGCAATGTGTGTGTAACAGTTTTTTTAATGGATCAAGTCTGTGGAGACATTTTCATTTTTTAAAAAAATGCTCTATTGAGTCAATAAATGATACAGGCATCGCCTTATTGTGTTTGTTTGCACCATTACTTGCTTTGAGAGAAATTATGGCTTTAGAACTTCCATTTCAAATTGTTAGTAATTGTTTTTATTTCACCAGCGCAAGTTAGGATTATTCATGCATATTACTAACAACGTTCGTTTCATTGGTCTATACACGTTCTCTCTCTCTCTCTCTCTTTTCTTATAAAGGTCAAATAAATACCAGATTAGACAAACTTATAATATAAACTATTCGTTGTGAGTCAACCAACCTATAGAGGGGGTGGAAGGCACCTTTCGCGTAGTTTTTTTTAAAAAGAGAAGTTTTCAAATAATCTCCATATAAACCAGAGGCTTCCAGACGAAATCCGTTTGTAATTTTCAATACAAACACCGCCTTGCATTCAGATCCCTGGTTCTGTCACTATGCAATACTGTTGTACCAACTACTTGCGTCAACTGACGAGCGCTTGGAAGCAGGAAGTGAGCCAGTCATCCTGTGACCAACCAGGCAATCGTCGTCATGAAATCGTCTGGAGTACGTCTTGGTTTAAATTTTAAATCTTAACAGGCAGCTCGGAGCAGTTTTACCTCATAACGAGTGGGCTTTGTCCAAATGGTTCCCCTTTGTTTCTTACTCTGTCCGCAGGTTTTTCCCCACACCGCTGGGCTGCAAGGTAATTTTTTAGTGCTTCGTTAGCACGTTCAAAAAATGGACTTGGTAATAAAAGTGAAGTTTATGGCTCAGCTTAAGGCTTAAGGAGAAGTAGGCCAGCCCAGCAGGTGCACCCAAGGCTACTGGCCCCGTTCAATGAACTATTTATTACATTCACAAGTTCGAGCACATATTGTCTTTCACTGACCTTTAAAAAAACATATCCACACAACCAAAGGCTCGGTTGGAAAGATCGATAGAAAAATAATGAATGTCAATTGATATTTTATATAGGAGACTGGCAAAGACACGATTTGGCTGAGTCAGTAAATGGAAAAATTTTTCAATGCATTCTTGCTCTGGGATCTTTTTAACATCCCGTATGGCTTATAGATTTGAAATGAGGGAATATACTTTTATATACACCGAAATGAATCTCGAAATATGTCTATAAATATAACACTAACATTCTTTCATGTAACGTCCTTTCATAATAAGTGAGTCCCCGCTATCCCTCGACTGCTCATTCACAAATAATGTATGGTCCGTTAGAAAGGACGCCTACATAACGTTAAAGTGCAATGTACCAGAAGTGTTGGATGTAAAGGCGCATTAACTTCATTAACCATAAGGAAGAAAGCAAAACAAATACAAACCCATCGCTCCAGAACAGTCAGTTTAATACATAGAGCAAAACAATGCCAAAGGACTCAAAGGTTCATAAAATCTGTTGAAGATTGTGTGTGTTAAAAAAACTGTATTTGTTGTTTTTTTAATGGAAAAGTTGCTTAATGTATTTCTTTTACCATACTGAACAGTCAGGTGAACATCTATATATTTACCATTGTCCCCATTTAAACCATATCTCACTTGACTAGCATCTGCATTCGCTGTTTTGAAATAATCGTACAGATTTCAGAGGACTTTCTCGAGCTTTCTTCGGCCGTGACATTCTTGTTGTGTGCTTGGTAGACCTTCACTCATAAACCTGGCAGCTGTTAGGATATCCCTAGTCACTGGCCTGGATGAAATGCTGCGGCCAAAGTGCTGTATATTTAATGAGGCATGAACTTTGATTTCGACTATCGCGGCACAATTATTTGCGTGTAGTGCTATTGATGTAGAGGGTTAAGGAAAGCTGTTGTCAAAGTAGAGCTATTAATATTGATCGTCAATTGCATATTTTGGTAGGCGATCCGGGGAAAAC
This sequence comes from Ampullaceana balthica, assembly GCA_944989445.1. Classification (NCBI taxonomy): domain Eukaryota; kingdom Metazoa; phylum Mollusca; class Gastropoda; family Lymnaeidae; genus Ampullaceana; species Ampullaceana balthica. The sequence continues at coordinate 500,582 of CALYLW010000081.1, forward strand.
AAATAATGAAGAGGCAAATAATTATAATAGTGCGTATGTTAAAGTCATGCGTCATACTCGGATTGACCACTTCCACACAACAGAAAATCTGCAATGAACGTTTCTTCCAATGCGTTCCAACCATCCGATCCTCCGTTTAATAGTGGAATTTTTGTTTACCTATCGAAGAGGCTAAGATCATGTCATTGCATAATTTTTCTTCTTGTGGTTTTAAAAATTCAGAATCGTATAAAATTACCCATAAAACTATATAATTTGCAATTGTCACGCAAGTCAGTCAGTCTGTCCTGGCGCTACTAATATTAGAAAGCAGGGAAAACCAAATTACTGCACCAAAGCATCAAAAGGTGTGCAAATTAAATATGCGCTGTAAAAAAAATTTTTTTGACGTGATTGTTTTCGCTAATATTTTAATTTTGGAAAAGGGATCAATGTAAAAAGAGAATTTGATGATGGTTAATTATAACATAAAAAAACAAAGGGGGCGCCGTGGTCGCCCTGCAACCCCTATTATAAAATACTTTGTGTGCATTTCAGAAAGTTTAATATTTCATATTTATCAAACAAGGACATGTTAGTTGGGCTTTTGAAAAAGGTCGGCGCCGTAGGCGCCCTAAAAAAGTGCATTTTCAAAATAAAATTGTCACGCAAGTCAGTCAGTCTGTCCTGGCGCTACTAATATTAGAAAGCAGGGAAAACCAAATTACTGCACCAAAGCATCAAAAGGTGTGCGAATTAAATATGCGCTGTAAAAAATATTATTTGACGTGATTGTTTTCGCTAATATTTTAATTTTGGAAAAGGGATCAATGTAAAAAGAGAATTTGATGATGGTTAATTATAAAATAAAAAAACAAAGGGGGTGCCGTAGTCGCCCTGCAATCCCTATTATAAAATACTTTGTGTGCATTTCAGAAAGTTTAATATTTCATATTTATCATAAAGGACATGTTATCTTATCTTATCTTATCTGTTTACAGACGCTCCTTCTATACAGAAGATTATTGCGTCCTACGCTTATCCATGGTTTGTGTTTAGTCCTGCATTTTTATTAGAGATTTAAATGTTGATAAAGTGTTGGTTTTCCTGGATTCTTCAGGCAACCCATTCCACGCCCGAATTCCGGACGGGAAGAAGGAAAACTTGTATGTGTTTGTTCTTGCATACGGAATAAGAAAGGTGTTTTTATCCTTATGTCTATCTGAGGGTTGTATTAAGTTATCTTTGTGTTGTATTTCTAAATTAGAATTAATTGCTTTATGTATGATTACTACTTTGCTCTTGGTTCTTCTATCCTCTAGTGTTTCAAGGTTTAATGATTTAACTAATGGTGTTACTCTTGTCAGTTTCGAATATTCTCCAGTAATGAATCTGGCAGCTCTTTTTTGAATTTGTTCTAGTTTATAAATGTTTTCTTTGGTGGATGGGTCCCATACAGAAGATGCATATTCTAGTACAGGTCTCACCAAAGTGAGGTAGCATTTTAGTTTTATATCTCTATTACATTTGTTAAAGTTCCTTTTTATAAAGCCTAATGTTTTGTTTGATTTTTTAATAACTTCATTGACATGGGGATTCCATGATAGTTTCTCATTTATTAAGACTCCTAAGTATTTTGCATCTTTAGTTTGGGTCAGTTCTTTTCCATGAATGTAATATTTTGAATTTATTTGTTTCTTTTTCTTTGTTACTCTTAACAGTTGACACTTTTCTGGGTGGAAAGACATACTCCAGTTAGTTTCCCATTTTATCAATTCATCTAAGTCTTTTTGTAAAATGTTGCTATCTTGTTCTGATTTAATTGTTCTATAGATTATACAATCATCAGCAAATAACCTAACTTTTGTACCTGTTGAGATGTTGTTGGGTAAATCATTTATATAAATTAAAAAATGTTAGTTGGGCTTTTGAAAAAGGTCGGCGCCGTATGCGTACTAAAAAAAGTGCATTTTAAAAATGAAATAAATAGATTTCAGCTGAAAACTTCCGTCATTTTTGACGGGTGTACGCTAGTATTTTAGATAAATTACTACTTGCAAGTTAAACGCAATATTCGAACCGCCATGAATTGTAGGTACTTGTTCGCGCATCATTCTGCGAATGTCGAAATTCCACGCAAAAACCATCGTGGCGATATTAATAGCACATTATTGGGCCCAGCGGTGATGTTTTTTGTGTAGTTTTCATCTAAAAGCGTCATCTGGTCGTACCGTACACCGCTTAATTTTCCAAACAAATCGATACCTTTTTCTGAGTGATTATAAATTTTTGAACGGTGATGCGTTACTTATAACATCCACATATCGACTATGTAATGAAACAAATGTTGTGGGAATCCGTTAATTAGGACTAGAAATTTCGAATATTTTTGTTTCACCTTGGTTTTTCCCCCTTTAAAAGAAAAAGGGTGGTGTCGGAATGGGTTGCACTTTTCAAATGCCCAAAAATGCCGCCCCTAAATGTGTGACGCCCGGGGTGGATCGCCCCCACCGCCCCCTCTAGCTACGCCACTGAGTATTGTATTTTATAGTTCTAAACTCGGCTTATATGCGAGTAAATACGGTATATGATATATGTTAAGATAACTAAATTTACAGAATATATGTTTGTCACATGTCACCTATTCATAAAAATGGAAGGAACAAAAATTTAATGTTTACAATGACATGTAATCCCTTACCGATGGATATGTTTGTGAAGAGAAGAAGTTAAGACTGATGGATATGTTTGTGATGAGAAGAAGTTAGGACCGATGGATATATTTGTGATGAGAAGAAGTTAGTACTGATGGATAAGTTTGTGATGAGAAGAAGTTAGGACCGATGGATATGTTTGTGATGAGAAGAAGTTAGGACCGAAGGATATGTTTGTGATGAGAAGAAGTTAGGAAGAGGTTTCTATGCTGAGCATAAAACAAATGTGGACTCTTGTTCACAGTTTGATAATGGAAACACACATGAAACAGAAGCTTCAACATGGCAGCTAATCGGAACCGTACTAGCTTCACTCGAAAATATGCCCCTTCGTACATTCGATTCGGTTTTATATGTTCAGATCATGCTGGTATCTCAACACCGCAATGTGTTATTCTATCCAATAATGCAATGAAGCCCTCAAAATTCCAGAGGCATTTAACTACTAGACATCAAGACATTAGTTCAAAGCTCAAAGAATTTTTCGAAAGGAAGCGTGCTGATTTAAAAAGCCGTCAGAAACTAATCTTTGATTCATCACACATAAAAACGTGTGCTTTTCGAGCTTCATATAATATAAGAAAGCACTGCGAATTGCCAAGGCTAAAAAACTGTAACTTATCACTTGTTAATGTGTATTGTAGGCGTTCTCACATGACACAAACTTTCGTGCAATAATTCCTTCAAGCACTATTGTCAATAAAATAACTTTAATACGAACACTGAGTACACAAATATCAAATTGAGGTTACACTTCGTGGAAACATAATCACCACAGTCTAGCCATCTTGACAAACACTCTCGAACCTTCTCGAACATTCTCCCAACCTTCACTCATTTGACCTCACTGTCATCCAACTCGTGATTCACACGTGACAAAAACCATATACAATCGGCAGACGCTCGTAGTAAGATGTATTTGGGATGTAGGTTTGGCCCAAACAAACTTTGATCATTAACTTACACATGTACTTACTACATTTAATATATTATTTAAAAAATAAATATGCTTGACTTTTTGGGATAAATTTTATGTTCTCTTTAGTAAAACTTAGACTTAAGACAGGATATAATTAATTTATTAAAGTACTATCAACTTAAAAACAGTTGAAACAAAAACAATAGCTGCCATTATCAACACATTTTTATACCAAATGAAGACGGTCGTAAAAGAGCAGCAATCAGGGCCTAAGTTTATTACTTTTCAAAATTGTTCGATGACATGTAGCATAAAACAAGCCGAATTCAGACTTAATCGTGTAGGTCTTTAGGCCATGTAGGTGCTCATTTTGCTATCACGTCAGTACAGGGAAATCCACGTCAGTACGGGAAAATAGTGCACCGGTCCGTGGTGCAATGGGAAAAATTCCAGCCGGTCCGTCATACGAAAAAGTTTGAGAAGCACTGCCTTATAGCACATGTAATCTCTTTAACTGAAAATATTATAATTTTATATACTTTGTTATTTAAAGTTGAGGATCTCAAAACAGTAATTGAAAATGGTTATCGTTAGCAATCAAAAGTCACTGATTAAAGTGATATGTGAAAAATTAGATGAAATAATGAGAGCCACTGACTAAAGTGGTATGTGAACCATTGCAAGGATTTTGAGAGCCACTGATTAAAGTGGTATGTGAACCATTTCATGAAGTAATGAGAGCCACTGACTAAAGTGGTATGTGAATCATGCATGAAGTGATGAGAGCCACTGACTAATGTGGTATGTGAACTATTGCATGAAGCAATGAGAGCCGCTGACTAAAGGGGTATGTGAACCATTTCATGAAGTAATGAGAGCCACTGACTAAAGTGATATGTGAACCATTGCATGAAGTAATGAGAGCCACTGAATAAAGGGGTATGTGAACCATTTCATGTAGTAATGAGAGCCACTGACTAAAGTGGTATGTGAACCATTGCTTGGAGTATGAAAGCGATGAAGCTCCCAATTCTGACAGAAACTCCTACTGCCCCCTTAATCCTCCACCACCTCGTGTCATTGTTGGTTTGTTTCCCCCGTGGACAGCACCGTTCCCCCTCTCTCTCTTGTCCACCCTATGCCGCTCGCTACATTTCCTTGCTAAATATTGATTTGTGGTTGCCGCCCTAACTCCTGCACTGTGAGAACTGAGCTCATCATAGACAATCTTTGATACATTTTTAAAGGGGAGTGGATCGAGACCTTCAGGGTGAAGGTATAAGGCGCCAGGGCCGTCACACAAAGTTGGAGGATGGCACAGTGGGACAGTGACATTCTGTTTGATAGTAAACACGCTCACTCAACGTGGGTGATAGTACTGCTAAGATTGTTTTTAGACCTTCAGTCCAAATATAGAAAAATGCCCTTCTCATAAGTGAAATAACATGATAATACGCTATGTATTGAAAGGGAGTAAATATTTATGTTTACCGTTTATTCATATCTTTGAACATTTGAATACATATTGGAAACAAATGATAGCTGTTTTAATGGGTTTCGGATTCGAAAAGATTGGGTTTCACGCGTCAAGTTCTTTTGCACGTTTATACACCAGACCACTACAGAACACAAGACCTAATGTCAAGAACAAGCTTATCTGTCACCAGGTCGCACAATATTTCTAATGAATACTGCTACTAATGCCCTTTACTGACAAATAATACAACATTTACACTCAAAACTCAATCAGCCACTGCTACACTAATAGTAATAGCACATCATTGTGAGGCAATGTTCATGGGCGTCATTGGACATAAGAGATCACATGATATGGCGTTTGGGCTGAATGCTTTCTTTTCAGCTGACACGAAACAACAGTAAAAACATAAATGAGAAATGAGTGAATTGTTTTTTCCCCCGTTTGTGTTGTCTGAAGAAAGGAGCATACACACAAAAGGACATTAAATTGTTCTTATTGTCAAGCCTAAACCAACCTATCTTATTCAAATATTTATATACTACAATATGTATTTTCAAAATAGTTTTTTTTAAACTTCCTTTACATCAGGGGTCGGGAAACCCATGGCTCGCAAGCCAGATGTGGCTCTTTTGATGGCTACATCTGGCTCTCAGACAAATGTTCGATTATTTTAAATAAGAAAAACATTTATTCAGACTCCTTTGATCTACATATTAATTGCATATAAACAGCATAACAGTGCTATTAAAAAGAATTTAGAGACATAAATATTGTATTTATACACGCTTTTATTTAAGTCACACTGTTTGTATGTTGTATCCATCCATCCATCCATCCTTCCTTCAAATCTTGAAACGTAAAATTAAACCACTTCTGATGGTCCTAGAGATATCAAAATTTTACCACAGATAGATCTTGTATGACAATGCATTGTATCAAAATTTCAGATCGATCGAATTAAAATTAATTAATCAATTTTTAGTTTATCTCTATTTATCACTATTTAGAATGTATAGTCGTCTGCTAGAGTTGACCTCCACGGCTCACTGGTTTCACTCCAGCCTCGTTTACCAAATTCCCGTGTTTACATCAAGGACAGGGGAGATCAGCGCGTTTCAGTCAGTAAATGTTTGTAAATAAAAGCGTGTCCTTTAAAAAAAAAGATTTTTTTTACATTTTACTTATTAGTGTTGAAATTACTAAAATGCTCACATTTACTTGAATTTTTCGTTTTAAACATACAATGTACGGCTCTCACAGAATTACTTCTCAAAATATGTGGTGTCTATGGCTCTCTCAGACGAAAAGTAAAGGTTCCCGACCCCGTCTTTACATGATCGCCCGAAAAGATTTTTTGCCGAAACATTAACTTTTAAAAAGTCCGATTGCAGCCATAAAAGATAATTAGTTCCCAAGACCCGTGCATTTTTTAAAAATTATTTAATTATTTTTTTAATAGTATAAATAATGTGGTTTTTTTTGTGTGAATCTCTTTTTCGCCATTGAAAGTACACATAATTTCTTGGTAAGAGATCATCGTATTACAACAGTGATACTTTTGAGTTCTCATTGCGACGTTTCGGTCACTAATACAAAATCTCAACTTTTTACAGAAGCTAAAATGCTCAGAGTATTGATCGTGGGCCCTTACCATATAGGAGAAGTAGACAACCCTCAAGCGGTTTAATCTTCAACTGTTGGAACTCTCACAGTACATTTTGCAGCTACTTCTCACAACACACGACTCAACTACCTCGAAAGACACTTGTTGAAATATATTCGTTTCCAAAGAATGGGCCACTTATAAGGATGTAATGCTGTGGTTCAAGTTAAATCTATTATTATTATTATCAGTTTCCAAAGAATGGACTTCTTCATAAGACTGTTCAATCTCTAGTTATGTATCCGACGTTGATCGAGATAAAATAAATGTAGGGTGAATATTAAAATGTTCTTGAAATCAGAAGGGTAGCTCTAATCAAATATCAAAACCTTCAAGCTTTTCCTGACAATTTTTTAAAAATATTGTTTTGCACTCGACCATCTTTTATGAATAATTACTAGTCGTCTTAGAGTCAGAAGCACTATAAAATGAAATGAATGGATGCCAGTGAAACTATTCTGCACACGGCACATTACGGTGTTTTATAATATCAACTACGCAGGGCTTAGAAACCTTAATTTAGTATATTATTGAATTAATTTCAAATAAGATCATTAGGAAACCCATTAATTAAATATTTTAATATTAATAGTCATAATAATTGATTTCATTGTAGTCTCGGGGACTTTCGTCATTATTAAATAGGGGACCATCGAAATGATACGTTTTACGGCTATAAAAATAACAAAATGACCGACATGTCATAACTCAATGAAGGTGGAAAACATAGTGCTTTTAACAATGCCGCCATATTGATACAAAAATAATGATTTAAAAAAATGAACACTGGTTTACGCTAAGGGTTGACAAAAAAATGAGACTGGTAATGTAGGTCAAGATGTCTACTACACTAACAAGTGCAGAGATATCACATTTTGTATTACAATCCAGTCTTTTCCATCAGGCGATTGGTCAGAGTGATCCAGATAGCCGGCGTTGAGTCTCAAGTTTGGCCCTCTCGTGTGTTCGGTGACGTAAAAGACTCAAAATAACCGATGAGAAAATGAAAGGCAGACTCAAAGAGACTGACAATTCCCTTCAAAAGGCCGAGAACAGTGTTGATGAGTTAACCGAAGAAGAGATAAACGGCTCTCCACTGTATTAGTTTCCAAAGAACTAGAAGCTCTGGTTCAATTTAAATGTATACCTAGCTATAGAATGGGATTCTTCAAAGAAATGTATTCCTGTGATTCAATTAGCCCTTATATTATTGGTCAGTTATTTGTTGGCCAGTTATGTTATAGTCTTGCATTGTGCTACTTTTCTTTCCGTTTGAAAACAAGTTAATGGCAGACCAGCTGTGACTTAATTAACAACTCTGAACATCGGTTTTGCTTTTCTGCATCGGTAGCTATTTTTTTTATATTGAAAATCAATTGCGCAATTCTTTGTTTATCATTTTATACTTGTTCATACCAGTAGATTTATGTCTTAATTATAGACTACCGGCATAACAACAATCTTCTGCAACTGAAGATTCGTGAAACACTTGCGCTCTACGAATCATCAGTTAGATTAGGTATAATGCCCTGCTTACATAGCTTAATTCTACGCTAATGTTACACAACTGTAAATGCCCCCCCTCCTTTCCTTTTTTCTACTTGCTGTATTTACATAATTTAATTGTATGCTAATGTTATACAAGCGTAAATTCCGCGCCTTTTCTACTTGCCATATTTACATTGCTTCATTCTGCGCTAATGTTACACAAGTGTAAATGCCTCTATATTAGCCATATTAATGTAGCACCTTTCTTTGCAAATGTAACACAAAAGTAAATGACCCCCCCTCCCCCATTCTCCCGGTTACCATTTTCTCTAGACCCTTCCACAAAGAAATATTTAAAAAGTAGTTCAAGTTGTACACAAGTTGCAATTAAAGTTTGAAAAAAAGCCATCACATAGGCGATCACATCATATTTGTGTAATCTCTTTAACTCTATCATAGGCGATCACATCCTATTTGTGTAATCACTGTAACTCTAACATGGGCGATCACATCCTATTTGTGTAATATATGTAACCCTTACACGGCCGATCACATCCTATTTGTGTAATATATGTAACCCTTACACTTACACAGGCGATCACATCATATTTGTGTAATATTTGTAACCCGTACACGGGAGATCACATCACGCGGGTAAAAGGTGTACCACTTTCAAACATTACCATTAGAGCATTGATCGTGGACACTTGGGATTTAGAAGAACATTACAGCCTGACATAAACGTGTTCATGAATCTAGACATGTAGCACCATTAGTTCAATCATTAAACATTGAAACACTAGAGGATAGAACAACAAAGAGTTCAAAGAGCAAAGTAGTAATAATACATAAGGCAATCAATTCTAACGTGGAGAGACAACACAAAGACAAACTAATACAACCCTCAGATTGACATATGGATAAAAAACACTTCTATTATTACGTATGCAAAAACAAACATACAGCTTCTCGTTCTTCCCGTCTGTTTTCCTGATCAAACCAGAAAACCAACACTGCATCAACATTTAAAACTCTAATACAAATGTAAGACTAGACATAAAGATGTATAAGCGTAGAAAGCAATAATCTTCTGAAAAGAAGGAGCGTCTGTAACAGATAAGATAAGATAAGGCCTGTCACTTCATTTCAGTCTGGTACTGTTCGGCTCGTCCATTAGACCTGAGAATTGTCGGTTCCAACGACTCGACCCCAAACAAAAGGACCCCGTTATTAAGACCCCCCGATAAAATGAATCTCGACAGTATGGCCCACGATAATTCGCCCCCCCCCCGGGATGTTAAGGCCACAGGCAGCTGAAGATCTCTACAGTGAAGACAGTGTGATCATAATGAACTTGATACTTGATTTGTTGTTTTTGAAAAGTTTTCCAGATAATTTCCTTCAAATTTTAAGTATATCTTTAAATATATCCAACCGACGCCGCGCAGCAGTTTATGATTACCTTGCAGAAAATCGGGTAAAGTATTGCACACAAAAAACGGACGCTGTGCAACTTTTCACACGAGATTTTTTTTACTTTGCACATGGACAAACAAACCTTAGAGGAATCATTGGTCTTAAGTGATATAGATTATTCCGTGTTTTAGAAAAGACTGCCTATCAGAAGCTTCAATGACTTGATTTTTAAAACATTGTAATTATATCTTTTTCACTAGGCGACAGGCTTCATGGAGTTAGCAGTCCCCTATTCCAGTATAGAGGATGTACACACCGTCTCCAGGTGGGATGCGGGACAAAAGTTTTGTCTACGCATAACAATACAGGATGGCTCCGTACTATTGCAAGTAAGTCAACCATTGGCATTTGGTAGTCAAAGTCCAAACACTATAAGACTTTATTCTTTCAGATGTATCCCCATCGTGACTCAGTTTTTCTTTATTCACAGCATGTTGTTTATTATCATGAGATAAAACTTGCCAGATTGATCTAATGACTTTTGTCATATATCGAATGACTTAAGCATTTACCGAGAATGACTTAATCATGTACGGAATGACTTAATCATGTACCGAATAGTAGATTCTATAATGCATGGTGTGTGAGCAGTGTCTAGGATGGCTCGCTGGGAGCTGAGCAAGTATTTAATCCCACCTCTCCCCCACCACCAAGGGCTGTATCCATTTCTTTTAAACATAACCTCTTTTTTTTTAAATTGCCCACTCCCCAATATTTATTTAATGTGGATTTAAGTAAAATGAACGTCATGACCCATGTTCCTTTTAAGCTGCGCAGATATCTGAACGGCGCCGCGCTGCAATTTAGGATTATCGCGCAACAAATTTTGTAAACTATTGCACAAAAAATGGATGCTATGCAACTTTGCACAAGAGTTTTTTTTACTTAGCACACGGTCCAACGACCTTTAGGGGGAACATTGGTCATGACTATTGTGTTAGAAAGAGCCAAACTCAACTTGTGCACATTTTAATGAATCATTTTGATACTTATTTCTCAGCTTTGAACTGGATTTCCTATCTGATGAGTTTTGAGGCTTGTTATTGAAGACATTATCATTATGAGAGAAGACATTATGAGTGTACGCAAGAATGTGCTGTATAGGAGGAGCGTCTGTAATATATAAGATAATATTCTTTACTGTGAAACAGATAATGAAATGTTATGTGAGTGTTAAGGGATGGTTTAAGCTATGACAAACTATAAACTTTATTCCGTGTCAGAACAAACAACGCAGCACTAACTTTACCCACCTGGTGGGTTTACTTCTTCGAATCTTGGCAGACGGGGAGTTTGATAGCCGCATGACAGTCTTAATTAAACAACCCGTAAAAACACAGTTTTTGACTATAAATCCCTTATTTATGAGGCATAACTAAAAGTATTGATTATGTTCAATATAATACGCACCGTGCGACAAACATTGGCAGACTGAACGTGTCTGAACTCTCCTTGCTGTAAAACACGGGCTTGTGGTCATCAATGGCTGGAGTGAACTCCAGTGACACGCGGAGGTCAACCATAGCAGACTAAAAATTCATTAATTTAATTACCGTACATACGATCGATCTGAAATTTTTATACAATGCGTTGTTAGGGGACACAAGTCTATGTGCAAAATTTCAGCTCAATAGCATCACGGGAAGTGGGCCATTTTTACTTTTGTTTTTTCACCCGACCGACCGACCACGACAAGACGGTGAAGTTCATATAAGGGATTTAAAAATGTGAAACGAATTCAATAGGCCTTATAATACTTTAGTAACATTCATGTCCGCACACCGATAATTGTCATTTATTTCCCTTTCAATATTAGTGTATAGATGGCAGGGTTGGCTAGACCCGAAGTAACTGATAGTTTTTTTTTAAATACAAAAAAATTGTTGAGAGCCGCATTGAAGCACTATAGTTAATTAAACCTGGCTTGGAAATCTTTCAGTAATCCTTGTAACTCATATTTGTTAAATTGTAAGCGAGCCGCAGTGTGAACAAAGAAGAGCCGCATGCAGCTCACTAGCCGCGGTTTGGCCAACGTTGGTTTATGAAATGATGTACGATGTTTTCCAGACGACACGCTCGTTTTGTGATACCATGGCAGTTTATTGGTGTGCTTTGTTTTCACACAAATATCAAATATCCCTGAGCGGGCGATTACGCCCATGGGACTCAACATTTAGCAACTGGCCCTAGGTCAGTTTTTATGTCGGGAGTATTAGCGCAGCTATATCGTCGTAATAACACTAGTGTAGTCTATGGAATTAGCCATCGGTTATGTTCTATCGTCACAATGACACACTGGTGTACTCTATATAATTAGTCATCGGTTATGTTCTATCGTCACAATAACACACTGGTGTAGTCTATATAATTTAGCCATCGGTTCTGTTCTATCGTCACAATAACACTAGTATAGTCTATAGAATTAGCCATCTGCACTGTTAGATTGTCACAGTACCACACTAGTGTATCCTATAGAATTAGCCAGCCATATGCACTGTTACTTGGGATTAACTGACTGAAGTATTATCTATAGTATATATGAAGTAGTGTATTATGACATCAGTCACATTTACGTGGTTAGAGAGCGAATGGCGAGAGACGGACGGTCGCTTATTTGTCTTTTATTTGTTATGTTTTTAAAAACGTTATATTGTAACTTGATTTATAGGTTACTATAGAAAAGTTCATGAAAAGTTAACGGAGCTCAAAATTTCTTATTTTTAAAAGCTCAATCACAATCTCAGAAGACGAGACTCTCCGACAACAGGATTAGACTTCGAATGCACTCTAACGGCTCCATTCCATTTAGTCGCGTCAAATTTATGACCTCACTGACGTCATCAGAATTTTTTTAGAGACGGTGCTGCCTTGTGGTGCGGCACGAACATTTAACAAAGGCCAATATGTCAATAATTAATAAGACAGACCTCAAATATTTTGAAATGCGGGTGCCTAATAGATCAAAAGTGACTCCATTCAGTTGAAATATAATAAATCGATTGAAGAAAATACAAAGGAAAGAAAATGTAGATGTAAGGTATTCTTATACTTTTTATCAAGTATTTTATCATGCAATGGATACCAGCGGTGTAGCGTGGGTATGTGCCACCCGGGGCAGAACCCAGGTTTGCCGCCCCTCCCCCCGCCCGGAAAATTTTGATGCTATAAAGAAAAGATACTTTTTATTAGAAAGAAAATAATAATAAGGGACTCTACATTTTTATATTAGAAATAAATACATGTAAAAAAGCTTTCATTACTTGAAAAATAATTTAAGTTTTCTGATTTTCCTCATGGCACAATCTTTATGTAGAAATGTTGTCAGCAACTTCTTTCGACATAACATGGCTAAACATCCGCTTTGATCGCCAAAATTTGCTCCCTCATTCTTTGACTGGAAGGCTCGATTAAAATAATAAGGTCTTCACATTAAATTTTAGCAAATCTCTAAGCTTCATTTAAGTATTCCATTAGAATATATGTGAGTAGTCTCTGCAAAGATTTTTAGCACTATAATTTGTAAGTAAATTTGGGAATCATTGATTTTATGAAGATATGTTTCCACATAGTCAGTTTTTACAAATGTCAATTTTTTTAAAGGCAAACAAAAAAAATAAATTTTCATTGTGGCTTGCAAAGTTCCTGGCGAGAGAGCAAATTATTAGCGATAATAATGTCAAACATTCTAAAAATAACTTTTTGCCACATTTGCCAAAACTTTGATAATGTTGAGCCCTTGTTCATAAGTACACTTATTTTATGGATTTAGTTTATGCCAGTTGTTAATTCCTTTAGATAAGGTATTTTGTACATTAGTATTATATTTATTTTTAATTTAGGATAATAATCACTTAACTACGCAGCAATTTTTCCACAGTAGCTTACATTCTCGCGGTAACCGTCTCTTTGGAGTGAGGTCCGTGTCTAACTTGGAGAAGTTAATATTAACATGTTTGACACTCTCAATCTTGCAAATCGGTACATACGGGCAATTTATTTTTTATCAATTACGTCCATAAATGTTGTTGAAATTGTATTGGTTGTAATGGGAATTTAACGGATACATCAACATTTGCTTCTACAAGTTGAGCTGCTGACAAACCAGCACATCAGTGTCGTGTTGTTATACTACTCCAGCCTCTTGGTTTTTCAAAGTTCAGTAGCATTAGTATGAGAAGACTTAAGATTCATCATGGCATTTGAAGTTTTAGCATTAGAAACTTTCACGTATTTTAATATAGTTTCTTCAGTTTAAAAATTAATTTTTAGCTTGAGGTTTCTTTTATTTTATTTAAATTTATATTAGCGAATTTTTTTTCCATAAGCTAATTAACAATGAGGAATGGGCCGCCCCAACAAAGTGCAGCCCCGGGGCAATCGATCGGCTCATATTTAAAATTTATTTATTTATTTATTTATTTAAGTCTATATTTTCAATTTTAAAAAAAGCAGAGGGATGTCCCTTAGCGTTAGGCCAAAGTGAGTCAGTCATACATAATTGAGGGTAAATATATATATGATTTAAGGTCGGAAATGTTTATTTATGTCAAAGAATCCTACACCCCTGTAGAAGAAGGCTTAGATAAATGACAGTGTTGTACACTCTATTGTTAGCTATTAAATTATTCATTTTAAAAACCATGTTGTTGACACTTGATATTTTGGTGTGAAAATACCAGAGGTCAGTAACAAAATAAAATTTAGCCTCTAATTTAAGTTAAAGGGGAAAAAAACGGTTTTAGAGTAGAGGATGAGTTTCCTGTGATGAATGCGGATGACACGTGTCAATGCTATTGGTGGGACAAGGTCATCACGACCCCGTCTGCTATTTGACATTGACGCCTGGGACGTTTTCCCACAGCACTGCAGCCCGACTGCCACCTTTATCCATTGTGGTAATAACTTTGTCGAGAGACTTAAGTCACTTTTAATTGCTTCGTGACCCGAGGAATGCTTTTTGAGGCAACTATTTTCCTGTAGTAATACTTGCTCATAAAAATAACTGAATACGCTCATCATTTGACGTTGGCCTAATGTCCGATGGATTTCATGGCTATCAGGAAGTTAACAGTGCATCGTTATTGGTTCATTATAATCTTTTGTCTAGTAGCCTTACAGAGTTATTAAAATTGTATTTCCTACACCCTGTGAGGTCCGTGAAAAGGTACTGTGGTTTCTTGAGCTGAATTTCGTATAGGGTTTGTAATTTATGGTTTGTGGAACGTTTATATTGAACAAACAAACAAAAAAGGAAGGGTAGGGGCGTAAAAACTTGTTATGTTGTTTTTTCATTGGGGTTGGGAGTTTTGTGGGGTGTGTCTTATACAAGAAAATAGTTAAGTCTGTGTACAAAGACAGTGTTTTTTTTCCCTCAATTTTAATTGCGTTTTTAAATCTACCGCAAGATGAATATTAAATTTAAGAGGGCAAGAAATGTCTTCCAGTGTCTCGTCAGCTTGGGCTTTGGATATTTACACTAAAAAAAGATAGAACAAAAAGAAGGGGTGGGGGGCTGATTACATCACCCGGGGGGTACCAGTGTAGAAACTTAAGTATATAGTCTTGTCACATCTGTGATAGACATGAAACACTCCGTCATGCCCCCCAACCCCAACTCAACGTGATATTTAAAGTCCATTTAAATTTGGTTGTAAAAAAAAAGTATATGTTAAGATTGATACCAAATGCAAATAGATGCTGATGTCATGTTGTTATTGTGTTTTATCAAACATTTTTAGAAAGCTATTGAACTTCAGTTTAACTTAATTTTTCCCCCATTATATTTAACGTTTGTCACGTTAATGTTATTTTCTTGTCATTTTTATAAAAATACAAGTTAAATCGTATCACAACTTTATAGAATATTTTCAAATGACAGAAAACTTTGCAGCGGTGCAACGCTGAAAATATTACTTGTACATCTTTGAAACCTTGAATTTGTCTATCTTAGGTGTTAGGTCTTAGGTGTTAGATGTCTGGACTTCTATCTTAGGTGTTAATTGTCTGGACTTCTATCTTATGTGTTAGATGTCTGGACTTCTATCTTAGGTGTTAAATGTCTGGACTTCAATCTTATGTGTTAGATTTCTGGACTTCTATCTTAGGTGTTAGATGTCTGGACTTCTATCTTATGTGTTAGATGTCTGGACTTCTATCTTATGTGTTAGATGTCTGGACTTCTATCTTAGGTGTCAGATGTCTGGACTTCTTTCTATCTTAGGTGTTAGTGGCCTAGATTTTAAAACAAAGCATTGGTTGTGATGATGTTTTCCAAAAATCAAACCATTTGCACTTTAGCTGGATCACTCTGCATTGACATGAATAAATGAGTAATTCCCGTTCATTTAAGAGGAATGTGCTTGATAATGTTGTTTTACTGCGGCTAGGAAATGAAGTAATTCTGTTTATGTGTCTGATGCCACGGCTCTGAGCTCAGCTTAGTATTGTGTTTATTAAAATCTTCTTTAAAAGTTTAAATTATTTTAATGATAATACTCGATACACCTAACCACTACGATGTGGCCGCATGTATTAGCACCTCGTTGATTGACATGGAGTATCTGGACTGCAATTGAACGTGTCAGGAAGAGTGACGGGGTGGTTTTGGATTATTTGCGAACTGAAATGTCAAACAATTGTTTACATTTTATATGACCGCCATCCTCCACAACTGAACATTCACATCACAGAACGTTGGTTGGGTTTCATATCACTCTTTAGTTTATGTACAATTCCTAAACAATGAAGTCCGCCAACTAGACCTGTTTTGACATCAGTTCTTTAGAACACGTTGTTGGCGTTGGTCTCATATTTTTATTTCTTAAATATACTTTTCGCTCGCCTTTGTCATCAAAGTTATCGCTATGTCTCCTTCTCTGTCCGCTTTACTTAGGAGGTGTGAATTAAAGAGTCTGTAGATCAGCGGTCAGCGAACAAGGGCAAATTACCCAATTTGGGGTAAAAAAGGAATTCTTGGGGGTAATGCAGATTCATTGAGGACATATAAAATCCCTTAGATATACAATGTATTCAAAATCCGTCGCGTACGCTTGGAATATAAACTCACTATTGAACCGGTTCCTTCCAGATAACTTATTTTTAAATACGTTATCTATGAACATTTCTTATCCACGTGCTATACAAAAACAAGGATAACATGTAATCAGGGTATGAGTGAGCCTGACAGGACATAACAAAACAGCGAACGTTTCGGCAAAGAGCCTTCCTCAACGAACAAATAGTACACAAATAAAACGAATATAAAGAATTAAAAAACTTAGCTGCGGTGAAATCCAAAGAGAGCCATCAAAAATATCTACGCATAATCCTTTTCAGATTAATTTTTAGACACTTGTCTGGCTTATAAAACTCACAATAAGCTTTTCGGCTGGGGCTTGGCCCCAGACCCGTTTGTGTGTGTGTGTGGCTTACGACGCTCCCCATAACTCTCAAGTCGGTGGGCAGGATCGCGCCTTCGAGGGTAACGTCAACAATTTTTTTTATATTTTGGGGTAATGGGTTAAAAAGTTCACCGACCCCTGCTGTAGATGATCCACCGCAAGCTGTGAGATTGTCTGTGACACTCGATCTACAGCCGGCTTGGGAGACCTCTGGCTCTGTAACAGACTGTATCTCATCTAGCAGCAACGCCATCTCCTCCAATAGTTTGATGATCTCTGTCATTATGACACTCGATCTACAGCCGGCTTGGGAGACCTCTGGCTCTGTAACAGACTGTATCTCATCTAGCAGCAACACCATCTCCTCCAATAGTTTGATGATCTCTGTCATTATTAAGTGTGTGTGATGATTCAGCGCCATCGTTTTGTTGCCGAAACAGTGTCGTGACAGCGATAAAAATCTAGATTCCCAAACCGTTACAACTGTCATAGTGCTTTTCGTCATCACGGCATTTGCTCATCAGAGCATTGTTTACCCACCGTTACAACCGTCATAGAGCTTTTCGTCACCACGGCATTTGCTCATCAGACCAGTGTTTACCCACCGTTACAACCGTCATAGAGCTTTTCGTCACCACGGCATTTGCTCATCAGACCAGTGTTTACCCACCGTTACAACCGTCATAGAGCTTTTCGTCATCACGGCATTTGCTCAACAACCATTGTTTACCCACCGTTACAACCGTCATAGAGTTTTTCGTCATCACGGCATTTGATCAACAACCATTGTTTACCCTCCGTTTCCCATCCGTTATTATAGGAATTATTTAAAATATAAAAGTAATTATGGATTTTTAAGGGATTAAACTCTTTCAATAAAATTGTAATAAACAGAGAGGTCTCATGAAACACGGTGCGTCTTTGAGTCATCAATGTATGATGAAGTCGTATTCACCTGGTTATTTTGATGGTTGTTGATAATAACGCTGATTTGTGCCGTATTGATATGGCTCACCTACTTTATTTCTCATATTTCCCTGCATTTCATCCTTCTTCTCTTCATATCAACCCTCTTATTTCATCTATTACTATTTTGTGTGTCCTGTCCTCACGGCACCCTATCTGTTCAACTCCTCCCATCTCTCCACCTTAGGGCTCTTCTCCTTGGCAATAGTTGAAATTGATCTCTGTGTACACCGCCCTCTAAAAATATCATATTTTGAAGCTCGTCGAGCCAGGAGACAAACTCAATTATTGCATGTTGGCGGACACCATGTCTTCTTAATCTTTAGAGCGGAGCTACAATGTAACAGAGGCGGAGATAGGATATTTTAGGCCCGGGGGCGCAAGTATAAAATTGGCGTCCCCCCCCCGGTTAGTTAATATCTTACACATATTACAATGTGACCTTGCAAGTCTCATTTTGGCGGTCCTAAACCTTGGCGCCCGGGGACATATGTATCATCTGCCCCCTTGCTACGCCTCTGTTATGTATTGAGGAAAACTGTTTACAAAAATTAATCACTACTCAGGTATTTGAATTTGGAATAAAAAATGTTATAGTTAAAAACAAACTTTAAAATGTATGAAAGCAGTAATGTAGAAAAGCACTTTATTTCGCTATAACTTTTATTACAATCATCTCTTTTTTAAGTTTAAACTGCTTTTGGTAGTAAACTCCTTTTAAAAGATCTGATTTATTCAATGATTTTCGGTATGTTCGTATTAATTTAATGCTGATAGTTTTCAAGTCGTAGAATCTTTTAGTTTTACAATGCTTTCACAAATCCAGGTTACAATGACTTGGCTCAGCCTAAAACTAACGATTAGAATTTAACGACCGCCTGCTGTCCGTTATCAGCGTCTAATTGTCGAAATCCCTTTCCGCACACCCCCACTGCCCCGCTTCCTCCCAACAGTTACTGTAAGCAAAGGGGAGTCACTTTGTTGTGGTTTTTAAAAGTATATTTTAAATCAACTCTTCTAATTTCCTTTTCACTCAGCCCGCCAACTCCTTGTCCCCAATTTCACCAATGTAGTATCTCCCCCTTGTAAGAACTGCTAAACTGTAGCGTATATTTTCTCTTATGTTTCAGACCAACAATCACCAATGTATTACATCCCCCTTGTAACAACTGCTAATCTGTGACGTATATTTTCTATTGTGTTTCAGGCCAACAATGCCTACATCAGAGACCAGTGGCTGCACTCCATACAGTGGAAAGTAAGTGTAATGATAGTCAGTGTCTCTTTTGGGGCACAGCAAGACGATTCCATGTACATTTAATCGGGGTATTTTAGCTTTTTCAACTCAGCCCTGCATAAAGCTTCATTTTAGCTGAACCCATGTCTGGTCTAGAAGTATTGACTTCTCTCGGTGGTCTTCAGCTGGCTTTCGCACCAACAGATCCTGCACTGACCAGATAGCGACACTACGCATCATTCTAGAGCAGTCACTAGAGTGGAACTCGCCGCTCTATGTCAACTTTGTTGACTATGAAAAAGCCTTCGACAGTGTTGACAGGCAAACCCTGTGGAGATTGCTAAGGCATTACGGGGTGCCACAGAAGATTACGGATATAATCAGAAACATGTACGGAGGGATAAACTGTCGAGTTATCCATGGCCAGCAGGTGACAGATGCTTTCCAGGTGAAGACTGGTGTGAGACAATGTTGCTTGCTGTCACCATTCCTCTTCCTGTTAGCCATTGACTGGGTGATGAAAACATCTACACAGCAGAAATGGAATGGCATCCAATTGACCTTGTGGGATCAACTTGATGATCATGACTTTGCTGATGATCTTGCCCTTCTTGCACATACCCAACAACAGATGCAGGAGAAAACAAACATTGTCGCAGCCACTTCTGCTAGCATGGGTCTCAACATACACAAAGGGAAGAGTAAAATCCTCAAGGTTAATGCCATCAGTACATCACCCATTATGCTTGAAGGAGAAGCCCTTGAGGAGGTGGACAGTTTTGTTTACCTTGGCAGCGTGGTAGATAAACAAGGTGGTACAGATGCTGACGTCAAAATAAGGATCGGAAAAGCAAGAGCAGCCTTCCAGCAACTCAAGAATGTTTGGGTCTCCAACAACTTAGGCAGCAAGTTAAGAGTAAGGATTTTTAACGCTATGGTGAAACCTGTGCTGCTATATGGAGCCGAGACATGGAGAACAACGGCCGTAAACCTGACCAGAATCCAGTACTTCATCAACAATTGTCTAAGAAGGATTCTCAGAATTCACTGCCCAGACAAAGTCAGCAACCGGGAACTGTGGCAGTGGACAAAACAAGCCCATTGAGGAAGAGATTCTCCAGAAGCGGTGGAGGTGGATTCGTCATACACTAAGAAAACCTGCTTCTAACACAACAAAGCAAGCCCTGAAATGGAACCCTTAGGGTAAGCGGAAAAGAGGCCGTCCAAGAAACACTTGACGCCGAGAATTTGAGGCACACATCAAGAGAATTGGCCATGAATGGAAGATCTTGGAGAAGCTGGCCCAGGATAGAGATTAGAGATGCCTGGAGGTCTCTCGTAGGTGGCCTATGCCCTTGGAGGAATCGCAGACACTGACGATGATCGGTGGATGCCCCTCATGGACAAGAAGGCTCGACCTGCATAAAGCTTCATTTTACTTGAACCCATGTCTGGTCTAGAAGTATTGACTGCTCTCGGTGGTCTTCAAAGTGGCTGTGACTGCCCATTGGAGGTGGCGGGAAAGCCGTTGGGAGGGTTTTTTTATGTGACCTCTGGAACCTAAATACTACATCCCAATGTTGCTATTTTTGAAATACTAGGCCTGTGACTCAATGTCGTCATTTTAAACACCAGTCTAAATGATTGACTTATTTTTATTTATTTTTAAAAATTGATATTTGAAAAATTAACTTTGCAGAATATTACAAGAACAATTGGCAAAAAATATTATGGGGTTTACTTCAAAGACAAATTGAATACACTCTTAATTTAAAAAATAAAACTTCGAAATTAGATCAGATAATTCTCAGTGTAGACGAATAAAGTCAATCTTCTACTTACATAACTTGTAACCCTTTACTTACGATTAAAACCTGCTCTAAATCTCATTTAGCCCAGTCTTTGGGATTCGGGCATGTAGTAAAGTTGGAATTTTCAAAGGCGAGGACTGAAAAATACTTTTTAATTTTAAAATATTTAAAGTTACGTGTTTAAAAAAAACAAAAACAACTGATGGTACATACTGTAAATCGCTACTTTGTAATGAAATACGAAAAAAGTCAGCGTTTTTTTACAACTGTCATTTTTCAGCTCAACGCTAGTTTTAGCCTTATTATTGTACAGTTACTTTTTGAATTCTGATTCATGGTCCCTCTCTTTAGTTGCAATGTAGTCTCTATTTCTAATACTCAAATTGATTCATAAACTGTGTCTAAAAAATATTTCTAATATAAATAAATATTTGAAAAAGTTAGGGGAAACAATGATATTAAATGCTTTGTGTTTTTGTCAATTTTCAGCGACACATTTTCAGATCTGAAAGACTTCTGAAAAATGCAAGAAGACCAGAAATCCTTGTTAAAGAAATAAAGGTAAAGATACTGATTCATTGTTTAATCATCATTTTGATTTTAATTATTTTATTATAGTCTTAATTCTTTTGGAGTGTGCGCTGCAAGAACTTTCTCTACCGAAATATGCATGTTCCCTTTGTGAGGTTTTAATACCTCGTATTAAATTTTTAATAACTTTTAAAATTTATTTTTCTATGATCTGAACACAGTGCATACATTTGATACAGATTTAGGGGTCTAAAATTCCTAGATTTCTATGGTATTTTTAAACCGTAGAATGGAATTACCTGAGATTTCAGTAAATAGGCCCTGAGGTTCAAAACGGACAATTGATGTTACATGATTGAAAATGTTGTACCAACTAAAGGTCCATCTGCGTTAATATGGAAAAGGAAATGGATGTGCAGGCTCAAAAAACGATTATTTTCCCCCGGAAATAATTTCCTTAAAAAATTTCCGAAAATAATACAATTACAATTGCAGTTTTACGTTTATCGTTTAAAATTTTATGTTTAGCGACAATTAAAAAAACAAAAAACTTTATAATACTTAATGACAGTGACGATTCATCAAAAGTTTCGGTATGTAGGTTCAATAATTGTTTAACCTAATATAAGCCCATGTGCCTGTAGACGTAAAGACTCTCCGTATACAAGCCCATGGGCTTATGCTCGGGTGGGCCTATTTACAGAAAGAAAATGTGCTATTTATCCCTGGTTCGGGATTCTCATCGGTCTGAGATTGCAGCTATTTGTGTGTATGTGAGTGTTTCTATTTTTTTAGTGCCAGTCGTTCGATTTCAATCTAAGGGAAATCTCTGCTTCTATGTATTTTTGCCATCTTTAAGGGAAATCTCTGCTTTTCTGTATTTCTGCCATCATAAAGAAAAATCTCTGGTATTGTGTATTTCTGCAATCATTAAGGGAAAACTCTCCTTCTGTGTATTTCTGTCATAATTAAGGGAAATCTCTGCTTCTGTATTGCTACCATCATTAGCCAGGTAATAAACCTTATCTCGACCCCGTCCCTAGTTGATGTGGCCATATTGAGAAAGCGGAAGTTAGCAGTTGACACTGCTCAAGGGAGGCAACAGTGCTCTCTAACAGTATCGAACGTCAGATTACAGTAATGCAATAACATCCACCTTCTCTCACTAATAAAAGGAAAGGCACGCCATTTTACATTCCGATTATAGTCATGCAACACAATGAATTAGCAAATCTTCCGCGACATCTCGCTTATTATAGAGAGATGAGACATGCATATTTCAAAAGGCAGCATATTTAACTATGCCACGTTTTAGTTTGATAATTGCCCCTGCTATTTGGTGGGATGTGGGGTCCACTGACGTCAGAGCTTTACAGAGAGATATGTATATGTTTAGCCTTTACATTTACATAGCGTATATTCCGGCGTATAAGACGACTGGGCGTATAAGACGACTCCCTACTTTTCATGTTAAAATATAGGTTTTAAGCTATTTTTGCCGTATAAGACCACCCTTCTTCCAACTGACTTTCAGTTTGAAACTGGCTTCATGTTTCTTTCTTCTTGCTGGTGGAGACATGATGGGGTCTTGACTGTTAGCCATTTATAAACTGTACTGTATTACGGTACTGTTGCTGTACAGTATGAACGACACAAATACGATTAGACGATACCCGGCGTATGTGACGACCCGGACTTTTGCGAAGATTTTATGGGTCCAAAAGTAGTTTTATACGCCGGAATATACGGTAGTTTCATTGCTGTCACACAAAAAAATGTGTTTTTCTATAACATATTTGTCGAACAATGAACATTGTAATTTATTGTTCCCTCAGAGATTGTTATTTAGATTTTATGGAGAGCTAACAATGGGGTCTTGATCAAAAACACTAAAATGTAGCCATGACACTGTTGTCTGATAATCGATCTATGGCGTGTATTTTTAATCACATGCTTTCATTTAACTTAAGGGATAAAGAATTAACCATTTACATAAATCATGAGCCGTGCTTTCATATTAAGACTTTAAACAATTTAATTAAAGCGGAAAGAAAAAAAATTATACATTTATTTCTTTTTTTTAGTACTAAGGGAACAAAAGTGCTAGTGTTTTTTTTTAATGTGTTTTATATATGTGTATTCAGTTCTTGCTTAAATCACTAACTTCAATGTTAGTTGCAAAAGGATCTGTTATCTATGTTGCCAGCTCTATTGATATTGGGTACCAAGAACCATAGGATGATCATGAAGTAAGGGGCCATTTAAAAAATTAGTACGCACTAAAAGTCATATTTTCGTGCCCCCTGCCCCTTTTTGCACCCCGTACATTTTTGGGACCCCCTCCCATATGCGTACGTACAAATAAGCTCCCCCAAATAGTACAAAAATAAAACGAATATAACGAAAGAATTTGTTTTTAAAAACCAGCTGCGGTGAAATCCGATTAGTCCAGTAGAGAAAATTCGTTTTATTTGTGTACTATTTGTTCGTTGAGGAAGGTTCTTTACCGAAACGTTCGCTGTTTTGTTACGTCCTGTCAGGCTAACTCATACCCTGTTTATATGTTATACATTTACTTATTTAAAAACCTGGTTACAGTCTCACCCCCATTATTTTCATGTTGGCAATAAAGTGGTAAAAGAACGGGCACAAACAGACATTTTTAAAAATAAAAAAAAAGCAATGTTTACGCTGGGGCTTGAACCCAGGACCTTCCTCGTATGATGCGGAGGTGATAACCAATACACTACGAATCTCACGTTATTCTGTGAAGGACCAATGCAAGTGAAAGCAAGAGCTTTGTTGCTACCCACTTCCACCCCCCCCCCTTTATTTTTTCGTTTCATCCCACCACGCTTTTCAACAGTGATTAGTTGACCCCAGCGAGGGTCATTCGTCATGCTCGGTTGCACATACTTGCAGCTTGCCTCGCATGGTCCCACCATGAAGAGAATTATTATATCACATTATTGTATATCATTCTTGACTCAGACGGTCGCGAAAGCCGTTTGCAGCCTGAGCGGTTTACGTCACTAGGCTTAGTATTGTGCAAATTAAATTTTTTGTGCACACGTACACATTCAGTCGTGACCCCCCTCCCTTCCCCATACGCATCTGTACGCTAAATCCCGTTAAGTAATCACCCCCTCATTGCGTACGTAATATATGGATGGCCCCTTAGTGATAAAATGCAGTTGAATAGTGGTTACCATCAGCTGCTTGATGTCATTCTCAGAATTCGATCAATTTGAACACATTTGAAGATCTTCTTAATCCATGATGCTCATGGATGACTTTGTTAGATAAGTCAGGATCCAGGATTATGCACATGGATGCATATGTTAGATAAGTCAGGATCCAGCATGATGCACATGCGTTAGTTAAGCCAAGATCTAGCTTGATGCACATGGATGCTTGCGTTAGATAAGTCAGAATCCAGCTCTTAACCATATTTGCGTTTCCACTTTTGTTCAAGTTCAAGGGTGAAATATGTTCATGAACTCAATCAAAAACATGTCCGTTATTTATCTGTGTAGGTTGTGGGGAGGGTGCGGTGACCTGCCTATGATTGTAGCAGTCGAGTTGGTGAAGTCACGTTAGTGGTGGGGTAGATGCACCAAGCCGTGTGATTTATCATGTGGATTTTTATCAGAAAACTATGAACCTGCCATGGTAAACGGATGCATCGCTTGGACCGATGTGTCATTAATGGAGTGCAATGACCTCTGAAAGGTGTATTAAAACTTTATTTTAAAGGGGTCACGTTTTGGTAGGTTTACTGGCTGACTTAAGTCCTGGTTATATATAGTTTGTTTAATGGTCAGGGGTAAGATATGCTTGGATGAACATATCACGTAATGGTTTTTGCTTAAATAATTGGTAGTATTAAATATGGTATTAATTATGGAGACTCTGCCACTACTCAGTATCCTTGGTCTGCGAAAAAAGTAACTGAAGAAAAAAAGCGTTTTGTTAAGGGGAAAAAAACAGTAAGAAAGTTATTAGAATTTTATTATTTATTTTATTATTTATTTTATATTTGCCTTAATGTATTTTTAATTATAGTTGTTGTTTTTTTAAATTTGTGAACCCATATAAATGTTTATTGTAGACTTAATATGAGTACATTCGAAAAAGAAACGACTCATTGGGGGCGTGATTTGATCGGGGTTATAATGTATTTTATGTGTTTTATGTATAAAATAATCGCACATACATTACACGCAGTAATCAAATAAGCACACATTGGCTAAAAGCTAATTGAAGAAATGACTTTTCACTGAGACTCACCCATAAACTTTGCAATTTCATTCTCACCTGTAGTCCCGTGTGGTTACGGTGTTTTATAAATTTTTATTCATTGACGTTTCTGTGTGTTGTTAATAATCTGGCCGATACAGAGTACAAGAATTACAATGTAAGAAAGAGGCATAGTGCCGTGATACACCCAATTGTAGTTCTATTCTATACATGCATCAATGGATTCAATGTGCAAAAAGGGCGTTGGTCCGAAAGATATAAAACTTACATGCTCCTCTAGTTATCTTTATCTTATCTTATCTATACAGACGCTCCTTCTATGCAGAAGATAATTGCGTCCACAGACCATGACAGATGATCTGTTGGCAAGTGAAGCAGCGTTCACAGGCCACGGCTTTGTGGGTTCCACGCATTACCCAGCCGCCTAACTAGTGTTAGGTACCCATTCGGAGCTGGGTGACTCAAGAACGCCCTAGGCACCGGGAACAAGTCCTTGCCGTCACATGGATTCGAACCCGTGACCATCGGTACGCCAGTCGAGCGCGCTGCCACTAGTTGCTTTCAATGACCTCTGAAAGGTGTATTAAAACTTTATTTTAAAGGGGTCACGTTTTGGTAGGTTTACTGGCTGACTTAAGTCCTGGTTATATATAGTTTGTTTAATGGTCAGGGGTAAGATATGCTTGGATGAACATATCACGTAATGGTTTTTGCTTAAATAATACCACTTAGACTTTGATTATCCATTTGTCTGGAGATTATTAAATACAGTTATAGAAAGTTTGATTTAGTTATTTTCCGTGAATTATTTTTTTTAAAACCAACTTTCTTCGTACTTTTAATATTTTCAAGTTTCCCGTGTTTACAAAATTATTTTCTTGGAATATAACCTCAACCAATCAACCCGCAGGACTTCATTAGCAAATAAAATTGTTTTTTTTTAAAATCCACCTGGCTACCCCCCTCCCCCAGGTTTAACTCTCATTGGAACCATTGATTTGCATTGACTGAGGAGCCGCCTCTTTGTCCAGCCTGCTCTCTTATCGCGGCTCATGTTGACCTTGTAACGTACACCCCTCCCCTACACACACGCTTTGAAGACAAGCGAGTCAACACGATCCGCCGGCAGAGTTTCGTCACTGGTTTACTTGTGGTTTTGGACCGTTGAAAACAAATAAAGTTATCGATCAATGGCCACTGGCAGGGGCGCCTCGAGCTCCCTTTAACATGGCAGGTGGACCAAGTGATCCGACGTGTTAACAACTCTAGGTTTTGTATCATGTATTCCCGCAAGAAGATAACCAAAGTGGATATGTTACTCACCAACTTTTCTCACTCGGTCCAGCCCCTCTCCTCCGTGAGCCTCACTGGTTTATTGGTGAAAGCATGTGATTTCTTGTAATTGTGTGGGGAGGAAGAAATTAAGCTCTTAATGGATTGAAGTAGTCTTCAGGCGTCTTGCGTGCCGTGCTATATCTTTCAGATAAGATGCTTCGGATAAGATTTGTCAGATACTTTGGTCGAGCTTAAATTTGAATTATATTACATGTTCCATCCAAAGATAGATTTATGTTTTCTTCTTCATCATTGTAGTTTATCATTATGCACCACTTGATTGCTGGCCTGTGGCTAATGAACACAAATTGAAAATAAATCCGTGTAGGGATTGGGCGCCATCACCCTGACCCCCATCACCTTGACCCCCATCACCCTGGCCCCCATCACCCTGACCCCCATCACCCTGACCCCCATCACCCTGACCCCCTGCTCACTCTGTTGGCCTATGTACAATATTTTCTAAGCGCCCCCTTCCCCATAGGCCTCCGATCTCCCTAGGCTCCTCGGATATGCCAAGCACAGCTTACAAAGTGAACAGACACGCCACTGTGTCAAGGGCCAGTTTGAGTCCTTGTTGTCAAGTCTGTTAAAGACTATCACATCCCGATGACGTAGAAAATGTCTCATTTTTTCCAATTCACTTATTTTCCCCTCAAATCCCTTGAGATTCTAACTCAACTACGTTAAAAAAAAATAATATATATATATATTACGGACGTCATCAGAGAATCCACGTCTGCTATAACTATAAGGATTCTTATTTTATCATTTTATTTCACGGTTTCTTCACTCTCAAAGTCGTGCTTATTTGCATTAGACTAAATTTGTTATCGCAGTGGACATTTGATAGCGCTAATCCTACTAGTTAAGGTTTCATTCCGTTTTTTACAACTCGATCCACATCACATCAATCATCACTCCACAATTCTTATAACTTCCTTGTTGTGTCTTGGTAAGAACAAAAAGAAACAAATAACTTGTATTCATCGTTGGCATTTTTATGATAATTTGAACTAAGATAACAATTTCTGAACATAAACTTCCTGTCAACTTAACCATTTGTCAACATTACCGCCCTGTCAAAGTAACCATTTATCAACATAACCACCTTGTCAGCATAACCACCTTGTCAACATTACCGGCCTGTCAAAGTAACCATTTATCAACATAACCACCTTGTCAACATAACCATTTGTCAACATTACCGGCCTGTCAAAGTAACCATTTATCAACATAACCACCTTGTCAACATAACCATTTGTCAACATTACCGGCCTGTCAAAGTAACCATTTATCAACATAACCACCTTGTCAACATAACCATTTGTCAACATTACAGGCCTGTCAAAGTAACCATTTATCAACATAACCACCTTGTCAACATAACCATTTGTCAACATTACCGCCCTGTCAAAGTAACAATTTATCAACATAACCATTTGTCAACATTACCGCCCTGTCAAAGTAACCATTTATCAACATAACCACCTTGTCAACATAAGCACATTGTCAACATAAGCACATTGTCAACATAACCGTTTGTCAACATAACAACTCTATAAACCTAACCACTTTGTAAGGTCAGTTTCATTTTCGAAGTCATGATTTGCTACTTTTTAGTAAATTGAAAGGGAAGAGGAAACGTGCGTGCTTCGTATTTTTTTCGTTCACTTATTTGTTGTATTTGAAATTCTTCAATGGCTGCTAAATATAGATTTCTTTTGACCTCAAAACTCTTCAAAATTTAGTCAGTTATTTATCTTTTTTTTCTCCAAATTTTCTATGCTTATTTCTCCAATTCTCAAATGCCTCTCAAACTTATCTTATTTGTTTACTGGTCTCTCGTCTCACCTGCCCTGACTCCAGCTCTCGTCTCCCATTTTCCTCCTCGTCTCATCTCTCCCTCCTTGTCTTATCTCCTTTCCCTCCTTGTTTCATCTTCTCTCCCTCCTTGTTTCATCTTCTCTCCCTCCTTGTTTCATCTTATCTCCCTTGTTTCATCTTCTCTCCCTCCTTAATTCATCTGTTCTCCCTCCTTGTCTCTTCTCCTCTCCCTCCTTGTCGTTTCTCCTCTCCCTCCTTGTCTCATCTTCTCTCCCTCCTCATCTTGTCCTCTCTACCTCCTTGTATCCTCTATTGTCTTTGTCTTCCCTGGCCCACCATTACTCCCCTCCTATTTTGCACACTGTCCCCTTGTTGGATTGGTCTTGTTTTATTTGTCCCTGCCTGTCTCCTGTTAAACTCCCTGTATCTTCATTTCTTCCACCGTGTTTCGTTATATCTTCCTCCTGCTTCCTTTCTCACTCACTTTCCCGTCTCCTGTCTCGTCTCTCCCAACTATTCATCCTTCTCTTTCTCCTCGTGTCCTGTTCCCTTTCATGTATCTCAGCCAGCTTGTCCCCATGCACACACACTTCCATTTATTTACTCCCACGTCTCCTTCCACAGAACCTGATCGATGTGTCATTAATCACGCCCATTCAAGATTCGTCTGTCTTCAGGTATCCCCTGGACCTGGTATCGGGCCTCATCCAACAGGTAACACAATCTAACGCTAT
Organism: Ampullaceana balthica; assembly: GCA_944989445.1. Taxonomy (NCBI): domain Eukaryota; kingdom Metazoa; phylum Mollusca; class Gastropoda; family Lymnaeidae; genus Ampullaceana; species Ampullaceana balthica. The sequence goes on from CALYLW010000081.1 coordinate 530,402, forward strand.
TATGTGGTCGCACGGCATGTGCCAATTGATGACCTGCGTGGTCGCAGGGAATGTCCAATGATGACCTGCGTGGTTGATGTACATGCGCCCATTGAAAACCTGCGTGGTCGCAGGGCATATGCTATTGATGACCTGCGTGGTCGCAGGGCATGTGCCCATTGATAACCTGCGTGGTCGCAGGGCATATGCTATTGATGACCTGCGTGGTTGCAGGGCATGTGCACAGTAGAAATGATTAAGTCACAGTTATTGTATTGCGGTCCAAGGTACGCGAGGGCACTCAAGCCGCAGAAGCGACCATCACAGCTAGGCGTGAAGAGAGACGAGCCAGGAGAAAGGGGGGGGAGGGGTGGGTAGACAGCGCCATCGCCCCATGAGGACGGGCCGTTGCCAAATATATTGTTGTATCCATGGGCAAAATATTTTTAGTAATGTTTTAATGTAGTTTTAATTTACTGTAGCGTATATGTATGGTAAACGAACGGACTGGACACTGTAGTAATGAAGGGCATACATTAGTACCAAAGTTGTTATTTACACAATGTATGCAAGTATTATATATATATATATATATATATATATATATATATATATATATATATATATATATATCAGAAAAGATTAAGTCTCAGATATTGTATGATGTCTAAAAACAAACTCTGTCGCTGGTTGTGGGTGTGTGTATGTAGACGGGTTGGGTGGGGTTGTGGGCTGGGGCGGATAGTGTGTTGGGCTACAGGGTTTAGGGATGAGGGGCGGGCTTTAGTCGGGGTGTGTTTATAGGGGCGTGTGTGTAACACAATTTAGTTTCACTTTAGAAACTAATTCCTCCGTTAAGAAATTCGGGATCTCTTTCTATTCACGTAACCACATAAAACAAGTAGACATTTGTACACCTCATTAGTCCTCTAGCGACAAGAAGGCATACGTTCTACTCATTAGTCATTTTGAAAAAAAAATAATAATGTTCTTTTCGACCTTGTAGATATGTCATCCTTTTAAATGTTCAGTCCATCAGGAAGTTTTCATTGTCTCATTAGCAAAGACGTTTTACCCGTTGGCATTCGTCTGTCCATCTCATTGTGCATGTAGAAATTCATACTTGAGATCTTCTAAAATATCCTCACTTACACGTTTGTTTGGTTTCTTGTTCTGACATTTCTGTTCTGAAAATAACTGATTATTAATTTAATAAGAGAACGATGCCAATACCAGCTAGAAAAATCAATCAATGAATTTAATATAACTGTAGATTCTATTTTACATAAACTTTCTAACACTTTAAAAAATATCAAATAAAAATTATCTAAATAACTATAAAAAAATAATAATAAAATCACAAATAATAATAATAATAATTGCTTAAACAAACGTATGCGAAACATATATATATTTTGAAGAAAACTAAAACAGCTTAAAATTTCTTTCAGATATAATTTTTAAAAGTGAAAATTTAATGTGCCACCAATGTGCAATCAATAACAGAAAACTTAAAATACCTTTTCGTGGTTTCTGCATTGAAATGAATGTAATCTCCTGTTTAAACTGTGGTTACAAAATTCTGGCAGAAAATAACAGCCATCACCCCCAAAGTAAATGCACAATAGGTATTCTCTTGTTTGAAAGTAGACAAAGATATGTTACCCTACTGCTGTGGTCGGCGAACAGGGGTAAATAACCCCATTCGGGTAAAAAGGGAATTCTTGGGGGTAACGGAGACCAATTGGGGACATATTGTAAAATCCGCTAAAATCCGAAAGATTTTTATCTATTTTTTTTTAAATTTTAATTTTGATTAAAATCCTTCATGTCTACTTATATTTACAAAAGGCACAATTTATTAATAATATATAAAATATTACTGATAGTAGTACATCAAACATTAATGATTAACCGCAGAAATCGCCATCTCTATGTAATCTGAATTTAACAGTTATTTCCGTTTTCGGTTCATATATATACATATATATATATATATACATATATATATATATATATATATATATATATATATATATATATATATATATATATATATATATATATATATATATCTAGTTTCGATTTCGTTGTTATTGTATGAGACTGAGAATTTTAAGTGCATTTTATAAGTATTACTATCATTGGAAGAGTTTCCAAAGAAAAATTTAAGGAAACAATTTAAAATGAGAAGACTGTGTTGCTGTGTCTGTTGATGGAGCTCCAGCTATGTTGGGTACTGTAAGTGGTTTTCGCCTTTTGCAAAGAGAGGAATCCCAAAATTGAAGTTAACCACTGTATGATTCATCGTCAAGCTCTGCTTGTGAAACATTTGGAACCTGAACTGGATGTTGTCATGCATGACATTATCCAGATTGTAAATTTCATTAGCGGACATGCACTGCCAACACGACTGTTTCGTGATTTATGTAAATATTGTGAGGTTGAATATACAGACTTACTTTATCACACGGAGGTACGGTGGCTTTCACGCGGCAATGTTCTGAACAGAGTGATGGCTCTGAAAGCGGAACTTCAAATATTTCTTGATAGGTTTACGAACTGTTGTTGGGTTATATAATAGGACACACTCTCTAACCATATATCCTGTATCTGCCACTGACCCCTCTCTAACCCTATCTCCTGTATCTGCCACTGACCCCCTCTCTAACCATATCTCCTGTATCTGCCACTGACCCCCTCTCTAACCATATCTCCTGTATCTGTCACTGACCCCCTCTCTAACCCTATATCCTGTATCTGCCACTGACCCCCTCTCTAACCCTATCTCCTGTATCTGCCACTGACCCCCTCTCTAACCCTATCTCCTGTATCTGCCACTGACCCCTTTCTAACCCTATCTCCTGTATCTGCCACTGACCCCCTCTCTAACCCTATCTCCTGTATCTGCCACTGACCCCCTCTCTAACCCTATATCCTGTATCTGCCACTGACCCCTTTCTAACCCTATCTCCTGTATCTGCCACTGACCCCCTCTCTAACCCTATCTCCTGTATCTGCCACTGACCCCTTTCTAACCCTATCTCCTGTATCTGCCACTGACCCCCTCTCTAACCCTATCTCCTGTATCTGCCACTGACCCCCTCTCTAACCCTATCTCCTGTATCTGCCACTGACCCCCTCTCTAACCCTATCTCCTGTATCTGCCACTGACCCCCTCTCTAACCCTATCTCCTATATCTGCCACTGACCACATCACCCACTCTCATGCCCCACGGCCCGGCCAAGCACAATACACAAACCCAAATCCTTGCACAAATAAGAAACATTAAATACAACTGTCGACGAGAGGATGAAACGGATAGATCTAAGCGACGGGGAAATCGATAGAGATTCCTCTTGCTGTCCGTTATTGTGTCGGTGATCCACACCTAAAAGTCCACTGGTGACAAGTGGACAGGCATCGCCCGCATGCTAACACCCGCGCCGAGTTTAGGCCTGGCCCCGTGGCTGGTTAGATAAGTGGGCTTGTTGTTTGGCCAGTGTTGCTGCAGCTCCCCTGTAGACACCATGGAGTTAGTAAGTGTGAGTTTGTTTTGTGTTTACTTTTATGTCTTGAAATGTATTGCCTCTATAGCATAGGTGGCGCTGCTTGTTTGCGTCCATATAAATCGATTTTTTTTTGGTTTTTTTTTGGTTTATTTTTTGAACGCGAAATGTATGTGTCGGGTAAAAGCATGACTACATGTCCTGTATGGTATTAATGTTGTCATTTAAAGTACTCCAAATTCAACAACTAAAGATGTAAACACTGAGTGTTTTTAATCTCTTACTCATTACAATGCAATAAGACAGGTGTGTTTTGTACATCTTTCCTACATCTCTATATATATAAGTTAAAAATAAAAGTTATTCACATTGGTAGCATTAAATTGATAGTTAGAAAGCACAGTTACATTTAAAATTTGATAGGGAGACTTTCGATTGACACTTTTTGATATCACATTGATCTACAAGAAATCTCTTAGGAGGCCAAGAGTTAAGCAGGTTGTTTTGTGAGAGAGGCTTACAATCTCCCACTTGGCACAGGAGTATTTTCTACTTCTAATACATGTCTACATAAAAGTAATATGACGACTTAGATTTTTATTGGATTAATATTTAACTAAACAAAAAGATGATTAACAGAATAAAATTATATTGTTGAATCAAATTACAAGTTCTTTCTGTTATTATATTTAGATTACACAATAAATTAAGAATGTTTTAAAGGAGGAAAGATCACGTGATGTCACTGCAAATCTTTATCATGGCCCTCTAATATATTCCTATTTTAGTTTCTCTATTACTGTTACACTACATCCTTGTTGAATCAACAATAGTTCCATTCATGAATCAAGAGAAAATGCTACTCCTAAGCGTTGAGAATTCATATTTAATGTTACGGCCAAAGCCCGATTTCGACCAGTTCGTGCCTTGGATGGCTGGCTGGCCATCTTGCACTTTGGTCGAAGCGTGAGGCCATTAGCTCGATGTACTGGAATTGACTGACCAGTGTATATGCTACTTTGGCCAGCCACTTTGCAAAGTTCGGGGAAATCCCTGGCTAAGATTCGATGGGTTGAGATAAAAATTGTGTTTTGAAACAATTGTTCTCCTAAATTGAGTTTTTCCTTGCTCACATTGTAATTTGTGAACACAGAATAATCTCTACAAACCATCTTAACAATATCGACCGGCGGCCAATGCTTCACTCTATGAAATGGCAATATCGAATGCACAACACTCTGCAACAAATGTAGAAATTATAAAATTATGTAGAATTTGAAACGCAACAACAGTTCATGCCCTAATCCTAACTCTAACCTTACGCAATGACACTTAGCATTTGAACGCAACAAATCGCTGTAAATGTAGGGAGAACAAAATGTTGCGCAATTCGAATTGACCAACTAATTCATCTTGTTTCAACAGGTGAGCATCACAATTTACAAACATTTACCGATTTTAAAGCTTAAAAGGATTAGTAATAAATATAATGGGATTATGATTATTCAAGCACCAAAAATCTGCTCATGAATGTTTCCTTCTAACGTTCGCCGATCGCCTCATGTCTTTCTGCTAACTGGCTGACCAATTCCGGAAGTCACGACAAACGCGGAGACCGGCCGGTCAATTTACGGCGATATTGGCCGTTTACTGATTTGGCTGGCCACTTCCTATTTTGGCCGATTCCGGGCTCTTTGCCGTGTCATAATCATTATTTATGCGGATTCTGTGTGTTGATAAATTTGAATGATTGAACAGAAATTAAGTATAATTTATTTTTTTGGTCCTCGTCTGGGTAGGGAAACTATTGCTTGTGGTATGGATAATGGGTAGGGAAACTGGTAATTGTGATGTGGATAGGGAAATTGCTGTTTTTTCATCATGTGCGTAAGGAAACTGTTGCTTGTCATGTGGGTAAGGAAACTGGTTTTTGTCGTCATGTGGGTAAGGGACGCGGTGGTCGAGTGGCAGCGCGCTCGACTGGCGCACGGATGGTCACGGGTTCGAAACCATGTGAAGGCAAGGATTTGTTCCCCGGGCCTAGCACGTTCCTGAGTCACCCAGGTCCGAAAGGGTACCTAACACTAGTTAGGCGGCAGGGTAATGCGTGGAACCCACAAAGCCGTGGCTTGTGAACGCTGCATCACTTGCCAACAGATCATATGTCATTGTCTGTGGACGCAATTATCTTCTGCATAGAAGGAGCGTCTGTATAGATAAGATAGAAGAAGAAAATAAAAAAACTGATTGGCCGACCCTAGCCAGGCTTAGTCATGTTCGCAAAAAGGGGGAAAAGAACAAGCAGAAACAAACATTTTTTTAATTAAAAAAAATGTTCCCGCGGGGGCTTGGTCCCAGGACTTTCCCCGTGCAAGGCGGACGTGATAACCACTAATCATATGTTATTCTGTGAAGGAACAATGCAAGTGAACACAAGAGGCATTGTTCCCCCCGCCCCCCCTTTTTTTCTGTTCATCCCACTAGCTTGCCAACTGATCAGTCGACCCCAGCGAGGGTCATTCGTCATGCTCATTTGCACATAATCGTTTTGGTGAATTATATAGATAGATAGATAGGAGGGAAAAGTATGGAAGTAAAAAAAAATATAAGTTATTAATAAACTGGAAAAAAAATTATTAGAAATATTTTATTTTATTTTAATCAAATTTTAATCGATCAAATTAATGTTAATCGATTTAAAATTTTAATAATTAATTGATTAATTAATGGTTAATTTCCACAGCCCTAATATTGATCAATGTGTTCCTTTTTACGGCAATTATTTTTCAACATAATGTATTAATTTGTTCATTTTGATGACAATACAGTAGTTCGATTTTCCTATACAGCTTAAAGCAAAGCTGAAAACAATCTGCTGTAGTGTAGGAGATCTGGTGTACATACATGTATGAATTAACAAATGAAATAGACCAATGTGTAGTTACTCATTTTTAATTATATGTTTCAGAATGATGAATTTTTAGGTAAGGAGTTCCAGGAAAGTATTATTGTGGCCTTGACTCCATTATTGGAGAAAAATCACCCCACCCAAGAAATTTGTGATTTTTTTAGCAAGGTAAGTGTGAGCAGTTAAAAATTTGAACAAAATAATGATACTTTATGATAGATTTTGAAGATCATAACTGAATATTTAAAAATTGATATTACATAAATCTTAAAACATTCATTTTCAATCTTAATCTATTTTTTTTCCTAGTAGCAATATCAAAAATCTTTTATTGGTCACATTCAATAAGTAGTACAGTACATGTATTTTCAAATTATCATGTACTCAAATGCTATTTGTGGTCTATAAAAATATATAGTTTAAATTAGATGTCCAAGTTCTTGAAGTATTTTAAATTACTACTGAGGGATGAAAATTTATTCAATATGGGGTTTTCAAAAAGGATAATCTGTTATAAATTATTTATACTTAAATTTTGCTGTCAGTTTGTCTAGACTTTGTGTACAAAAGACCATTGCTGGTGTTCATTTGTATACTTTATTCCAGCACTGCAAGAACAGTCCCAGATCGACTCTAGTGATAGAGCTGTTTACACCTGTGGTCCATCGGATACTCAAACATAATATAGTAAGTATAGATTGATGCCCTCATACATACTTGACCTGTCTTTGACTTGAGATGTGTGTGGACCTAATTCTCTCTTGATGCTCTTGTACATACTTGACCTGTCTTAAACTTGAGATGTGTGTGGACCTAATTCTCTCTTGATGGCCTTGTACATACTTGACCTGTCTTAAACTTGAGATGTGTGTGGACCTAATTCTCTCTTGATGGCCTTGTACATACTTGACCTTCTTTGACTTGAGATGTGTGTGGACCTAATTCTCTCTTGATGGCAATTATGTGTGTTGACCTAATTCTCTCTTGATTCACCCAATCAAAACTCATCAATCACACAAGAAATGGTTGGTCCTGTTATAACTTATCTTTTGTTGTGACTTTTGTTTTCAAGTCCAACCATTTCTCAATTTAACACTGTTAATATTTCTTTATCTACTTAAGCCTTATGGCAATACTATTCTATTGTAAATGCTATTTTCAAGTAAGATGACACCTTTGTTGGGATCCATGTAATCTTTTTAAAATTTTAATAATATTCTTTAGTTGCCATGTCTTTTTTTTCTTAGCAACATACAGATTTTTCTTAACATTCAAACATGAATGCCAAAGAATTTTAGTAACTATAAGTTTTATTGATGGTATGATTTTTTTATTTTTAAAAGGGCTGAAAACTACATTTTATATTAAGATTTATACTCAATTGTTTTGTTTTCTGTTACTTAATGAGAGATACATTAATCAGTTACCTTCTTGTTATAAATTTGTTATTTTTTATGTGGGGTATTTATTTGATTCACTATGCATTTTACTAATATTGATGGGTTGGTCAATTTTTTTCCAATTTTTATGACTTGGACTTGGTAATTTGAAAATACAAGAACAGTTTTAAAGTTTAAAAGAATGGTCTGCTGTAGGACTTTGAAATGGAGACTTTGACCCATAGCAATAAATAAGTAAAGTTATCAAGAAAATTAAACAGATTTTCCGGCTAAATGCACTTTTCAGCTGACTAATGAAAAGTAGAAATACAATTGACATCATGAACTGTATACAAACAGGGAAGCACTATGAAAATGGAAGTTTAGGGTGTTCAAAACCATAATTTGCCCCTCAATGATTCTGTGGTGGGTACTGTCAGGGTTAAATAAATACAGGTTTATTAGAATAGAATTTCTTATTTTATTAAACTTTGAAATGTCAGAATAGAAAAATAAAGAAATGATTAGATTCCAGACGTTGATTTGGTGCAGGAAAAATCTGAATTAGTCCCCACTATCACTTGTGTATGAAGTATAAGAGCCATGATTTGATCTTATAATGTGATTTTTTTGAAGTATGCTTGCAGCAGATTTTATTAATGTAAGAAGCAGTTGTGTTTTTTTACCAAATGCACTGATACTGTTGATCCTACATGTGAAAGAAAATCAGAAGCCCCGAGCCTAGTGCTCTTCATGGGTCTTCCTGGAAGACCCTCCCAGCTATCTGGCCCCCTCCCCCAGAAAGGGATGTAACAGCTGGGAAAATCCCCCCCCCCTGGAGCAGTCGCTTCTGAAGCGCCCACCTGGGCATCCAGGACAAAGAGTTGAAGATGCCTCCCACTAAGTTTGATCTCACAAGGAGGGGTGGAATTTCCTTACTACGACCCGCTACCACTTTGGCGCCACCCCGGCAAAGCATACGAGTCTCAATGGTTAGGACCGCCGCTATGCAGGGGATCATCAATGACCTACCTAGGGTGCAACCCCCACTGGAAGTTTTCCTCAGAGCTGGCGTCCGCTGCGTTCTTTGTGGTTCCTTTTGCTAATCCGTACTGGCGCTCCTTGCCCTAAATTGGCACCGCTCAATGGCGTTGCTAGTAAAATGAGGGGTGCGAAACGTTCGCTTCGGATTTACCCGACCCTCAACGGGCACTGATACTAAAAGGATTCACTAATTGGAGCCATGTCTCCTTGAAGGTTTTTCTGTGTACTGTCTCTATCACTTAAGCAGTGTAACTACAACTAGAAATGTATAATAAAAAATAGTTAAATAAATATATAATTTGTTAAGAACATGCTTACATTTTTGTATTTTGAATGAAGAGTGTAGTCAGTGTAGTTGATTAAATTCTTTGTTACTTTCAATAATATCCCCAGCATATTAAACCTGATGATCTTTATGGTTCCCAGCCCCACCATGTGTACCTCTGACATCACAGCATCCACTATTATTTTGTGTTGGCTCTGCTTGTTCATGTGTAGCCACACTCTTGTCTTCACTTTAACCTCACATTTCTAGTGCTTAAAAGAAACAAGTAAAATAATAATTTAAAGAGCATTGCTTGTTCTTTTCTTATTTCCTTGTTTACAGATACTCAACTTGAGTTAAAAAAATTAAAATTAAACTCAAGTTGAGTATCTGTAAACAAGCAAATAAGAAGAGAGCAAGCATTGCTTGCTCTCTTCTTATTTGCTTGTTTACAACAAAATTAACTTTAAGTTGAGTATCTGTAAAGTGCCCTATTTATTTGCTTTTAAACACATACCAAATATCTGGTTGAATGAAATCATTGTTTCAGTGCTGATACACCATTACAGTAAACATTGCTTCTCTACTTGTATAATATCAAAGTATCTCTCAAGTGAACAGAATAATAAGCACATTAAAAGTGTTGGCAATAGCTGGTTGAAATCAAGGACTCTTGTTTCTCATGGCTTATTTGTGTGTATTACTCAATAGACACAAGTGCATGATCATACTTTCTCCTTCCTGTCTGCCATTTTCTCAAAGCCCTCTGCTTTGTTGTGTTACAGGATTTTGGCAAGTATCCACGAATGAGAACTTTTGTTCAAGAATATATCCAGGCCTTGAACTGTCAGAATGATGGCCTTAAAGTGGTTCAAGCTTTGGTCAAAAGGTAGGCCACTCACTACAATTTGTGTCAAACCTATACAGTATTCACAAGCTTTGGTCAAAAGGTAGGCCACTCACTACAATTTGTGTCAAACTTCTACAGTAGTCACAAGCTTTGGTCAAAAGGTAGGCCACTCACTACAATGTGTGTCAAACTTCTACGGTAGTCACAAGCTTTGGTCAAAAGGTAGGCCACTCACTACAATTTGTGTCAAACCTGTACAGTAGTCACAAGCTTTGGTCAAAAGGTAGGCCACTCACTACAATTTGTGTCAAACCTGTACAGTAGTCACAAGCTTTGGTCAAAAGGTAGGCCACTCACTACAATTTGTGTCAAACCTATACAGTAGTCACAAGGTTTGGTCAAAAGGTAGGCCAGTCACTACAGTGTGTGTCAAACCTATACAGTAGTCACAAGCTTTGGTCAAAAAGGTAGGCCAGTCACTACAGTGTGTGTCAAACCTATACAGTAGTCACAAGGATTGGTCAAAAGGTAGGCCACTCACTACAATTTGTGTCAAACCTATACAGTAGTCGCAAGGTTTGGTCAAAAGGTAGGCCAGTCACTACAGTGTGTGTCAAACCTATACAGTAGTCACAAGGTTTGTTCAAAAGGTAGGCCAGTCACTACAATTTGTGTCAAACCTATACAGTAGTCACTAGGTTTGTTCAAAAGGTAGGCCACTCAATACAATTTGTTTCAAACCTATACAGTAGTCACAAGGTTTGGTCAAAAGGTAGGCCACTCACTACAATTTGTGTCAAACCTATACAGTAGTCACAAGGTTTGGTCAAAAGGTAGGCCACTCACTACAGTGTGTGTCAAACTTCTAAAGTAGTCAGAATTCATTGACTGATCATTTTACTATCCATGACCACCTGATTTGAGAGCATTATCTATAGCACAATCTATAGTTGTTTGTTTTGATAGAAAAATCTATAGTTTCTTTGACTATCATCATTAAATTTATCTACAGTTTTGCCATTCAAAAACACTTTAGCAACATTTTAAAGGAGCATTGAATGTATATTTAGTTGCCATCAATTCTTTTTGTTTGAATAATTGTTCAATAATTAATTAAATACCTTTTCAGTTTCTACAAAGTAAAATAAAAAAATCAATAGAGCACAAAGGGTCTAGTGAACCCAACTTGCAATGTCCTATTAGAAAATGAATGCAGTTATATTCTCATTTATCACTTTCACAGCATGCATGGTCCAAGCAGCCACTGCCCACATCCTAGAGTTCTACCCAATCTGGTCGCTGTGTGCCTTGCTGCTATATATAATTGTTACGAAGAGAGGAAAAAGTAAGTTGGTATAGTTTATTCTTATCTTCCAGTAACACAGTTACAAGTATGGGTGTACTGGATTTCAGCTCTGGCTCTGGCAAATCCGGAATCCGGCCATTTTTACAAATCGGGCTCTGGCTCCAGTCGGATTTCTAAAATTTGAATCCAGTACAGCCCTAGTAACAAGTCTATAAGATGGTAACCAGGTGAGCTTTGGAGTGGTTATCTTCTGAGTGAACAAGCCAACTGACTTAAATGCCTATGTCACCATAGAGCTGAATTTTCATACTTGAGCTTGTCTTCTAGTTTATATCAAGGCATAAATGTAGGCATCTTTGTGTTTTCACTTCCAGAACTTTGTAGGCACAGTACAAGCCTCCGAATGAGGTTTTCTCATGTCCTGAGATATTGCTTATTGTAGACACAGTACACGCCTCCTAATGAGGTTTTCTCATGTCCTGAGATATTGCTTATTGTAGGAACAGTACAAGCCTCCTAATGAGGTGTTCTCATGTCCTGAGATATTGCTTATTGTAGGAACAGTACAAGCCTCCTAATGAGGTGTTCTCATGTCCTGAGATATTGCTTATTGTAGGAACAGTACAAGACTCCTAATGAGGTTTTCTCATGTCCTGAGATATTGCTTATTGTAGGAACAGTACAAGACTCCTAATGAGGTTTTCTCATGTCCTGAGATATTGCTTATTGTAGGAACAATACAAGCCTCCTAATGAGGTGTTCTCATGTCCTGAGATATTGCTTATTGTAGGAACAGTACAAGCCTTCTAATGAGGTGTTCTCATGTCCTGAGATATTGCTTATTGTAGGAACAGTACAATCATGTCCTGAGATATTGCTTATTGTAGGAACAGTACAAGCCTCCTAATGAGGTGTTCTCATGTCCTGAGATATTGCTTATTGTAGGAACAGTACAAGCCTCCTAATGAGGTGTTCTCATGTCCTGAGATATTGCTTATTGTAGGAACAATACAAGCCTCCTAATGAGGTGTTCTCACGTCCTGAGATATTGCTTATTGTAGGAACAGTACAAGACTCCTAATGAGGTTTTCTCATGTCCTGAGATATTGCTTATTGTAGGAACAATACAAGCCTCCTAATGAGGTTTTCTCATGTCCTGAGATATTGCTTATTGTAGGAACAGTACAAGCCTCCTAATGAGGTGCTCTCATGTCCTGAGATATTGCTTATTGTAGGAACAGTACAAGCCTCCTAATGAGGTGCTCTCATGTCCTGAGATATTGCCAGGGTGTCCACCGAAGTCGGAAAGTTGGATTTTAGTCGGATAAAAATTTTGTGGTCGGATAAGTCGGATTTTGGTCGGATAAACGATCCTCGGTCGGATAAACAAAATCTTGGTAGGATAAACGTTCTCGGTCGGATAAAAGATATAAATAAATGAATGACGAAGCTCACGTTGCACATTGTTTTGGTTTGGAAATACCAATAGTTCGCAGCGGTATAAAAACTTTTGTTTACCTATGACAGAGTCCCCTGTCCATATCGATATCATATCGTATATATCTATAGTTTTATTTTTTTTAAAATGTGTGTTTTAAAACAAAAGTCGAAAACTAAACTTATACAAACAAATTACAGATATTAAACAAAATAATTCTATTTAAAGATGGCATTGTAAACATTAGGTGCACTGTGCTTGAAACAGATAGAAATTGTGAAATTACTTACGCTTAGCCATAGTATAGATCTAGTAACCGCGTAATAGTAATTAGTGTAATATACTAGATCTAGATATTCATATTAGGATTTTGGTTAAAAATATATCATGATCTGAGTAAATAATAGATATCTATCCCCAACTATTAAAGTATTGTAAAAGTTTTTAATGGGGGATACTTTTAAGTTAAGGCAGATATAGATCTATGTTTGGCAGCAAAATAGCTAGTCTAGATTCTAAGTAAGGGGAAGAGAGAAAAAAAATGACCATTCGATTCAAAACTTTGACAAGGCCCTGTATCTTTATAAATCAACATATTTTCTTAAAAACGGTCATAAAATGTCAAGAAAAGTATGAAGATTCATTCCAGTTATTAATTTAATTTTTGTTATATCTCCAAAAAAAATTATGGGAGCAGTGTTAACTACGAATTTTGTGCTTATTGTTTAGCTGCTTTAGCAGCAGTCGCCATTTTGTCTGCTTGAAGTCAATAGATCTCTCTAATCTAGTATTTTGTGAAAATTAAAAACGAAAAAAACCTTAGACTTAGCCTAGCCACGTCTAAAATCTAGATCTAGTTCAGTTAATTTCTTTTAAAATACTTATACAGTCACGGTATGCCAAAGTCACAACTATTAAAGCAACTATTTAAATAGGTTTAGATCTAGATTCTGTTTCAAATCAAAGCTTATTTTTTATGATTAAATAGATTAAAAATCAGTCCTGTTCAGTGTTGAAAATTATGTGCTAAACATATAGAAATCTAGATTCTTGTCTAGTTAAATGGTTACAATTTAAAGTGTGTTAACTAACATTTTTTAGGGTAGGCTGCAGTAGGCAAATTCTTGACTAAAGTCTTAAGACTAGTTTACTTTTTGTCGATTTAATTTTGTTCCTTACTTCACTATCCAGATATTGACAATTTGTATACTATTACAAAAACACTATCAATCCCATCAACATGGGGAAATGTTATTTTAATTCAGACTGGTTAAAAGACACTTCTTACTCTGAGTGGCTTGAACAACTAAATGTTAACATACAATACCGAAAGTTAAATTTTTACTTGTCGAATATATACTTTTACTTGTCGGTTGGATGGTAGGATTTTTTGGTGGCTGGTAGGATTTTTTTGGACCAGATTTGGGTGGACACCCTGATTGCTTATTGTAGGAACAGTACAAGCCTCCTAATGAGGTGCTCTCATGTCCTGAGATATTGCTTATTGTAGGATACAATGACACCCAACCTGTTTAAAGTGTATTTTAAATTAAATACCAAAGATTAGGCTGTAATAATAATTATCTTCTAGTTACTTCAAGAATAAAAAAACAATGTTAAGAATAGTTACGATCTTCATAGAGTTTTACAAGTTGCTTATTGCTTGACAATTAGTTAACTACCTTATGTTGTATTTGCTGTTGGTTTTTTGGTCTCAGATGTTTTTCTCTTGTCTTCAGCTGTACACATGATAATGTCAACAGTGAAGATTTTGACCAAATCGAGTGGGAGAATAAACTCTTGTGTTACGTGTCAATGATGGAAACCATGTAAGTAGACAGTTCACCTGCACAGACTATTGGACATTTATTTTCTCAATTGATAAATCATAGGATACTAGGATTATCATTAAAATATTTTTAGACAGCTGTAATTGATATTCCACCAGTATCCTTTGGTAGTACTGGTGTAACTTTATGATTACCTTGTTACATTGTTGCCAAGAGCTTTAGTCCATTAGAAGCCTATAATATAATTTTTCAACCTAGAGTTTCAATATAGATTGCTATTTAACAATCCATTTCCCAATGCCTCCTCTTATGTATACTTGTTGTTGTACCTAGGTCAGAGTTTGATGACTGGAGATTTGTTCTTGGCAGTTTACTTCAACCCATCCCTTTCCCTGATGAGTAAGTACACAAATGTTCAGTTCAAGTATTTAGTTTTAACGTTTTCTTGACAGATAATCATTTTTAAATCCCTTATATTAACTTCACCGTCTTGTCTCTCTCTCTGTCGTGCTTGGTCCTGCCCGTTCGTGGAAAAACAAAAGTAAAAAATGACCCAATTCCCGTAGTGCTATGGAGCTGAAATTTTGCACATAGACTTTTGTCACCTAACAATGCATTGTATCAAAATTTCAGATCGATCAAATTAAATTCATGAATTTTTAGTTTATCTCTATATATCTCTATGTAACATGTAAGTTTTTGTGCTAGTGTGAACAACCTTTTTAATATTTTCTTGTGGCTGCGTATTATATTGAACATACTTTTATAATTTTTTCCCGATTTGTACATTTTTTTGTTAGCCTGTCACGCGGTGCATATTATATTGAACATAATCATTACCTTTAGTTATGTCTCATATATAAGGGATTTATAGTCAAAAACTTTTTTTTTAGGGGTTGTTTAATTAGTGTAATTTTGTTGTAAAGTGCCTTATTTATTTGCTTTTAAACAAAAACCAATTAGCTGGTTGAATGAAATCATTGTTTCAGTGACAATACACCATTACAGTAAACATTGCTTCTCTTCTTGTATAATATCAAAGTATCTCTCAAGTGAACAGAATAATGATCACATTAAAAGTGTTGGCAATAGCTGGGCAGCACTGGTAGAAATCAAGGACTCTTGTTTCTCATGGCTTCTATTGATTTCCTCCAACCAGTCATTTCTTAACAAGAAACACTGAAATTACTCTTCTGAAATTGCTCTGCTTGGTTTTAGCTGATATTGTATTTTCTTGAACTGCTAAGAATGGCTATCAATAAATCAGTGGCAAGGGTCTCATCTGGTTAAGACAAACCCAAGTTATTACTTTCAAATATAAAATGTAACTTCTGTTTGGTTCAATACAACAACCTATCTTTGTTATGCTTTATAATCATCCACATTTTGAGGCTTTCGTTTTAAATTTAAATAATTATTTGATAAAGTAGTAAAAAAAACAAAATGACTGTTAAGATAACCTTTAATGATTTGTTCTCTACCAATATAAATTCACCTTCAATGTTCCACACTTGCAAAATACTCCTTTTTCAGGTAAAGAATTTAACACCAATTTATTACAAATTAGATTAAATCCTGCCATCTATCTGGTTTATATATTTGATTTGTTAAAACTTATGTTGATTTTCTATACAATATTAGAGGAAAATATTCAGCTACATCTTAAATTATAAACCGTTGTACTTGTGTTACAACAGCTCCATACATGTCTTACAACAGCCCCATACATGTGTTACAACAGCCACATACATGTGTTACAACAGCCCCATACATGTGTTACAACAGCCCCATACATGTGTTACAACAGCCACATACATGTGTTACAACAGTCCCATACATGTGTTACAACAGCTCCATGTATGGCATCTGTCCGTCTACGAAAGAGGATAGATTTATCTTTATTATTTGCAGCTCTTGGTGTGGCTGATGAGACCAATTTCTTGAGTGGCAGTCTCTTCTGCATGACACACACACGAAAGCAGTGGGGAAGTGTTGCCTGGCCTTTCTCCTCGCTCTTTTCCCGACTGCTTCTGCCCTAGTTTGCTCCTCTGCTCTTAGTGATCCTTCTTTCACTATAGCCCGCCACATGGACCTATCCTCTGCCAGGTTTTCCCAGTTTTGTATATCAATGTTGGCTACTTTCATGTCTCTCTTGCATATGTCCACGTATCTGAGACATGGCCGACCAACCGACCTTTTCCCTGTCGCCAGCTCGCTGTAAAGCACATCCTTGGGTATGCGACCACTTTGCATCCTCTTGACGTGTCCAACCCAACGGAGGCGTCTTTGGCTTAATATTGCTGCAATACTACTCATGCTTGCTTGAGCCAGGACCTCTGTGTTGGGGACTTTCTCTTGCCGCATTTGATGTCTAGGATGCTGCGCAGGCATCTGAGGTGGAAGCTATTGAGCCTTCTTTCATGCCTGGTATAGGTGGTCCAAGACTCGCATCCATAGAGGAGTGTGCTCAGTACGCAGGCCTGGTATACCTGCAGCTTAGTCCTTGCTGTGAGTTTGGCATTGGACCAGACTCTTTTGTACAGTCTAGCCATAACAGTTGCTGCCTTCCCTATCCTACTACTTATCTCATCTTCCAGTGAGAGGGTGCTCGAGATGCTTGATCCCAGATAAGTAAAACTGTCAACAGCATCCATGTTGCAGTCGTCAATGGTGATAGTCGGGAGAGAGGCAGCATCCTGTGCCATAATTTTGGTTTTCTTTATACTTATGGTCAGGCCAAACTCTTTGCAGGCAGCGGAGAAGCTGGATACAAGGTTCTGCAGGCCGTCTGCTGTGTGGGATATTAAGGCGGCATCGTCTGCAAATAAGAGCTCGCGCAGCAAAATCTTCCTTATTTTGGTCTGGGCTTTAAGTCGGGCAATATTGAATAATCTCCCGTCAGCTCTGGTGTGTATGTATATCCCCTCGCTGTTGTTCTTGAAGGCATACTGGAGTAAGATGGAAAAGAATATTGCGAATAGAGTAGGTGCCAACACGCAGCCTTGCTTTACTCCACTACTTACTGGGAAAGCCTCAGAGGTGGCACCGTTATAGCACACTGTGCCCTGCATGTTTTCTTGGAATTGCTTGATGATGTTAAGCAGATGTGTAGGGCAGCCTATTTTTACTAAGATCTGGAAAAGGCCGCTTCTGCTGACAAGATCAAAAGCTTTAGTTAGGTCGACGAACGCGATGTATAGAGGCATATGTTGCTCCCTGCATTTCTCCTGCAGCTGGCGCAGAGAGAAGATCATGTCTATGGTTGATCTTCCGGCTCGAAAGCCGCACTACGATTCTGGGAGTACACGCGTTGCTAGGGTCTGCAGGCGTGTCAATGCAACTCGGGCAAAGGCCTTTCCAACTATACTGAGGAGAGAGATTCCACGATAGTTGTTGCAGCTCCATACATGTGTTACAACAGCCCCATACATGTGTTACAACAGTCCCATACATGTCTTACAACAGCCCCATACATGTGTTACAATAGTCCCATACATGTGTTACAACAACCCCATACATGTGTTACAACAGTCCCATACATGTGTTACAACAGCCCCATACATGTGTTACAACAGCCCCATACATGTGTTACAACAGTCCCATACATGTGTTACAACAGCTCCATACATGTGTTACAACATCCCCATACATGTCTTACAACAGGACCATACATGTGTTACAACAGTCCCATACATGTGTTACAACAGTCCCATACATGTGTTACAATAGTCCCAAACATGTGTTACAACAGTCCCATACATGTGTTACAACAGCCCCATACATGTGTTACAACAGTCCCATACATGTGTTACAACAGTCCCATACATGTGTTACAACAGCTCCATACATGTGTTACAACATCCCCATACATGTCTTACAACAGGACCATACATGTGTTACAACAGTCCCATACATGTGTTACAACAGTCCCATACATGTGTTACAATAGTCCCAAACATGTGTTACAACAGTCCCATACATGTGTTACAACAGCCCCATAGATGTCTTACAACAGGCCCATAAATGTGCTACAACAGCCCCATACATGTGTTACAATAGTCCCATACATGTGTTACAACAGTCCCATACATGTGTTACAACAGCCCCATAGATGTCTTACAACAGCCCCATACATGTGCTACAACAGCCCCATACATGTGTTACAACAGGCCCATACATGTGTTACAATAGTCCCATACATGTGTTACAACAGCCACATACATGTGTTACAACAGCCCCATAGATGTCTTACAACAGGCGTATACATGTGTTACAACAGCCCCATACATGTGTTACAACAGTCCCATACATGTGTTACAAAAGCCCCATACATGTGTTACAATAGTCCCGTACATGTGTTACAACAGCCCCATACATGTGTTACAACAGGCCCATACATGTGTTACAACAGCCCCATACATGTGCTACAACAGCCCCATACATGTGCTACAACAGCCCCATACATGTGCTACAACAGGCCCATACATGTGCTACAACAGCCCCATAAATGTGTTACAGCAGCCCCAGACATGTCTTACAACAGGCCCATACATGTGTTACAACAGCCCCATACATGTGTTACAACAGTCCCATACATGTCTTACAGCAGGCCCATACATGTGTTACAACAGCCCCATACATGTGTTACAACAGTCCCATACATGTGTTACAACAGCCCCATACATGTGTTACAACAGCCCCATACATGTGTTACAACAGCCCCATACATGTGTTACAGTAGTCCCATACATGTGCTACAACAGCCCCATACATGTGTTACAACAGCTGCTCTTCTTCTCGTCCAAACTTCACTGACAGACCTAAAAATTATCTGTTCTAGCCGATTGATAGAGTTTTGTGATTGGTGAGCGACTCTGAGATTAAGATACTTTTTTTATTGACCAAAACTGCTACCAACACTGCTACCAGCACTCCAGGACAGCCATAAAGCATATCAGAAATCCAAAAGGTGTGGTCACACCATATGGCAGGGTGCCCGAAAGATGAAGGGCAGTTGCATTGCCAGGGGAATGTGTGGCCATATGGCAGTGTTATGTCACTGATCTCTGGTCTAGTGACATTATGAAATAAAGGGTATGGTGGTCCCCATCATCACGTATGTAGCAGCAGGAGGTTGTTTTAAACAAAAAGTTATCTAGCGGATACTAGAATTAAAAGATAAAATGCTAATCCCATGACTTGACTTAAATAGCTTGTTACACTGTGTTAAACTAAAACTCGCTATCATGTACAAGACTGCGAAACATAAATACAAATTTATATGAATATTAATAAACATTAAAAGTTTCACAACTTTGATCATATACATGCTACTATCATATTAATTAGAAAAAAATTATCTATATGCAAAAGAGTAGTTGCAAAAAGAAATGAGTTGTGATGGGCGCCCCACGCTTTTATGTGCAATCGATAGGTTCAGGGATTGAAAATTTTTATTTTCTTCTTTTTAGTGCACTTTCTATATGTAAATAAAAGCGTGTCGTTTTTAAAAAAAAGATTTTTTAAATATTTTATTATTAACTTGCTTTCGTATCTGTCCGCAATTTTTCAAATTTTCCAACGTAAAATTAAACCACTTCTGATGGCCCTAGAGATCTCAAAATTTGACCACAGATAAATCTTGGATGACAATGCTGTCACATGTGAATCATGAGTGAATCACCAGTGTATCATGTGTGTATTGCATGATCGGATGACGGAGAGGTCACGTGAGTAATAAACGCGGGAAGAAAGAAGCCTTCCCATTGGCTGAGAAGGTTGGGCGATGAGTTGTCAGAGAAGTTCCGTAGTGGAAGGACGGAATGTGTGTGTGCCTCAAGATTTCCACGTTGTATAACCTCAAATGATTTGTTATGTACATAGTATAAATATTAAAGTTGTTTTGTTGAAACAAGTTCTTCAGAGGATTATTGTGTACAAGATTCTGTATTGAGAGAACGCCTACAAGTCACATATTAAATAAGTAAAACAAGTCACAGTTACAAATGCATTGTATCAAAATTTCAGATCGATTGAATGTACCGTAATTAATTTATTGCATTTTTTAGTTTATCTCTATATAAGCATCTCTTATCCGTCTGCTAATTTTTTTCGCAAGACAAACTCAGTTAACCCGTGATCTCAACCCCTTGTATTCAAACTTTGGGCGGCGCTTATGAGGTGTTTGGTTAAATAAATAGAGGTAAAAAAAAAGATTTTAAAAAGGGGAGTTAAATCATTGAAAATTGAATAAGAAAGCAGTCTTAATATGAATTTTTGTAGTGTTTTCAATTGATAAGCCTTGGTGTTTGTCCATATGTTTGTGTTTGTTTGTTTTGGGTCTAAAATGCCTCACCTCCACGCGGTTAGACGTGACAATCCATAACATATGAAACCATGTAGGCAATTTTGTATTTAATGAATTTTCTTATGTACAATAAAAGTAATATATACTCTATGATTTTACACTTAGACTAAAAAGAGTAAAATATATAAATGAAACCGATAATTTTTAAAAACCACGTTTTTATAAGTGGACTAAAAAGAATAAAATAATTTAAAACTTCTAAGTTGAAGTACTGTCATTTTAAATGACTAAAAACGTGGGGCGGGTGTTTGGTATAAAAATTAAAGATTTATAATTTAGAAGGCAAAAGAGAGATGTATAAGTGAGAGCATGAGTGAACTGCATATGTTAAACCTCATAAGCGCCCGCCCCACGTTTTTAGTCATATTAAATGAAAGTACTTCAACTTAGAAGTTTTAAATTATTTTATACCTCTTAGTCCACTTATAAAAGCGTGGTTTTTAAAAATCCTTTTTACCTTTATTTATTTTATGATATGCACCATGCTATTGGGTCGAATGAAAATTACATGCCGAGATCCCATATATTTTCTTAAAATAAGTATAATTTGTTAATTGTTACTATCGCTTTATGAAAAAACTTGTTTTGAACAGTTTATGAGATTGAAAAAAATCCTTTATGTTTTTTTTAAAAAATTAAAAGCACAAACATGTCCAAAATTGTTGATTGATTGGGGAAAAAAAAACGTTAACCAAATCTGTGTTGACTTCTTGGATATTTCAACATGTGAGTGTAACAATAAAAGTTGACCACCCAGTGAGACCAGGGTGCTGGTAGGATACATAAGAAATTATTTTTTGTCACATTTTTCGTTACAGCTGGTATTAAACAATTTGGTTACCAGTTCCTGTTGTGTTGCCTCATGTCCACTACTTAATGTGAACAGGGCTCGTCAATCACAGCGGTATCTCAATGGATACCATATCAGATTTTCCTTCTTGTTGTTGAAGAGTTCTCTGCATCTGTGATATTCCCTGTGGGACGTCTACACAATCTGATAGCATTGCTTGGAATAGGCCTTGGTGCGAAAGTACGGTACTTATTACATTTGATGGGGCCATATTGGTGGATTCATGATTAATAAATCGTAATCTAAGAGAAATGAAAGTTGATGTGTTATTTATAGATGTAAATGATGAGTCGTCCACCTAGAAAGGGAACCAAATATAAATTCAACAAAGGACTACACTGTGAATGTTCGACCTAACTATTTTATAGCCATACAACAAGCAATTGGAATAGAAGGTTAAATATTCATTTGACAGAGCAAAGTGGGACAAAACTGTGTGTTAGTCTCTCACTTTTTATACTTTGTCTAGATGTTCAATTGACCTATAACTTCTTAGAATTGTGTAGACCAGGGGTCTGGAAACTTTTTGTCTGAGAGAGCCATAAACACCACATATTTTGAAAAGTAATTGCGTGAGAGCCATAAATAATGTTTATAACTAAAAATCCAATTATATGTATGCATTTTGTGTAATTTCAACACTAAACGTACAATAAATCTGTATTTGATATCTTCTTAATTACATTGATTTGCTGTTTTTTAAAATATGCAATTAATATGTAGATCAAAGGAGTCTGAATAAACTTTTTTTAAAAAAAATAATCGAACATTTGTCTGAGAGCCAGATACTGCCATCAATAGAGCCACATCTGGCTCGCGAGCCATGGTTTCCCGACCCCTGGTGTAGACCTTCAATTGAACTATCATTTCTTATACCTTGTGTAGCTGTTTAATTGAACTACCATGCACTTCTTAGACTTTGTTTAGACATTCAATTTGATTTTTCCGAGAAGTACATATGGTTTTGTCTGTAATGTTCTCATTTTGAAACGTGTATAGTTGTGTGTGAACTTGAGGGCTTATTTACGAGGGCTCAGTGAGCCCTACGATAGTAGGTCAGCGCGTGTGGCGTCATGATCATGTAAAGCTCAACTCCATCTGATCGTGACCACGTAATCCCCTCGTGCCATTCAAGGCCAATAGTTCTATCATGGACTTGGCATTAACGGAGTCATTGTGCGCCGAGATTTCCCTCTGACGTTTATCTCCTGGGGCGTTATGAGCAATCGTCTTTAACTGGACGTCAAACCCATTAGGCGCAACCCATCCTCTCTGTCTCCGGTTTAGACTGGTGGCGCTTTTTCTAACAAATCCATTAGGCGCAACCCGTCCTCTCTGTCTCCAGTTTAGACTGGTGGCGCTTCTTTTAACAAATCCATTAGGCGCAACCCGTATTCTCTGTCTCCAGTTCAACACTGTTGTGGCGCTTTATTTAAGTTGAGTTTTTTAACAGTTAACCCACCAAAAGCAGATATATCCTTTAGTCTGTACGCCGGAATCCATACCTACTCGTTTCACCTTTCAACCTTGATGTGTCTGCCATCTCTGGTGGCCTTTGAAATGTAATAATTCCTACTGTAGTAGTTTACAACCAGTACCATGTTACTAA
The DNA here is from genome assembly GCA_944989445.1 of Ampullaceana balthica. NCBI lineage: Eukaryota > Metazoa > Mollusca > Gastropoda > Lymnaeidae > Ampullaceana > Ampullaceana balthica. The sequence continues at coordinate 553,697 of CALYLW010000081.1, forward strand.
CTTATTTACAGATTTCGGTTCTAACCTTTTCGTAGTTTAAATATGTTACTAACACGATTCAATTATAAAGGGTTTGAGTTTTAAATTTTAAAAATGTGTATCTCTAATAATGAATTTTTTTAACGGTGGTATGTTTAGTTAGGACGTATGTAACAAGTTTCAAATTTTGAGAAAAAAAAGTCACTTATTTCAATGACATTTAGTATTGCGTTTTCTTGAAGTGAAAATCTATTTATATCATTCAAATCTTTACCTTATCCTCATTCTTCCGTCGTATGTTTATAAACAGAGCACTACCCGAAATACCCGTGAATAAGCTTTGTTCGCTCTTTGTTAATATGCTCTGTAGCCGGTAGTAGTACTCTGACGATCACTCTATGTACATGACGCTAGTTGAGCATGTTTATTTATTTGATAGGATAAATATAGTTTTGACTTCAACATCTCCAACCCTCAAGTCAATATTTTTTCAAATGTAAGGGAAGCTTTATTTCAAAGTTATGTCCAGTAAATGGTTATGACTTTCTTAATTTAAAATAAAAAATCAAATTATTTCTATCGATTAACAAATCTTGTCTTCAGTATATATTCCAACCTCAGCCGACCATTTAAGCGGGGATATGATGCTAGCTTCCTCCAGTGTAGCCGTCAAGTGCTATTGGAGAATTTATTTTCAGCATCAGCTCTTCGGAATCACTTCAAGATAGCGGCTGATACGGCTATATTTATCTCTTACATTGTCACTCTACTGCCGTTGTTTCTTTCATTTGTCTCAAACAGAAATAAGCGCTGCCATGGGACATCTATTCAATTATTTACAAAATTGTTTGTTATGTTTTGTTTACCTTAAATGTTTTAGGGTTTTATTAAAACTGCGTGATTTCAATGCTAACCAGAAGGTTATTTTCGGCAGCCATGACAATTTGAATATCACCCGCATTTCTTCATCTCTCTCTCTCTCTCTCTCTCTCTCTCTCTCTCTCTCTCTCTCTCTCTCTCTCTCTCTGTTCTCTCTCTCTCTCTCTCTCTCTCTCTCACTCACACACACACTTACACACACACTGTGGGATGCCGTCTATATTGATATTAATTTATTCATCAATAAGTCATAACCACTGCGCTACAAAGACAAGTTTTTTTGCGCTTTCGTTGCTAAGCTATTGTTTCCACTCATTCATGTCAATACAGCCTGTCTTTGAGATATACTTCCCCACTCATTCATGTCAACACAGCCTGTCTTTGAAATATATTTACCTACTCATTCATGTCAACACATCCTGTCTTTGAAATATATTTACCCACTCATTCATTTTTAAATGCGCCACTTCACGCATGCTAACATCCAATAAATTCATATACTTTAATTATTTTTTCTTTTCTATTTTGCAGTGCAATCGCGGACTCTCTGTTTACATCGTAAGTATTAGTACATGTATCCTATTTCCTTAGTTTCAAACAACTTTTTATTGAATATTTACTCAAATAGCACTACTTAAATGTGTGGAATAAGTCAGGTAGCTCCAGCCATAAACTGCCCGTCTCTGCAGCTGCTTAGAGTTCCATAGGATGTTGATAGAACCTACCATTGACATCTTAATAGTCAATAATCTTTCCTATTCTCTATGGTACAAATGGGTAATTAAGTCATACACCTGCATTTCTATCATAATTTTAACTGAAATGTCTTATATCCGTAGCAAGATTTAGTGGCGCTAGAAAAACACAGCACGTATGAAAAATGGCGCCCGGGGCAGATTCTCCAGTCTGCACCCCCAAACTACAGCATGTTACATACAGTGCCTTAGGGCTTAGATTGTAAGGCTTAAGATTCTCCAGTCTGCACCCCCAAACTACAGCATGTTACATACAGTGCATTAGGCCTTAGATTGTAAGGCTTCAGATTGTAAGGCTTCTTGTATCAAACAAAGATTGTCCGAATATAAATGTATTATGTTGACAACTAAAAGAATATCTCTGATATTGTCGTGAGACAGAGATTGCCGTAAATGTAAAGTAAAAAGTCTACTCATGACGTCATTCATTTTATGAATCTATATTGACTTTCGTTCTTTGTGTCTAGGCAATGACGTATCTTCCAGTGTTTTACACCATACACACACACACACACACACACACACCAACCGTTTATAGCCTTCTTTTTTTCCATTTCGTCCCTTTCTATTGATCATTTACAAGAAGATAACAACCTATATAATTTTAAAAGTCTATTTATATCCAGCATTCCATTTTTAAAGCGCTATTTTAGGAAGAAACTAAACCACCACCTCCCTCCCATCTCTCTATTGATATAACAATACGGTATGTAATCAGGCGTCGGTGACGCTCCGGTCGTGCGCTTGCTGAGCACCATAAAGAACAGTAACCCTCTAACAGTTGGCGAGCCGATCGATGAGGCCAAACTCGCACAGGTGACTAGGGGCCAACATTGGGACGTGTGACGTCAACTGCAGGATTTGAGAACTGCTTTATGAGAAAAACAAGACTAGAAGTATTAAAGTGTGTTGATGTTTGGCAGGTTGATTTGTGCTTTATATATTTTTTTAATTTAAAAAAACGGAGACAATAATTGAGCTGGAATACATAGCAAGGGTGGGCACAGATTGGTGGGTAGATCTACACAATAACTCAGGTGTGGAAGCTTTGCATAGATTGGTGGGTAGATCTACACGATAACCCAGGTGTGGAAGATGTGCATAGATTGGTGGGTAGATCTACACGATAACCCAGGTGTGGGAGATGTGCATAGATTGGTGGGTAGATCTACACGATAACCCAGATGTGGAAGATGTGCATAGATTGGTGGGCTGATCTACACAATAACTCGCTTGTGGAAGATGTGCATAGATTGGTGGGTAGATCTACACGGTAACTCAGGTGTGGGAGATGTGCATAGATTGGTGGGTAGATCTAAACGATAACTCAGGTGTGGGAGATGTGCATAGATTGGTGAGTAGAGTAACACATTAACTCAGGTGTGGAATATAGGGCATAAATTGGTGGGTAGATCTACACAATAACCCAGGTGTGGAAGATGTGCATAGATTGGTGGGTTGATCTACACAATAACCCAGGTGTGGAAGATGGGCATAGATTGGTGGGTTGATCTACACAATAACCCAGGTGTGGAAGATGGGCATAGGTTGGTGGGTTGATCTACACAATAACCCATGTGTGGAAGATGTGCATAGATTGGTGGGTTGATCTACACAATAACCAAGGTGTGGAAGATGGGCATAGATTGGTGGGTTGATCTACACAATAATCCAGGTGTGGAAGATGGGCATAGATTGGTGGGTTGATCTACACAATAACCCATGTGTGGAAGATGTGCATAGATTGGTGGATAGATCTACACAATAACCCAGGTGTGGAAGATGGGCATAAATTGGTGGGTTGATCTACACAATAACCCAGGTGTGGAAGATGTGCATAGATTGGTGGGTTGATCTACACAATAACCCAGGTGTGGAAGATGGGCATAGATTGGTGGGTTGATCTACACAATAACCCAGGTGTGGAAGATGGGCATAGATTGGTGGGTTGATCTACACAATAACCCATGTGTGGAAGATGTGCATAGATTGGTGGGTTGATCTACACAATAACCAAGGTGTGGAAGATGGGCATAGATTGGTGGGTTGATCTACACAATAATCCAGGTGTGGAAGATGGGCATAGATTGGTGGGTTGATCTACACAATAACCCATGTGTGGAAGATGTGCATAGATTGGTGGATAGATCTACACAATAACCCAGGTGTGGAAGATGGGCATAAATTGGTGGGTTGATCTACACAATAACCCAGGTGTGGAAGATGGGCATAGGTTGGTGGAGAGATCTATACATCGACTCAGGTATATGTTTTCTGAGAACTTCGCCCTAACTTTGCTTTTAAATGTTTGGAAGGCACACACAATTAAATGATTTTTTCCAAGTAGTTGCTCTGAAGATTATTATGATAGGCACTCTGGGCTATTACAGAGTCCGTGTCCCTACTAAGGTTTCATGTCGACGTTGCACTGTTTGGATCTCTGTTAAAATGTGTTTGCTGCTAGGGGCTAGATGCTCTCTTCTCAAACCGAGATGCACTGATGTGAAGCAGCTTGAGCTATTACCCAATTTATTAACTGAAACGTTGTTCGGTCTACCGCTAAAGGTTGAAAGGCCAGATGTTTTAAGGGCCGTTAGCGGCCCGCAGCCCATCATTTGTTTAGAGTACTCCCTTGATTTTTACTTGACTGGATCTTAACGTTTAGGTTTCCATCGCGTTCAAAACCCATTCCGTTGGATGGCAAACTTTTATTTTCAATGTAAGCTTTTCATAGAATTCTTTGTTGAAGGGCATAAATGTGTGTATAGAAAAGAGGAAATATTTTTTTTAAAGGTGGGGGGGGGGTCTTGTTACTTAAACTAAGAACAGTTTTTAAAAATGACTCATGTAGAGCTAAATTAACCCTTGTGGAAATAAACCTTCCCTCCCAAAGCAGAGACTAGAGACTGCGGGTCAAAATTTCTTAAAATCATTCATCATCATATTGGCTGCCTAGTCTCGAGAAACAATGAGATATTGCGTCCTTGGGTTTGAGTGGCAGCGGCAATGCAATGCTTGCTGTGACTCAGGAGGCCTACTCTGGAGGAGCAGACTCTTGAATCGTGGTCAATCCATGTAAGGCAGAGTATGATCCATGCCAGGCATAGATCGATCAGTATCATTCAATTATTGATCTGACGCATTGAACAACTTAAAAGCGTGGTCAAGTTGTTGGTCTGATTCTTCGTTTGCTGTCCGTCAGTTGAACACCAGAGAACATAAAGTGTTTAGTCAAGCTCAGGACTATTGGAAGACGTTGGCGGGAAAAGGCTTGGACAAACATGGCCACATATATTGACAATTTTGTACCAGAAGAGGCTTTATTTTTAATGTCTACATATGGAGATGATAGTAAACACAAATAGAGACATTATTTGACCTACACATATACACAAGTTGTCAGTTGGATGCAGTAAGACTAATGAGAACATACAGGTCCTACCTCTCAAGAGTCACTTATGGAAGACGGCGATCTAGACTAATAAGCCAAGTGTTATTGGCTTTGTTAGGAGCTGTTGAATAAACTGTCATTTTTGTAACCTTTGAAGTTACTAAATGAAGTTGTAATATGCTCTAGTGCCACTAGTTTGTTGAGCTTTTTAAACAAGAAGATTCGCTCCTATTGCTCGCGTGAAAGGGGCGAAAGTTTATTTGGTCTAGTCAATTTAAAATGTTGTGTCAGGAGTGGTTAGGGTTAAGTATTAATGACAAGAGAAATGCTTCTCTCATCCTTTCGTTGGGTATTTGCTTGTATCCCTTGTGATTAATACCACCACCATTAATAATATGATTAATTGTACCACTTCAGTCATATGATTAATTGTACCACTTCAGTCATATGATTAATTGTACCACTTCAGTCATATGATTAATTGTACCACTTTCAGTCATAATTGTACCACCTTCAGTCATATGATTAATTGTACCACTTTCAGTCATAATTGTACAACCTTCAGTCATATGATTAATTGTACCACTTTCAGTCATAATTGTACCACCTTCAGTCATACGATTAAATGTTTCATTTTGTGTCACATGCTGTGACACGTATTTTTATGGGACTCCCCTATATTGGTGAGATACAATTAACCCCAGCCATTTAATGGATCAATTTATTATAAAGCTTGCATATATAGCCATGACAGCTTGGTCAAAATGTCATTAAGCTCCGCCTTTGACAGTTATTTCCCCCGCCCATAGTTCTTCCGTGCCAGGCACGCCCTGCTCCACGTCATCAAGACCTCTAATAGCGCCTTGCCAGTGCACAATTGCTGGATGTCGATTTCTATCAATGGAAATAACAGATGATTGCCATTGATCTAGTCACAACTAAGCCATTTTTAAAAGAACAAAAACAAAAATTAATTGCAGGTTAAAGTTTGAAATGTTGATTTTCTGAACATCCCTGGCCCACTTCAGAGCCTGGATTGGATGGCTTGGAGCTTGTTTGAAATCAAGTGTGCGTGTTGTGGTGGTGGTGGTGGGGGGGGGTCTTGATTATATGACTCAACTTGGTATATGATAGTTCTAAATAATCTAGACTTGGCTATGACTCAAGTTGGTATATGATAGTTCTAAATAATCTAGACTTGGTTATGACTCAACTTGGTATATGATAGTTTTAAATAATCTAGACTTGGCTATGACTCAAATTGGTATATGATAGTTCTAAATAGTCTAGACTTGGCTATGACTCAAGTTGGTATATGATAGTTCTAAATAATCTAGACTTGGTTATGACTCAACTTGGTATATGATAGTTCTAAATAATCTAGACTTGGCTATGACTCAAATTGGTATATGATAGTTCTAAATAATCTAGACTTGGTTATGACTCAACTTGGTATATGATAGTTCTAAATAATCTAGACTTGGATATGACTTAAGTTAGTATATGATAGTTCTAAATAATCTAGACTTGGGTATGACTCAAGTTAGTATATGATAGTTCTAAATAATCTAGACTTGGCTATGACTCATGTTCATGTTGGGACTAAGTCTCCTAGACCACAAGACACCTGTCTTGAATACCACAAACAAATCAGTCTTTCACAAAAGTTCAAAAGCCATGAAAATGAGAAGAAAAGTAATCCATCATCATTATAAACAATTTTTTTCTGATAATATATATATAAATCAGTATTTCGACATTGCGGATGTCTTTCTTGGTAGATATTTAGATTACTGCCGCTGTAGTCTATATTCACCGATACCAACATTGGTTGAAGAGTTGTATGCTTCCAGCAAGTATAATAGCTCATCCTCAGTGAAGTTTATTTAAAAGACAAAACGAGCGTGTGTCAACCAGATTGGTGCAGACAGACGTAGCGTATAAATGTGTCCAGGTTGGTACAGACAGACGTAGCGTATACATGTGTCCAGGTTGCTTGCAGACAGACGTAGCGTATAAATGCGTCCAGGTTGATGCAGACAGACGTAGCGTATAAATGCGTCCAGGTTGATGCAGACAGAATAAATGTGTCCAGGTTGGTGCAGACAGACGTAGCTTATACATGTGTCCAGGTTTGTGCAGATGGACGCCATAGTGTAAAAGCGTGAATTTTGTTGGCCATGCATAAATACTGAATTAACAATTTTTATGGAGTATACTGAACAATTTTATGGAAAAAATAAACAAATTATTTGGAGTATAATAAACTATTCTATGGAATATATCATAAATAATTCTATGGACTGTATTGTCGATACTGAACACATCTCCCCAGCATTGTCTAAAACAAAGCTGCCCCCCCCTCCCCCAACACACACGCACAGCTCCACGCGCCTGTTCCTGGATGGCTCTATGTACCCAACCATTAGAAACTATTATGGGGGCGCCTTTCATGATGGTAATGTCGGGAGCTGCTCGAAATTTGCCGGCGGTGGATTTCTTGTGTTCAACTCGATCTAAACGTTATCGATCCCTATAGACAACGACTTACCAGAAACAAGTGATGTTCAGCGTTTGATCGCTGCTACAGGTTCAAGTAGATACACTCTCTGCCAACCATTTCCTCCCTGGTCTCTGCCCGCCGCCATACACACCCCTTTTCCCGTGGTTTTTGATGCTCGAGTGTCGTCGGATTTGACATTTTTTGGGCTGAACTTAATGAGGGACCAATTTTGATTAGGGTGGTGGTAGAGAGCGGAGTGTGGTGTGTAATTATCACCAATCGATAGTTTTCTGGCGATTAGTCATCGGGTGCAGGAGGGAGAGGTAAGGACGGCGGGAAACTTGATAAGTATTACACAAGACACGGGGTCTTCATATTCCGACATTTGGATTGGGTGAAACCCAGGTCACGTACTCTCAAACTCTGAAGGCTGGGCAACAAAGATTACGTTTTAAAGTTTTCCAAGCACCAAAAAAAACTTTTTTCTATAATTCTAGTTCTCTTCTTTCATTTGTAAATCGCGTGGGTACTCCATTGAATTATTGAAAAATAATATAGTTTTTTTTTCTATTTTTAGTAAGGCGACTGATGACGGGCTTAAAAATAGATTTTTGTGAATAGCTTAATTCATTAGACGTTAGACAGACTTGAACTGAATAAGAAAATTGAATATGTTACTTGCCATCAAGCCTCAAAATTACACACTGAGTTTTTGGACACTCCAATTGCTTGTCACTCCAAACACTTAACTTAGATTTTGTTGAGTGTTCAAGGAAACACTGGACTTAGTTCTTATTGTGTGTTTAAAGAAACTTTGAAGGTCCAGCCCACATAGGTGTTCAGAAGCGATTTTAGTGTTATAATTAATTTAATCTGCAACAACCATTTTAAATGCTATTTTCTTTATAATCATTCTTTCTTTTAAGTTTTCTCAGCTGACATTTCGCATCTGTTTATAACAAGAACAAACAACATTTTAGGGAATTCCTTTGGTTTACACTCTAAAGGACTGGCAAAAGATAAGCGTCCCTGATAAACAAAAACCACGTGAACTAATATAAAATAGACATTAACCCACTTACCCCAAATATCAACACACCTATCCCAATATCAACACACCTATCCCAATATCAACACACCTATCCCAATATCAACACACCTATCCCAATATCAACACACCTATCCCAATATCAACACACCTATCACAATATCAACACACCTATCCCAATATCAACACACCTATCCCAATATCAACACACCTATCCCAATATCAACACACCTATCACAATATCAACACACCTATCCCAATATCAACACACCTATCCCAATATCAAACCCAGCTACACCCAATATTAACTGACCTACACCCAATATTAACTGACCTACACCCAATATTCAATAATCTAAGACAACAACAACTCAAATAATACCAATATCAAACCTACTCAGTGCATGAACACAGCTTGTCATCTACACCCACAACATAGTCTGAGGACCAGTGCCACGCCCAACCCCATGGGAACAAAAATCAATGTTGGGGTAGCAGAAGTAACTGCTAGTATTGCAATCATCCCTCTGTAATAGCGTATCAATGCAGGGGTAGCTAATGTAGTGGCGTATCAATGTAGGGGTAGCTAATGTAGTAGCGTATCAATGCAGGGGTAGCTAATGTAGTGGCGTATCAATGTAGGGGTAGCTAATGTAGTGGCGTATCAATGCAGGGGTAGCTAATGTAGTAGCATATCAATGCTGGGGTAGCTGATGTAGTGGTGTATCAATGTAGGGGTAGCTAATGTAGGGGGTATCAATGCTGGGGTAGCTGATGTAGTGGTGTATCAATGCAGGGGTAGCTAATGTAGTGGCGTATCAATGCTGGGGTAGCTGATGTAGTGGTGTATCAATGTAGGGGTAGCTAATGTAGGGGGTATCAATGCTGGGGTAGCTGATGTAGTGGTGTATCAATGTTGAGGTAGCTGATGTAGGGGTGTATCAATGCTGGGGTAGCTGATGTAGTGGTGTATCAATGTTGAGGTAGCTGATGTAGGGGTGTATCAATGCTGGGGTAGCTGATGTAATGGTGTATCAATGTTGAGGTAGCTGATGTAGTGGTGTATCAATGTTGAGGTAGCTGATGTCGTGGTGTATCAATGTTGAGGTAGCTGATGTAGTGGTGTATCAATGTGTATCAATCTGAAAGGACAGAAACACCATAAATGTTTCCTAACAATCCACCCCTCCCCACACCGCCAACACTTTTGACCAACCCCACAGAAAACATGAAAAACCAAGAATTCCTATACATTGTATTCAGTATCTAAATCTGTCCTTGCTGTCGGCTGGTGACACTAACTGAAAAGTGTCTTCAGATTGCCCACCTAATTAACGTATCAATTCTCTTGCAGGCGCATGAAGGTGACCATTCACAATGTCTCATCTGATGAAACTTGTACAGTTCACCAAACGCTTTTGGGCATCAGAGAGGGCAAAGAAGGATGGTTCCATCTATACTGTCCTGGGGGCATTGCTTGTGATGATGAGGGGCAGCTATGGGGGGTCATGGTAACATCTTTTTAAAAATTCCATTTTAATCTTCTTAAATGTTTATTATTATCTTTAAAGAATTAATCAACTTTGATAAAACCTAAATAAATTTCAAACGATACTCCTGCAAGGATAAAACTGTTTGCTTTAAGACTGAACAGCAGGCTTTTTAATAACCAAATGTTAGTTTATGATCACATTGATATCCTAACACTAGCTTGTATAGATGTTCATAAAAGACGTGAGATTTGTTTTCCGAGCTGTGGCCATCATTTCATTTATTAGCTCAACACCTTGATGAAATGCTGCTGTAAGAGGAAGAAGTTCTTGATGAGCATTTCCAAAATGATTGGTCCCATCATGCTTCTTGCCCTTCGAGATAACTTTGCTGCCATTGAGGTGAGAACTATTGAATAATTCTTTTTTATACATTGCATCATTTCATTTTGTGGTACTTAAATAAAAGAACATGTCATATAATACATGACTCAAAAGCGTTTTTTTTAAAAAAAAATTAAAAAGCAGCATTTTGACTTTTCAACACTTTAAAGAATTAAATAAATAAAGCAAATCATTGATTTGTTTATAAATGTATATTTTGAATGAATTTTTACATTCTTACCAAAGACATATAAACATTTTAAAGGTAATATTTTAAGGACAACAGAACATTTGTTTTTTGTCATTATTGTTTTAACCGAAGCCTTACAAAAATGCACTGTAAAGCCCATGCTAATTGATGTTCAACACTACTTTAATACACAAATAAAAACTACAAAACTACTTTAATACACAAATAAAAACTACTTTAATACACAAATAAAAACTACTTTAATACACAAATAAAAACTACATTAAAACACACATAAAAACTACATTAATACACAAATAAAAACTACTTTAATACACAAATAAAAACTACATTAATACACAAATTAAAAAGTACATTAATACACAAATAAAAACTACATTAATACACAAATAAAAACTACATTAAAAAAAATTTAGCAATTGATCTCTTGGGTGTTGGGTGGTCATGTATCATTGGCAGGTATGTTTATGTCCTGTGTATTTGTTCAGGTCCTGTGTGTTGGGTGGTCATGTATCATTGGCAGGTATGTTTATGTCCTGTGTATTTGTCCAGGTCCTGTGTGTTGGGTGGTCATGTATCAGTGGCAGGTATGTTTATGTCCTGTGTATTTGTCCAGGTCCTGTGTGTTGGGTGGCCATGTATCAGTGGCAGGTATGTTTATGTCCTGTGTATTTGTCCAGGTCCTGTGTGTTGGGTGGTCATGTATCAGTGGCAGGTATGTTTATGTTCTGTGTATTTGTCCAGGTCCTGTGTGTTGGGTGGTCATGTATCAGTGGCAGGTATGTTTATGTCCTGTGTATTTGTCCAGGTCCTGTGTGTTGGGTGGCCATGTATCAGTGGCAGGTATGTTTATGTCCTGTGTATTTGTCCAGGTCCTGTGTGTTGGGTGGTCATGTATCAGTGGCAGGTATGTTTATGTCCTGTGTATTTGTCCAGGTGCTGTGTGTTGGGTGGTCATGTATCATTGGCAGGTATGTTTATGTCCTGTGTATTTGTCCAGGTCCTGTGTGTTGGGTGGTCATGTATCAGTGGCAGGTATGTTTATGTCCTGTGTATTTGTCCAGGTGCTGTGTGTTGGGTGGTCATGTATCAGTGGCAGGAATGTTTATGTCCTGTGTATTTGTCCAGGTCCTGTGTGTTGGGTGGCCATGTATCAGTGGCAGGTATGTTTATGTCCTGTGTATTTGTCCAGGTGCTGTGTGCCATGCTAGAGCTGGAAGTGGTGGAGGGCCATGATATGAAGATGCAGATGATTACCACACTGCAGTCCACCTGTGAAGGCAAGCGCATGTATTCCCAGCTGTGTGAGAGACAGATTGCTATCAAAGAAATGGTGGGTTCACTCTTAACTTTCATTTCATAGATTCATAAACAAAGCAACAACAATTTTATCAATTACATTTTTGTGGTTACGAAAGTTAGCAGGAAAACCAATATGGGAAAAGGAAAGATGAAAAATGAGTAGAGCTAGAAGATACAGAAAGAGATGGCAAGTGTAATGTATCTTGAAATATAGCAGGAAAGGAACAGCTTCCGATGAAATATGACTTATGAGAAGTAGATGAACTTATCACACAGAGCAGTAAGTACTGAAGAGATTAGCCCAACGTTGAGAGTATTCAGTAATGGAGAGATTGGCGCGGCATCCGGGCAGAATAGCGACTGTCAAAACAGCGACCGTCATAATAGCGACTTCAAAATAGCGACTGTATCAAAACAGCGACCGTCAAAACAGCGACCGTCATAATAGCGACTGCATCATAATAGCGACTGCATCAAAATAGCGACTTTCTTCTTTTGCTTGTATTAATGTTTGAAAAACTTACGGTGCCTAGCCTAAAATGGAGTTTATAAAATAAAAAAATAGTAAGACATGATAAGCCATGTAGGTTTTTTGTACAGAAGGGACAATACAAAATTAAATACAATCAACTGGAGGTGTGTATAAATAAATGTTGGTGTTGTAAAGAGTGTAAACACATTTTCGGGACAAATTTTTTTTGAAAAAAAATTTGTGAAAAAAAGTAATTATAACTGCTATTACTTCAGTCAACTATATTTTGCAGAAAGCTCGATAGTGATTAACAAACATAGATGCAGTCGATTACTTTAGGGGGATTGCGGTGGTAGCGGCAGAGTTGCCGTGTGGCTGCTTTTTTTAAGCTAGAAAAAGTTCGACTACAGGACTTTTTGATCCCCGGATGTTTCGACCCTTTTCTTTTTTACCTCGTAAAATTTTTTTTTCAAATTAAAAAAAATAAATAAAAAATATAGTTTAATATTATTATCTATTGAAAATTAAAGACGGCATGAAATAGTTATTTTCAACGTTTGATTTACCACTAAAAAGTATACACACTGAAAACTAATCAACATTAAGGGCGAATTCATGATTGTGTTAAATGCACACTCTTCTGAGGTAGCAAGTCCTTCCAAACCTATCCAACTCCACCCCCACCCCCAGGCAATGTGGTCAGATAGTCCTTTCTTAAGGTACCTACATTCTTTCAGCCCCAATCCATTTATTTACCATCTCAATAACACGGGGTCCGTTGCCGTCACTTAGTCTAGCCTTCGTAACATGTCATTAAGTAACCCCCGGACAGTTCGACCACAGGACGTTTTGACAAGGGGGCTGTCAATATTGTTAAAAAAAGCTTCCCGGGTAACCATGATTCAAATTTTATTTTTACTGAGCAGTTGTTTGTTTTTGAATGAATGCGTGTATATATAGCATAAGTTAATTTTTTAAAATTTTATTTTAAACACAATTTTTAATTTCAATAAATACTTCATCAAAATGTTGCTATTTTTTTGAGTTTTTATTTTTTACTATGCATTTATTTAATTTTTTCACTTGGGGTCCTTGGGTAAGTTTAGACAATGAAAAGGGGTCTATATGTCAAAAAAGATTGGAACCACTATGTTAGGTGAACGGTTGGACAAGAATAGCTATGTGGTGAAGTCGCTGTTATGACAGTCGCTCTTTTGATACAGTCGCTATTTTGAAGTCGCCATTATGACGGTCGCTGTTTTGATACAGTCGCTATTTTGAAGTCGCTATTATGACGGTCGCTGTTTTGACAGTCGCTATTTTGAACCCGTGCCGATTGGCACAATGCTGAGGGTATTCAGTACTGGAGATATTGGCACAATGCTGAGGGTATTCAGTACTGGAGATATTGGCACAATGCTGAGGGTATTCAGTACTGGAGATATTGGCACAATGCTGAGGGTATTCAGTACTGGAGATATTGGCACAATGCTGAGGGTATTCAGTACTGGAGATATTGGCACAATGCTGAGGGTATTCAGTACTGGAGATATTGGCACAATGCTGAGGGTATTCAGTACTGGAGATATTGGCACAATGCTGAGGGTATTCAGTACTGGAGATATTGGCACAATGCTGAGAGAGCAGTAAATACTGCAGGGAGTTGTAATACTTAATGGCTCTGGTAGAGCAATAAATGATACCCACTTCAACCAGGGAACACTTAATGAAACAAAAGATGGGATTTCTACGATACACCTCAGTAATAGCACCTTATCTCTGCAGAAGTCATAAAACTAGGTGGAAATGAACTGATCAACCAAATGCATGACCTCATATCCAAAATCTGATAGGCAATGTTCCCTAGAAGGTTTTTCCGTTAGTGTGCAAAATAATAAAATGATGTGCAAAGTTCTACATCATCCACATTTTGTCTGTGCAAAATTTAACATCCTACAAACACAGACTCACTGCAATCAGGGCAATATTATTTAAGTGAACATTCTTTTATGAAATAAATTAAAGGAACTTTAACTAAATAAATGTTTTAAAATAAAAGTAGCAATGTTTATTTGTGTTATATAACCAACCAAGCAACAAAATGCCAACTCACCCATAATAAATGGCCCTGAGGTACTCTGGTGTCTGCCCTGAGTGTCACGTGAAAATTCACGGGTTTGACAGCAAAGAGAAAAGGGGAACGAACATGTGTTAAGAGAGGAATGCGATTGTTATGAGGTCAACTGAGGTCCAAGGGCAAGCTAGTAGTGTGGTCACTGAGTCGAGGCGGATACGGGAGGTTACGTAGGGTGTAGTTGTGAGAGGTCAAGACAAGATGGTTGAGAAGTTGAAGTATATGATTTGTGCTATTTGAATTCTAGAGATCACTGTTGTATATTGTGACATGTGTATATATTGGACATTTCATTATTAAAGAGCATTTTCCTTGACTTCAAGTGTTGCAAAGAATTGTTGTGCGAGAGATGATAGTATTTCATTACACTCGCAAACACAAGTGAGAGAAAAGCAAATCAATCACTTCAAGACAAGTGACACTGAGGTACTCTGGTGTCTGCCCTGAGGTACTCTGGTGTCTGCCCTGAGGTACTCTGGTGTCTGCCCTGAGGTACTCTGGTGTCTGCCCCGAGGTACTCTGGTGTCTGCCCCGAGGTACTCTGGTGTCTGCCCCGAGGTACTCTGGTGTCTGCCCCGAAGTACTCTGGTGTCTGCCCTGAAGTACTCTGGTGTCTGCCCTGCAATAAGATCAATCTTTTATACAAACTCCTCAGGAAATTTTCTGTCTGAGGACAAAGAATGGTGGATTTTCAAACTAACCAATACATAAATTAATCGTTTTAAAGATCTACCCATAGACACAGAAGGTACCAATCAAGTATTTAAAGTATTAGTATGTCTGTAACAAAGACTAGAGTTGTTGGGGTTCATTTCATTGAGCAACAACAGCAGGCATTGGACAATGAAGTGAGAAGGGGAGTGTTTGTAAAGAAAAAGTATAGCTAACTAACTTGGCATACCTAAGTTATTGAAATAACAAATTTTTATCTGTTTTGTCATGAATTTATCCAGATCTAACTCTTACATAAAGAGAGTTTCTCTTAATCTGATGTACATGGTATTTGCTCCATCAAAGCCAAATAAATTTATTCAGCAACAATGTGGTTGACAGATTAACTGTATTTTTTTCAACATGATGTGTTTTCCTGCTATTCATTTAAGGGTTCATGTTACTGATTGTTTCGCCTAATCCCTTTGTTCATCTATGGTCATGTTGGAACTTGCTGGATACTATATAAAAATATTGACCACTTGCATATTTGTGACTGTTGCCTTGTACATTGCAGCAACAGAAAGGTGGTCCAAAGAAACTCACTCTACCCAGCAAATCCACGGATTACGACCTCACTCGAATGTTAAGTTCTGGATCATTCGGTAACCTTGAGTGTCTGAGCCTTGCTTTCACCCAGGTGACCAGTGCATGTGCCAATGACCTGATTAAATTACCATCGCTTCGCTATCTCAACTTGTGGTCAACTCAGGTAAGTTTGACTTTTTTAAACTTTATGACTTTAGCCAACCTGACCTGAAAAACCTAATGGCTAAATTTCAGATAACAATGATATTTGTTTCTCATATGACACCAGTGCTTCTTCAGCTAAAGCCAACATTGCTTTGTCTGGTTCTCAGTAGTATAAAATAGTAATAACTGCAAATGCTGCTTTGGGAAAATTTTACTGCTATGAAAATTAAAGTAATTTTCTAAAATTAATTTTGACACAATTATTTTATCATTCAACTTGATTAAACAATATTCCCTTTTCAGAAGAGTCAAAATGGCCATATAAGTGCAATTTAGCAATTTTTTTAGAATATTAAATTACTCAAACAAAGCATTTCCAATTATATGTTATTTTTGTTGAAATCCAGTAAGGATCAAATTTGACCCATGTTACAGATACTATAACTAAAACTAAGTGTTAAATTTAATTTGTAAAAAAAAATTAATTAAAAAATAAATAAATATAGTATAATAAAAACCAAGCACATTAAATTTTTCCATAAAAAATTACTATTAGAACATACTCTGGTCTTAAAGTCTGACTCTAAAATTGGAAATGTGCACTTTTAAGAATATTTAAAGTTTGTCATCAATTTGTCTTTAGACTAAATAAAGAAAATAAATGTTTTCATCCTCTTGTTGTTCTCCAGTTTGGTGACCAAGGTCTACAGATCATCTCAGAACATCTTCACAAACTTCAAGTACTGAACCTGTGTGAGACACCAGTCACTGATAAGGGACTCACCTGCCTTGCTTGTATGTAGTTCTTGTCTTATATATAAATACACATGTATAAGGAAAAGTTTTTGAATTCACCTGATGTTGCGTAAACAAAACTGAAAACATTTACTGCTAGTTTGATCTGAGTGTTTGGAGAGAAACATTTTTAAAAAGAGATTGACATGAACATTTGAAAGCAATTCTCCTCATGGGGTCCAACAGTTCCCCTCATGGGGTCCAACAGTTCCCCTCATGGGGTCCAACAGTTCCCCTCATGGGGTCCAACAGTTCCCCTTATGGGGTCCAACAGTTCCCCTCATGGGGTCCAACAGTTCCCCTCATGGGGTCCAACAGTTCCCCTCATGGGGTCCAACAGTTCCCCTCATGGGGTCCAACAGTTCCCCTCATGGGGTCCAACAGTTCCCCTCATGGGGTCCAACAGTTCCCCTCATGGGGTCCAACAGTTCCCCTCATGGGGTCCAACAGTTCCCCTCATGGGGTCCAACAGTTCCCCTCATGGGTCCAACAGTTCCCCTCATGGGGTCCAACAGTTCCCCTCATGGGGTCCAACAGTTCCCCTCATGGGGTCCAACAGTTCCCCTCATGGGTCCAACAGTTCCCCTCATGGGGCCCAACAGTTCCCCTCATGGGGCCCAACAGTTCCCCTCATGGGGTCCAACAGTTCCCCTCATGGGGTCCAACAGTTCCCCTCATGGGGTCCAACAGTTCCCCTCATGGGTCCAACAGTTCCCCTCATGGGGTCCAACAGTTCCCCTCATGGGGTCCAACAGTTCCCCTCATGGGTCCAACAGTTCCCCTCATGGGGTCCAACAGTTCCCCTCATGGGGTCCAACAGTTCCCCTCATGGGGTCCAACAGTTCCCCTCATGGAGTCCAACAGTTCCCCTCATGGGGTCCAACAGTTCCCCTCATGGGGTCCAACAGTTCCCCTCATGGGGTCCAACAATTCCCCTCATGGGATCCCTCATGCAGTGGCGTAGCTAGAACTTTTGCCGCCCGGGGCGGTCTCCAATTCGCCGCCCTTTTTGGGGCCGTCCATAAATGACATCACGCACCGGGGGAAGAGGGGAGTCACACATTTGACGTCCCATCAAAAATGCGCAACTTTAAATAAAAGTTCCACTTAAATATATGATTACCGACAATTTATTTAATGACATTTTATATGGCTTCTCGCGTGTTACAATATAAGAGTGCAGCCTTACACTAAAAACATATTTAAATGATCCCCAAAAAAAATGATTTGAAACATGCTCATTTTCAAATAGAAAATACGGCTTTTATGGAAGAGATTTGTGACGTCATATTGAAGCAGGGGTCTAAGCTTTTGTGACGACCTGTGAAGAGGGGGGAAGGGTGAAAAATAAGCCGAAATCGTGAGACGTCATTTTTGACGGCCCCTTAAGTCAATCATATGATTTATTTATTATAACTTAATAAACACGAATAAATAATTATAATTGAAACAAGTAAAGGTGGGGAACATTTTTACCATTGCATGCCCTATTTATGTAAGCAGTAATAAAAGAGGCCGCATAAGATGATATACTTATAAATACACATTTATAAAAATACAAGATTCTTTTTTAATGGCCACAAGAAAGTTATTGAGGTCGCAGGTCACCGAAAAAAAAATGAGACAAAACATATTCCAAATTTACAAGCAAAAACCATTAACAATTAATTTGCTTTTATTTTTTATTTATAGATATATGATTTTTTATAAACAAAGAAATTGTATATGTTATGGCCAAAGCCCTAAATCGGCCACTTCGCGAAATGGCCGGCCAATGTTAGCCGGCCAAAGCCCAAAATTCGGGCTTTGGCCGGCCAGTTCGCGAAATGGCTAGCGTCGTTTGGCTAAAGCCAAAAGAACATCATGAGCAGATTGAAGGTTGACTAGTAAGATTTCATACTTAAAATGATTGTTAATTACAAATGATAACGAAACCAGGGACTGTTCGTTGGCTGGCACATGTTACATAATTACATGTTACGAGGGCTAGACTAAGTGACGACCACATGACCCCGTGTGTTGGCAAGACTTATGGGCAAGGTAAAAAAAGGGCGTAGGCAGAGAGAATGAACATACCTTTATCTGACCACATGGCCTTTTTATTGTCCGATTACATCGGATCGAGATGGGGGTGGCGGTGGATAGGATTGGATTGGAAGGACTTTCTACCTCAGAAAATGGCGCACATACCACAATCATGATTTCGCATTGAATTTTAACAGGTTGTCAGTGTATAAACTTTTTTCAATCAACCTATCATAAATTCAACGTTTAAAATAACCATTCCATACTGTTTTTAATTTTTAATAGATAATTATAGTATATTACATTATTTTTATACCAAAAATAAATATTTAAAAAAATCATTTACAAAACAAAAAATTAATAAAACAATTTTAAGGTGTTAAAACAAAAGGGTCGAAACGTGCTGTGATCGAATCGGCGTGGATTTGTTCATTTGCTGATTTAGCACTTTCCAGTAGTACAGAACAACGTGTCGTAGCTAACAATTAATGATAAGTTAATAGCCTCAGTATACTTAGTATCGTGTTATTACACCCCACATCACATGCTATACATGCCCTATGACTTATCTTTTCAACTGGAAACGTTGATTGGGACGTTATAAATACGAGTAATACAGTACTCACACTGAAATAGGGCCGGCTTTAAGCATAAGCAAACAAGGCAGCCTCATAGGGCCTCCAATTAGTCTCATCATTAGTGGGGGCCTCCCACAAGAATCTTTCCATAATTATTTTTTATTTTTCTATTATATCTAGGGCCACCAAATTCACTTCGCCTAGTGCCTCCAATTCCCTAAGTCTGGCCCTCACTGAAACCTGTGTGTCAGAAAAATAAGAACTAGTCACAATATGTGGACCTTCTCCGAAAAGGAAAGACTAACGCAATAATATCATCACAGCGTGGCACCCTTTTCCTACCCCGTACATGCCAACACACCAAAAGCGATTGATGTGCCGCTAACCGGGCATTATTCCTTACCACTTCGGGCTTTGGCCAAGGATACCCAGCCACTTCGCGAATTGGCCGGCCAAAGCCGGAATTACAATTGTTAGTTGTAAGTACTTCGGGCTTTGGCCAGACACGTCGGCCACTTCGCAAATTGGCCGGACTTCGGGCTTTGGCCGTAACATATACATTAGTATGTAAACATATTTATACATTAACTTTCCTAACTTTCATAGTAGAAAAATCATGTATTATGCTATCAAAATTTGAATTTTTTGTAATATCTTGTTCTATGGACAATATTGCAAGATTTTGTAGTCTTAAATCACTCATTGTGGAACGTAAGAAAAATTTTATCAACTTCAGATTGGAGAAGTTCCTTTCAGAACTAGATACACTGATAGCAATTTTTGAAAACCTTCTTAGCAAAATTATAATGTTGGGTACATAATTTTCCAATTTATACTGTTGAATATATTTTAATAGCTCAAGGGGGCCTTTCCCCCCGTTTTTCTAACATAATGCCTCTTCTTGTTGTGTAAGTACAGCCAGGGCTGGTCTTAGGCAACTACAACCAATGCGGCCTAACATCAGCCGTCTCCGTGCAAAGAGAAAAGTGGAAAATGTTTTAATTAGAGAGTTGCTCTTCGCGGACGACGCAGCCCTTACTTCACATTCAGAGATAGGTCTCCAACTTTTGGTCAATAAGTTCTCAGAGGCATGCAAGGATTTTGGTCTAACGATAAGCCTCAAAAAGACCAGCATTATGAGACAAGGAACAGACTGCTTTTCAGCAATCTCCATTGAGGGAAACACCTTGGATGTCATCGAGGATTTTACCTACCTTGGCAGTAACATCACAAGCACACTCTCCCTGGAAAAGGAAATTGAAACCAGAATCGGCAAGGCTGCATCATTAATGGCCAGGCTGAATCAAAGAGTGTGGAACAATGCACAGCTCACTGCTAGGACGAAAATCACTGTGTATCAGGCCTGCGTGCTCTGCACATTCCTCTATGGCAGCGAGTGCTGGACGACCTATGCCAGACAAACAAAGCAACTCAACAGCTTCCTCTTACGATGCTTGCGAAGGATTCTGCACATCAAGTGGCAAGACAAGATCACGAATGTCGAGGTACTCAGGAGTCATATGCTGAGCATGCACTCAATCCTGAGTGAGAGGCGCCTGCGGTGGTTGGGACATGTCCGCAAGATGAGCTCGGAGCCCAATCCAAGAGCCCTGCTTGACGGCGAGCTGGCAACTGGTATGCGGAAGAGAGGACGCCCCTGCTTGCGCTTCAAGGATGTCTGCAAGAAAGACATGACTCTGGCGCAGATTGACCATAAAACGTGGGAGACCATTGCTGATGAGCGCACCTCCTGGCGGGCAAAAGTGCGCGAGGGCATTCAAGTCGCGGAAGCTTCCCTTACAGCCAGGAGCGAGGAGAAAAGGGCCAGGAGAAAGGGGAAGGGGAGTAGAGGAGCAGGTGGAAACGCCATCATCCCATGAGGATGGACGGATGCCATAGAGAGATGACGTATACCGCTTAATATTTTAAAGAAATCGGTACCTTTTTAGGGCGATTTTAAGTTTTTGAACGGTTTTGCGTTAGTTATAACAACCACTTGTAATCAAACAAATGTTGCGTGAATCCGTTAATTAAGACTCGAAATTAAGAATATTTTTGTTTCACCTTGGTTTTCCCCCTTCAAAAGAAAAAGGGCGGTTGTCGGAAATGGCTTTACTTTTCAAATGCCCACAAATGCCGCCCCCAAAATGTGTGCCGCCCGGGGCGGACCGCCCCCACCGCCACCCCCCCCCCATAGCTACGCCACTGCCCTCATGGGGTCCAACAATTCCCCTCATGGGGTCCAACAATTCCCCTCATGGGGTCCATCAATTCCCCTCATGGGGTCCAACAATTCCCCTCATGGGGTCCAACAATTCCAATCCAAACTTTGATGATATCTTGAAATTCAAAATTCAATTAAGTCTCACAGATATCACTGGCATGGTTTTCTGACTTGTCTTTGATTACTTTTTTAGTAAATAAATTTGTTGGTTTTTCTCTGCTTGCGTTGCACCTTTCTCAACCTTGGCTACTTGTAATGCAAATCTTGGTTCCTTTTCCTAGATCTTTCATTCTTGTTTGCAAGTAATACAGAATATTTATGCGACCCGCACTTGTCATTTTTTTCTGTTATCAGGTCCGCCGTTTAGAGCAGTGCTTCTCAAAGTGGTGGTCCGTGGACCGGTGCCGGTCCGTGGGCCATCCGCCGTCGGTCCGCAGAAGAAATAAAGAAAGTGCAGAAAAATATAATTTTAACCTTAAATTTGCAACCATTGATGCTACCTAATAGAATATGTCCATTTTTGGGCAGTAAGCATGTACAATGAAACACATAAAATAAATATAAATGACATTTCGTTACCTTGTCAGCAATGTTCCCTCTAAGGTTCGTTGGTCCGTGTGCAAAGTAAAAATACTTGTGTGCAAAGTTGCACAGCATCCATTTTTTGTGCTATATTTTACAAAATTTTCTGCGCTGTAATTCTCAACTGCTGCTCGGCGTAGGTCACATAGCTGTGCAGGCGCACAGCTTAAAGGGAACGTTGCTTGTCAGTACAGGGAAAATAGTGCACTGGTCCCTAGCACAATAGAAAAATGTCTACCGGTCTGCCATACAAAAAGTTTGATAAGCACTGGTTTAGAGGGTAGGATTTGTCATGTTTATAGCCCACCCACCCCTCTCATGATAATTATATGAGGTGATATTGTCTCTCAGAACAGCAACGATGGACTGTTTCTATGTTCCTGTGTTGCCCATCATTGTCACTGCATTTAGTCTGATTTTGTCAGTGATTGGAAAAGCAGACTTCTAATCATTTATTTCTTATACTAATAATATTTTAGGGAAGGGAGATTTAAGTGGGCATAAGTTTTTAAAAACAGTTTGAGAAATAATGCCATACAAGAACAACTACATTGTAATTGTATCTTTAACTGTATGTTATAACTTTTCACCATCTTTCCCCAGCTATGAAAAGCCTACGTAAACTGAACCTCAACAGCACCAACTTGTCTGCCCTTACATTTGAAGGCTTGAAGGTAAGTTAAACCTTGACCACACAAGAAAAATGTTTCATAATCTGCCCTTGTTGATTTTAACAGTTCAGCTTAAAAAAGGGGTTGGCTTTCATTTGAAGGAATAGATCAATGTCATGAGTGCTGAAGGCATAGATAAATGTCGTGAGTGCTGAAGGCATAGATCAATATCGTGAGTGCTGAAGGCATAGATAAATGTCGTGAGTGCTGAAAGCATAGATAAATGTCGTGAGTGCTGAAGGCATAGATCAATGTCATGAGTGCTGAAGGGATAGATCAATGTCGTGAGTGCTGAAGGCATAGATAAATGTCGTGAGTGCTGGAGGCATAGATCAATATCGTGAGTGCTGAAGGCATAGATCAATATCGTGAGTGCTGAAGGCATAGATAAATGTCGTGAGTGCTGAAGGCATAGATCAATGTCATGAGTGCTGAAGGCATAGATCAATGTCGTGAGTGCTGAAGGCATAGATCAATGTCGTGAGTGCTGAAGGCATAGATAAATGTCGTGAGTGCTGAAGGCATAGATAAATGTTGTGAGTGCTGAAGGCATAGATAAATGTCATGACTGCTGAAGGCATAGATAAATGTCATGACTGCTGAAGGCATAGATAAATGTCATGACTGCTGAAGGCATAGATAAATGTCGTGACTGCTGAAGCCATAGATTAATGTCCTGAGTGCTGAAGGCATAGATAAATGTCGTGAGTGCTGAAGGCATAGATAAATGTCGTGACTGCTGAAGCCATAGATTAATGTCCTGAGTGCTGAAGCCATAGATAAATGTCGTGAGTGCTGAAGGCATAGATCAATATCGTGAGTTCTGAAGCCATAGATTAATGTCGTGAGTGCTGAAGGCATAGATCAATGTCGTGAGTTCTGAAGCCATAGATTAATGTCGTGAGTGCTGAAGGCATAGATCAATATTGTGAGTGCTGAAGCATGGAGGATATATTCCTGCTGCCACACATAAACCATGTTCTGACTGCTGAGGTTTTCAAATTTCAAATTATTGAATAGATTGCTATTATTGTGCAGACACCTGGAATGAACGAATATTCCTCCATGTATATTGATGATGATGGTGGATTCTTTTATAGGGCTAATTGTCAATGCTATTGCACTGTGCGTTGATCTTCAAAACTTAGCTTAAAATAAAAAAGTCGTTCAATTTTTTCTTAAATGTTTATTGTTTATTTGTTGTCATATTTCCTCAATGATTTGGGAAGTGTTCCATAACTTTGGTGTATTTGCATTGAAAGAACACACCCAAAGGGACTTATACCTGTGTCCATCCACTCCCGAAATTTACAGAATGGATTATGTAGAGGAGTGCAGCCCCTTTATAGATACATGATCTGACCTCAGTTCTTTCAATAATGTGGAGCTGATTACTATCTATACTATCTATACATCCAGATTTATTTAATACCTGATTTTCATATAGCTAAGCTGTAATAAACTAACACTCAGACTCTTTGTCAGATCTCACCAACATAGCAATTTCTATGAAATATTTACATGTACTAAAATATTTCCAAGCTTTATCACAATACTTACCATTGGTTTGTAAGTTATAATTCAAATTTAATATGTGGTCTATGTGACTTAAATCACCTTATCAATTTTAAAAAGTGTAATTCTCAAATATATCAAATTATTCTATTACAAAGTTTCAAACATTAAAAAATATTGATATATTTCTGAATGGTAAGAACGTTTTTATTGCAGTAGCTCATTCCAATTTAAAGATTATTCTAAAACAAATGGCTCCTAGGAATAAACACATTCATTATGCATACAGTTTCTGATTGTGGCTTTGAGATATTCTGATATTTAAACGTTTTTTTTTGGTTTTTTTGTATTACGTTAAATAGGCTTAGTGGTTAAAATGATGCTCTAGTTCCAGTCTCACAACTAAACAACTTGGGTGAGACTGAAAATGTAACAATTTCCCTTGGTAAATTTAAATTCAGGAATCAGTATTACTATGGCTAGCATAATTAAACCATGACTTAACTACTGTATTTGCTGACAAATTCATCATATGAGACCATTTTAAAAAATAAATTACTAATGATCTGTGCAACAAAAAAATATTTGAGGAAAATAGGTTTCCTGTGATTTATTCATATGAATTAAAGGGGCACGGTTATCGAGTGTCATGCTCGCTCGGCTGGCGTACCGATGGTCACGGGTTCGAATCCATGTGAAGGCAAGGATTTGTTCCCGGGGCCAAGGGTGTCCCCGACTCCACCCAGCTTCAAATGGGTACCTAACACTAGTTAAGGAAACAAAGGCAGCCGGGTAATGCGTGGAACCCTCATAGCCGTGGCCTGTGAATGCTGCGTCACTTGCCAACAGACCGGCATGGTCTGTGGACGTAATAATCTTCTGCATAGGAGCGTCTATATAGATAAGACAAGACAAGAGCATTGGATATAAGATATTGGATTGCATGAGCAGCTAAAGGGAGGTTAATTCTTGATTAATTCTTCTCATGGACTAATTATCTTGCGGAAATGCAGTTGGTGTTGAATTAGATTTTTTTCTTGTTTAAAAGTTTTCCTCCTTCATCGAATCCAGTCAAAAATAAGTTTCAAATTTACATTAGTGTTACTGCCTTAAGGTTTCAAAAATTCATTTGACGACAAAAAAATCTTTTTCAGGAGAAGTTGCCCGCCCTTCAGGAGTGTGATGTTCGCTACACTGATGCCTGGTGACTGTAAGCGCGAGGAGTGGGTCCTAAGTTCCAACTAGATTTGTCTTAGCCACAAGTCTGGAGAGTTTTCAAAGACTCTGTCTCACTGCCATAACGCGCACCCCTAAAGTACTACTAGTCTTACGTGGATATACAGCTACACTTCGTGGATATACAGCTACACTTTGTGGATATACAGCTACACTTTGTGGATATATTTGGATATATAAGAAAAGTTCCTATTTTCTTACATCCAGATATGGCTCACTCTTTAATTTTTGTAGCATCATCTATCTCTCCTTATCTCTCTCTGACACGTATCAGCACTTGTTGATGACATCTCTGACACGTATCAGCACTTGTTGATGACATCTCTGACACGTATCAGCAGTTGTTGATGACACGTTCAGTCATTGTGTCTGCCATACTTTCTGCGTCTGCCATACTTTCTGTGTCTGCCATACTTCATTGTTTCTTTGTTTGTATGAAGCTGCTCTCTTATTTTGGTGAGAAATTGTGAGCAGTTTTGGAAGTCATCTTCTGACAAAGATGTTTCACTATGGTGCTGGCGTTACTTCAGTTTTTATCGCAGTCCAGTTGAACTGTTTGACAGCTATTGCTGTATAACAAAAAAAAACAAGGAAAATTGGGTTCATTTCCGATTTCTTCAAGCAGTCCCTTTGTTTTTATATGTTCTATGAGTTTTTAACCATTATTGTTTTTGGGACATGTATTGCAGAGTTTGTGTAAAACTTTATTAATATCGCTAAAATTATTATGAATCAAATGTCTGAAGAAGTTACGGCTAGAGCTGTGAGACAAAGACACCAGGTTATGGCTCATAAAATTTGTAAATGTTATGTTCCTGCAAGATCTTGAAGATTATTTTAGGTGTTCAGCCGTTTAGCTCTTAATTTTTGTTAATTTTTTGGGAGTGATATAGTTTTGTACCCTATTAAAATGGCCATAAACTGGACCATACATGTTTAAAGTCATAAGACAGCTTAGTCCAATATAATCTACCAATCTGTCTTATTCTGACTCTGTGAAATACCACATGAAATGTTCAACATAGAAATGTCAGTGTGTCATTGAACTGAAACACCATCCCACCCAATTACAATGAAATGTCACAGTTCAACCTGTTGTGGTCAAACGATGGGAGGCATCTTTTCTTGGAAAGGTTCACTTCCAGCTTTTGCCCTCATCAGCTCACTATTATAGGCCTTAAAAATATTCTATGAAATGTCCATGTATTGACTCTTTATTATATCTATATTATATATACATACATATTTCTAAATGAACGATGCTATCTTCATTTCTTTCATGTCAACAAAACATTGCTGTTTTTCTTCTATTCTGCTCCTGTGAGCATTTTGTCCAGGTTTTATTTGAATGACTGGAATGAGATTGGAACAGTTTCTATCTTTCACAACGCTAAAATATACAACCTATCTCGGTTGAAGGCTGTTCTTCATTTGTTGGTTTCTCTTTTGTTTTAATGTTGTTTGTCAAAAAATTTTATTTTTTGAAATGTTAATTTTCTTGTCAACTTTATGTGCATTTAAATGTTTGCATGTGCTGGATAATTAGATATGCTCACCAAGCTTGTTCTCACCATATTTAATATTGCCAATGTTTGCATCCTTCACTGTACCAAAATACCATAACAAACCATCACCAAAAAACAGCAGCAAATCAAAAACAAATTTTCCTTCTCAATTAACCTTTACCAGAAAAATGGGTCAGATATTTTACTAATTTATTTTTACAATGAATCTACTAAACATGAGAAGATAGTGGTTTTATTATAGTGCACAAAAAGGTCCAGGCAGATGATATTTACTGTCTGTATCATTACTATAATTTTATCCAGCTTGTGGATGCAGTAATAAAACTATATGTTGCAGCTCACTAAGTTTGAATATTTTTGCTTCTAAGACTGTAGACATGTGCTAACATTTTTTACAGCTACTTTCAAATTTGTTTGGATTGAACTCAACTCTAAGCTTTCTTCAATTAGCAGCATTTAGCTCCACCATGTGTCCTGCCAGTGATTCTCACACTGATCAAACTTAGTCCACCTTAAACATTCAACCAATCATTTTATCAAATCTTTCTGCACTGATACAGTGCTGACCATTTGCATTGTAGCAGTTTTGAATGACCAATGAACCTGTGTTGGGTGTGGACAGTAGGCTACTGTAAGACGCCTGTTTGTATAGCTGTATATTTGATATTTCATTATTATCTCATGATACCAGCCATAGACCAATGTATCCCCAGTGATTTTAGCACTTCAGTATTTATTAACTTTTTTAATTTTGGTTTACTTTAAAGCAGTAGCCAGATCCAGGAAATAAAAACTGTCTGGATATCAGAAGCAGAAAATTGTCATTGTTTATACATCACTCCAGAGCGGCTAATGACAGGATAAGCTGGTTTTAGAAGACAAAAACCCCACAAAATTTATGTGTATCCTGATGACACATTAACCTATGGATGTGCCATTCACTGCTTCCGTTTCATTCTAATTTATTTTACATTTTTGAATTCTGTATAATCCTGGCAAAAATGAAATAATTGAATGTAATTCTTGCATACCTGAGCTCTATGTAAATTGATCTATATTTATAATGTGTCTGTCAAGGTGTTCAAATTATATTTTGATATATCAAGTCCATGTACGTTTTCTAAAAAATAATTTGTACCATATAACATAATATAAAGTTTTTGCCTTTGTGGAATCGACATTTTTTAAATGTTCCTGTTCCCTTTAAATTTATTGGACATGAGATTTTAAAACTTCAAATGACTAAACCCTTATCATAATGTCCTGTATAACATTTTGCCACACAACTTGGAAAATCACATTAAACAATTTAAGCATGTATTCATAAAGAAAATGCTTGTAAAAGTTTTACTGATTTTTGTAGTGCTAGTTACTCTCACAATGGACTTAAAAATGTTGGATAGTCCTTTAGTTTTATTCTCAAGAATAGGATCACAGCTACTATTTGACATTTTTCCATTACTTTTCTTAATACATATCTAGAGGGATGCATTCACTAGCTTGAATAAATTATTTGATTGAAAATACCATCTCTGCAAAAATGTATATGATCCTTTGATTGATATAGGGACTCTTGTACCCTACGTAAGGTATTTCTCTCTCTTTTTTTAATGCTAACATTAACATATAAGAGCATGGACATTTGACTGATGCTTCATATTTACAGCCACCATGTTTTGTATCTGCATGTGCATTGCTCTGTCTATTTGTTCTCTTCCCTATTTCTGTGGGATTATTTCTTCTCTTCACAGTACTAGCTGCACCTATTTTTGCTTTTTAATGTTTTACAATATACACCTTCCCGTTTTATTTTCTTTGTTGTGTAGCATTTATTTCTGTAACACTGCATTGTGGGTTGTTTTACTTGAACATTACAAATAACGTCTGCACTTAAAAGTTACATCCTACACTATGAATACACTGGGCTATATATTTACTGTAACGAAATAAATCATTTTACTATGATGATTGCCATAGTACAATGTAAATAAAATACACTTTCAGTTTCTGTGACAAGTCAAGTCTAAATAAAACTTACACTTACTCCCCTTGGCATTGTAATAATGCAAGGGTTGTGTCCCCGTTATCGCCTGAGCTTCATTTTTGTCCACATGTTTGAAACAAGGCGAGTGTATAGAACGGGACTTTATTCATTTTGCTTTAATAAAAGAATTAGCTTAGATATTCATTCCTTGTGGCTGTGAGCACAACTGTATGCCCCTTTCCAAGCCAATACTGTTTATTGCCAACATAAACCTTATGGGAGCTTGCCATTTAGATCAGTTGTGATCTCTGGGATTATATACCCTGGTGTGTTTCATATTTGAGTAGCCGCCAGAGGTTTCCAACAATGAAAGAGTATGGGGAAATGGTAAGAGCATAAATTTCAGTTTGTTGGTAACGTCTTGGGAAGCATACAGGTGAATTTACAGTTTCTGCTTGTCATATTCTACATATCAATTTCTTTTGCCTGCAACTATATTTATATTTTATGTCATTGATTGGTTGTTTTCTTAATTTATCCTCTTGAACTTAAAACAATTCTATTGGTTGGAACTGATAAAAATACAATGGACATATGTATTCTTGGGATATTCTTGACTTCAATAGTTATTCAACAGTTACAGAGTCATTGCAAACCTTAGATACACCTGGAACAGAAGTCTACTGTTTTTAATATTTTTTTAAGTTTTCAAAATTTTTTTAATGTCTCAGTGATGATACATAGATTAAGCTTTAACTGGCCCAGCTACAATTGGTAAAAAAAAAGCTAACAATCTGTTAGAATGATTGGTCGGCTTTCTATTTTAGAAACTCCACACAGATTTATTTAGACCATTCAATAATAGTACATGTACATGTAATGCTATTTTGTTTTTTGGTTTCAAATGATTTTAGCAGTAAACCAAAAATTGATTTGTGTAATTCTTATTATAGCTTACTACTGACACTTTACATCTACACAGCGCCTAACAATTTAAAAATAATGATTTTTCTTGTATGGTTTTATGAACCTGTATTTTTTCTAGTTTAAAATGTGGCCGCAGCTGTTTGATTGCCCCGTAAACTGACACATATTTTGTTTTCTAATGCTGGGTAATCAGTTAAATTTTCTCTAAAATGTTGAAGTAAGAAAAAATGCCTTCCAAATATAAGTTACTTTGTGGCCAGCCAGCCAGCCAGCCGAATGTCCTAGATACTTTTGTTATTCATCAAACTTGCTTCTTTTCTTTCTTATCTCCTGTCATTTATTCATTTCATTATCTTAATCAAATCTGTTTTTTTATACCTTATCAAAGAAAGAGATGTTTAAATATTTAATTCAAGGAAATTCAAAATTTTGCACCAAGTCTTCTACGCTTTGTGTGTGAGTGGCATAGGTGTTAATATCAAACACATTTTGGGGGAAATTTATAAAATGAACTTACCAGCATAATGTATTTCTTAAAATAAAAATAAATATATTAAATTAAGCTATCCAGCACAAATAATATGCCTTGGATTAAATCAACATACACACTAAATTAATTTTGCAAAAAGAAAATCACACTCTCTTTTATATTTATACGAGAAAAATGTCAAATAATTTAATTAATCCCCCAGAAAGTCATTGAGTAAGAATTTATTTTAATATAGTTTTTTTTTCTTCATTATTTGCAATACATTATGTAAGCTGAAAATAAACAAACAGGGAGTATTCACTTAGAGATAATTTTAAACTTTCAACATGCAGCCCAGAAAGAAGTAACTATATTAAAATTGTTATAAAATGCCTTTTGTTTGGCATCGCTTATAAAGTACAATACAAATTTTATCAAAGATTGTTTCATCCTATAGCCTTATCATTTGGTTTGTTTTTAACATTAAAATTTTTTTTAAAAACACAAATAAATAAATGTTAAAAATAATCAAATTTGTATATCGATCTTCATTTCATTCCTTCACTTCCATGTATTGATGAAGTTATATTTTAATAATGTTTTAATATTGCCAAAATATAGAGTTACATAAATATTAAGATATTTATTTAGTTTTTCTGTCTGAACTAACAAGGGTAGTCTTCAAACTTTCACCAAGTATTAATACATTTACCATTTTTAATAAGGATCTGAATGTTGATGCAAAAATTATAACAAAAAAAGCCAACTTTATTCACTGTTGTTTCACATTTCTTAAATGATATTTTCATAGACGTAAACTTATTTGTAAAATATTATCTATATAAGGTTATATGTACAAATCTATTATTTGAAATATTGTTTCTTTTGATAGCAAAATAGTGGTTTAAATTTATGGTCAGATTTTACTTCCAACTTTGTGTTTTCAATTCTAAGAAATAGATTAAATAGGTCAACCCTAATATAGTTGACAAAACATCACATACAAATTCTCCCAATAATATAGTTGACAAAACATCACATACAAATTCTCCCAATAATACAGTTGACAAAACATCACATACAAATTCTCCTTCTTCCTTTCTGGCTTTTGGGTGCACAAGGGTTTGCTTGAACAAACCAGGAAAACCTACACACTAGCAACTTTCAACTTTGAAAACTGTAATAAAAATGCAAGACTAGACATTAACCATGGGTGAGCGGAGGACACAATAATCTTCTGTATAGAAGGAGTGTCTAATGTATAATCTAAGCTAAGATAGGAAAACATAGGCCAATTCTGCACTTGTTAAAAAAACACAGAAGAGAAAGTATTCAAATTCTCTACTACAAGACAATGTGACTTATTGCATTTAACCTTGGGGTCTGGTCAAATCACAACATAAACTCTCAACAAATGTTCTCATCTGTATGCCTTGAAAACTTGATTGATGTATGCATAGGATCTGGTTTGGTTTTACATAGACCTATGGTATGTTGCATAGACAAATTCAAATTCTTTGAATCACTTATTTAACAATACATTATTTCACATTTATACTTTCTGTAAGCAACTTTCATTTCCCCATGCTGGCAAAATGCCATGCAAACATTTCTGGTTTTCAGATTCTTTTTGTCAGTAGTGCACCTTTGTTGTTTTTTTTTACACACTTATTGTCATAGTACTAGTGATAAGTCTACTATGATAGTTTCCATAGTACTACTGATAAGTCTACTATGATAGTTTCCATAGTACTACTGATACGTCTACTATGATAGTTTCCATAGTACTAGTGATAAGTCTACTATGATAGTTTCCATAGTACTACTGATAAGTCTACTATGATAGTTTCCATAGTACTACTGATAAGTCTACTATGATAGTTTCCATAGTACTACTGATAAGTCTACTATGATAGTTTCCATAGTACTAGTGATAAGTCTACTATGATAGTTTCCATAGTACTACTGATAAGTCTACTATGATAGTTTCCATAGTACTACTGATAAGTCTACTATGATAGTTTCCATAGTACTACTGATAAGTCTACTATGATAGTTTCCATAGTACTACTGATAAGTCTACTATGATAGTTTCCATAGTACTAGTGATAAGTCTACTATGATAGTTTCCATAGTACTACTGATAAGTCTACTATGATAGTTTCCATAGTACTACTGATAAGTCTACTATGATAGTTTCCATAGTACTACTGATAAGTCTACTATGATAGTTTCCATAGTACTACTGATAAGTCTACTATGATAGTTTCCATAGTACTAGTGATAAGTCTACTATGATAGTTTCCATAGTACTACTGATAAGTCTACTATGATAGTTTCCATAGTACTACTGATAAGTCTACTATGATAGTTTCCATAGTACTAGTGATAAGTCTACTATGATAGTTTCCATAGTACTACTGATAAGTCTACTATGATAGTTTCCATAGTACTACTGATAAGTCTACTATGATAGTTTCCATAGTACTACTGATAAGTCTACTATGATAGTTTCCATAGTACTAGTGATAAGTCTACTATGATAGTTTCCATAGTACTACTGATAAGTCTACTATGATAGTTTCCATAGTACTACTGATAAGTCTACTATGATAGTTTCCATAGTACTACTGATAAGTCTACTATGATAGTTTCCATAGTACTACTGATAAGTCTACTATGATAGTTTCCATAGTACTAGTTATCAGTCAATTATCACAACTGGTGTGTTGCTGACATGGGGATCAAGATTACAGGGAAAAGTTAGGTTTTAGACATTATATTCTATCTTGTAAACACGGTTTGTTAAATATCTCATTTATGACTATATATTTGAACTGGAATTCATTTATTTTGATGTTTCTGAAATATTGCTTTTATTTCTTTATATATTTTTTTTTGTTTCCATGTAATTTAAAAGTCATCAATTCTACAGAAGACCTGAAATGTTCAGAACAAGTGCATTTTTTGTGTGTAAATTTTATTTACTGTCTTAACTAATGCTTTCTCGCTGGCGAAAAGCTGCAGAGTGAAACAGACAATATGCTTTCCATTGTGTAAATGGTTGAAAATAGATTTTAGCAAAAATTTATAAGCCAGATATTAAAACAAAAGCTGTATTTACTGAGTTTTTCTTCAACAAAAGAATCTGGGGTTGTTCTCTTGTCCTCCGTCATGTTTTGTTTTTTCCACTCATAAAATGTTTACAGTTATATTCACTTGAATTCATCCAAACAAAAGAAAACAAAAAGAAAATAAATTTAAAAAAACAATTGCACTTACTAACATGAATTTTTTTATACAAGGGACAAATTGAAGACATCCCACTAAGATAGCTCACTCATTTATCTGGACTTCAAAACACTTTAACCGGTTTTATAAGCTTCATTCAGTGAGCTTTTTTTTAATGTATGATATACAGGGAGCATTTCTATCTAATGAAAGTGAGTTTCGTTCTGAGAGCTTGCTATTACAGCACACACCAACAAAAAGGTGAAAGGATTTGTTATATCATCAAACACTTTGTTTTCAGATTATTTATGTTCAATCATCAAACACATTGTTTTAAGATGATTTATGTTACATCATCAAACACTTTGTTTTCAGATGATTTATGTTACATCATCAAACACTTTGTTTTAAGATGATTTATGTTACATCATCAAACACTTTGTTTTAAGATGATTTATGTTAAATCATCAAACAAAACTAGAAATATATTAGAGCATGGATCGCTAGTCTATAAAAGTCTTCAATTTGTCCCTCACTCTACTTCTAAACCGGTTATATCCAAGAAAGACCAACTAACGTCAGAGTCAAGGCTGTGATGTATTTTACCAACTCTCAAATCTAATCATTCTTGATTGCTATGTTTGATTTCTTTCTGATTTTCAATCATTAGAACAAATTCCTGGTTTGAGTTATTTTTGGCCAAATTGTTATGTTTGCGGTCAAATAAATGGACGCATTTTGATGTTGTAAACACACTTGAAAGAGACTTTTGTTATTTCTCAACTAATTTCATGGCTGTTTTGTCAAAACTCTCTGTTTACTTTTTTAAATTTTATTAGCTGTTTTAGATTATACAAAACATGTAACCTGAGTCCAGCTGTATTGGATTATTATTTTTTTAAAGCACTGAAACAAACTATATAAGAAATGTAACCTGCGCCGATTAGATAAATTGAATCTTTTAAAAGGGGATTATCTTTAATCCACAGTATATTTAAAATATAAGTTCATTTTAAAAAATGCTACGCTCATCTGAAAGTAAAGAGAAAGTTTTTAAAAAAATATATTTAAGATTCACCAAAGAACGTGAAATGTAATTTTAAGAACAATCTTTTCTTGTATTGCTATTATACTGAAAGATCTAAACGCTCTATTTAAAAGTCACAACTATTTCAATCCTGACTTTTTTTTAGTCTTACGTTTAGATTTAGGCCTACAAGTTTTGTATAACTGTGACGGATTTAATCAAATCGTAAATCTAAGAAATCTTATTTACTTTAGTTTTTATTTGTATTATTTCAACATAAGATTATTTTGGCCACAATTTTACTGGCTCTTAGACACGTTTTTTATATCATAAATAAAATTGTTTAAATATTAACAGGGTGTTTGATCAGTTTTAATTTACTTTAAGTCTACTGTAGTATTATAACAAAAAACTTAAACAGGGTCATACAAAAATCGGTTTCCGAGGTCTTCATGGAAAGTAGTTGGCGTCTCAAATTTTCCCCGATAGATTGCTGCTGATTGCACCAAACGTTGAAATGAAGAGTTGCACATGCAAATGAAACTGGGCCCAAGTTCCCTGGCCTGGTTTTTGTTTTTCTAAATAGCATATTTACATTCTAATCTGAAGAGAAGAAATAAATGGATAACTAAGAATCATTAACTCATACTACCAAGCTTGTATAAAAATAAGGTGGTTATATTTGTTGTTTTGTTTTGCATTATTTCTAAAATAACGTCATTGGGTATCATATAATAATTGGATTTAATATTGACCCCCGACTTGAGAGAAAAAGCAGCAGATGTAGAGTGCAGTTCGTGGAGCCAAATTTGATGAAAGTAAGTGGCAGATTTTAACTCGCGGCAACAAAGATAAAATAGCATCAGTGATTTTGAAGATCAGCGCCGGATTTACGTACAAGCTACTCAAGCCGTATGTGTGGAAATGATAAAATGTTCAAGTCATTGTTGAACCACAGATTGAATGAAAACTTCCTTATCTGACCGGGGGGAGGAGGGGGCGAATTTTAACAATCATTTCGGCATGACCTACGAATTCCCAGGTTGTTATCTTATTTTTGTAAGTGCGTGTGTTCAATGGACCTGGATTCAGTGTAGGATGGGCTTGAGTGACGTCATCACTACTTATTGATAAAAAGGGAGAATTAAACCCACGACTAAAGGCGTTCACTTGGAGACAAGACATCGTCTCCAGTAGGCTCTCTGGCTGTAAGGGCAAATTGTTTAGGTTGCAGTAAGTAATTGTAGTTTCTGACTGATACAACCAATGGTCAACATGGCCAAATGTAATACTTTGTTCCACTGAGTCATTGAGAGAATGTGAACTGTATTTTCCTTCTGATAAACTTCCGTCAGGAACAAATTTCTTTTATACAAATTTTTGGTTAGACTTTCAACTGAATTTCACCCTCTAAAAAGTCGAGAATTATGTAAATCGTATTCCTTAAAAGAAGTTGTTTTACATTACATAAAATATGAAATGATGAGAGTAACTTTTAAATTTAAATAAATATTAAACTATTAAAAAGGAAAATTTTCGGATATACAATTAGCAGAAATAATTTGCAGCCATTCATTGTATATATACTATATACAGACGACATTGCTGTACTTTATTGCACCAATCCATATAATATTATAGACATTGATGTACTAATGGGCCAATCCATATAATTCAGACAACATGGCTGTACTAATGGGCCCGTCCATAAACTACAGACATTGCTGTACTAATGGGCCCGTCCATAAACTACAGACATTGCTGTACTAATGGGCCCGTTCATATAATACAGATCACGTGGCTGTACTAAGAGGCCCATCCATATAACACAGACCACGTGGCTGTACTAACGGGCCCATTCATATAATACAGACCACGTGGCTGTACTAACGGGCCCATTCATATAATACAGACTACGTGGCTATACTAATGAGACCACACAGTGGCGTAGCTAGGGGGGGCGGTGGGGGCGGTCCGCCCCGGGTGGCACTCATTTAGGGGCGGCATTTGTGGGCATTTGAAAAGTACAAACATTTCCCGACAAACCGCCCTTTTTCTTTTGAAGGGGGAAAACCAATGTGAAACAAAAATATTCGTAATTTCGAGTCTTAATTAACGGATTCGCACTACATTTGTTTGATTACATAGTGGATATTATCACTAACGCAAAAACCGTTCAAAAAATTTTTAATCGCTCAAAAAACGTATCCATTTGTTTGGAAAACTAAGTGGTATAAGTCACAGATGACGCTTTTATAAGAAAACTATCCAAAAAACACATCACCGCTGGGCCGAATAATGTGTACTATTAATATCGCCACGACAGTTTTTATGTGGAATTTCGACATTCGCAGAATGATGCGCGAACAAGTACCTACAAGGCATGGTGGTTCAAATATTGTGTTTAACTTGCAATGTTATATTAATATTATCGCTTCAGTTTTCAGTAAATTATTTTAAGGTAAGTTATTAAAAATTAAATTTATTTTGTTTTTATTGCACAAATATTTTGTGTTTTTCATTAAAATATGGTTATTTATTAAGCATGTTACGCCTATCCAATTAAATTAATAGTAATGTGTAAATAATTTGAATTCGTCTATTTTATGGGAAATTATTAAGATTTATGACCAGAATATGTAAATATTCACATTTCTCTGTTAATAAATACCACAACAGGCATAATAATTTCGAAAAAGACATACTTTAAACTTTCAAGCGCCTTGGAAAATTTGACATCTGAAGAAGTAACTAGGAAAACGAGATCAGATGCTGTAATTTTACTCAATTCAATGCAATCTTTTTCTCTTCTATGTTGTCTAATTTATGGGAACCCGTCATTTTTTAAATTAATGCAAAGCCATTGCATGGAACAAAGAGACGTGCTAATACAAAATGCTGTTATATCATCCAAACAATTTGTGAAGAGATGGAGATATCAACTGAACGCCTAGTTAGAAGGAGAAAAATATGAGTAGGGAAAATTCAGAAGATGTGGTTCAAT
The DNA here is from genome assembly GCA_944989445.1 of Ampullaceana balthica. Classification (NCBI taxonomy): domain Eukaryota; kingdom Metazoa; phylum Mollusca; class Gastropoda; family Lymnaeidae; genus Ampullaceana; species Ampullaceana balthica. Next base: position 591,443 of record CALYLW010000081.1, read on the forward strand.
CTTTAGAACAAGAAGTACAACGAGAAATTTTTTTATCCATGGATGGAATTATAAAATAAAATAAAATAACGCTTTGATGAGTTGCATGGATGTCCTTGCAAGAAAATATTCGTATATAATACCATGTAACCTACTAAATGAAGCATTTCTACATCAAATAAAGTACTTTATTAACGTTTGACAGTTCAATATGGAAAGAAAAAAGATCCAGGTTTTTATGGCTGTGTCTACACTACAAGAAGAAGCATTATGTTAGAAAAACGGGGGGAAAAGGCAACCTTGATCTATTAAAATTTAATCAACAGTATAGATTGGAAAATTCTGTACCCAACATTGTAATTTGTTTATGAATTTTTTCAACTATTGCTATCAGTGTCGCTAGTTGTGAAAGGAGCTGCTCCAAACTGAAGTTGATAAAAATTATCTTCGTTCCACAATGAGCGATTAAAGACAACAAAATCTTGCAATACTGTCCATAGAACAAGATATTACAAATAATTTTAATTTTGATAGCATAATACACGACTTTTCTATTATGAAAGTTTAGAAAGTAAATGTATAAATATGTTTACATACTAATGTACAGAGGCGTAACTGGGTTTTTGACGCCCTTGGCTAATTTATTTTTGGCGCCTTTTATTTAAATAAAAATTTAAAAATTAGAGATTAAGCGGCGCCCTTTTGAACTGGCGCAGGCCGGCGCCCTTGGCAACTGCCCCAATGCCAAGCCGTTGTTACGCCACTGCTAATGTATACAAATTCTTTGTTTGTAAAAAAAAATCATTTATTTATAAATAAAAAATAAAAGAATAGTAATTGGTAATGTTTTTTTTGGTGTTAATTTGGAATATTTTTTGTCTCATGGACCTCAGTAGCTTTCTTGTGGCCTTTAAAACAAGTATCTTATATTTTTATAAGTGTGTATTTTTAGGTATGTAATCTTATGTTGCCTCTTTTATTACTGCTTACATAAATATGGCATGCAATGGTAAACATGTTCCCCATCTTTACTTCGTTTCAATTTTAATTATTTACTCATGTTTATTAATTTTTGAAAACCATAATATAATCGACTAAGTGGCCGTCAATAAATGAAGCAAGCTATTTTGGCTGATTTTACACCTCCTTCCCCCCTCGTCACACGTCGTCAAAAAAACTTAGACCCCTTCATCAATAAGACGCCACAAAGCTTTGAACACACCCCCCCTCCAAAATAAAAGCCGTATTTTCTGTTTGAAAATGAGCATGTTTCAAATTAAATTTTTGCCATTTGAGAAAAGTGGAAATTTATTTAAAGTTGCGCGTTTTGACTTGACGTCAAATTTCTTAATCACCCCCCCCCTCGTCACAAACGTATGTGACTCCCCCCCCCCAGGTGCGTGACGTCATTTATGGACGGCCCCTAAAAAGGGCGGCAAATTGGAGACCGCCCCGGGCGGCAAAAGGTCTAGCTACGCCACTGAGACCACACAAATAATACAACCATTGCTATACTAATGGGCCAATCCATATAATACAGGCATTATTGTACTAATGGGCCAATCCATATAATACAGGCATTATTGTACTAATGGGCCAATCCATATAATACAGGCATTATTGTACTAATGGGCCAATCCATATAATACAGGCATTATTGTACTAATGGGCCAATCCATATAATACAGGCATTATTGTACTAATGGGCCAATCCATATAATACAGGCATTATTGTACTAATGGGCCAATCCATATAATACAGGCATTATTGTACTAATGGGCCAATCCATATAATACAGGCATTATTGTACTAATGGGCCAATCCATATAATACAGGCATTATTGTACTAATGGGCCAATCCATATAATACAGGCATTATTGTACTAATGGGCCAATCCATATAATACAGGCATTATTGTACTAATGGGCCAATCCATATAATACAGGCATTATTGTACTAATGGGCCAATCCATATAATACAGGCATTATTGTACTAATGGGCCAATCCATATAATACAGGCATTATTGTACTAATGGGCCCACACATACAATAGTATACACACATCTACTCCATGATGAACTCGTATTTTTGGTTTAATCCGAACACCACTTCCCCCACAACCCCCCCCTCTCCCAAACACACAGTTACACACAGTTCGTTTTTAATGAAAGGTCAACAAGGAAAACAAATACGCTCTGAAATAAAGTTAAACGTCAACTTCAGGCAAAATTCACACCGTCGTATTTTTAGTTTTCTGTGATAAAGAGCATTTGTCATCGATTTGGTCATCTACCAGCTTGACGAATACTAGACAGCTCGGTGGTTGAGCGGCCTGCGCGCTGGGCTGGCGTACCGATGGTCACGGGTTCGAAATCTCCGTGTAGGGACCAAGGCTGTCCCTGGGTCCCAGTGGCGTAGCTAGGGGAGGGGTCCAAATTCGAATGTCGCCCCGGGGGGCCCCCAAAGGAGTGTCCGAACATTTTTTACATTAAATATTACGCCACCACCATGTATGTAGGGGCCCCCAAGAGGCCAAGCCCCCCCCCCGGGTCCACAAATCCCTAGCTACGCCACTGCTGAGTCCACCCAGCCCCGAATGGACACCTTACACTAGTCATGGAAACAAAGGCGTGGAACCCTCATAGCCGTGGCCTGTGAACGCTCTGTCAGGCAATAATCTTCTGTACATAAAAGGAGCAACTCACTCATCTTTTCCTATCTCCGGGTGTTAATTTCAGTGAAATTTCGTATAAACAATATTCACATATTGGAAAAGTCATAACATAAAGTAAAAGAAGTCATAACATAAAGTAAGATTAAAAGGTCAGGAATTTCGCGGGTTTTATTTCTCAAACAATTTAATTAAATGATCGATATATACATCTACAAAATTATCGCAAATTCCTGTAGGATCCCGTTCACGGTGGGCTGCTGTTTCTAGATGACGTACTTACCTATAATAGCTTTGCTGGTGGTGTCCTCTTACCTTTCCTCAATGGTGTCTTCTAACCCAATAAGATTCCATCCTTGTGATATTTCTTTTTGAATAATGCAATTCTTTGACTGAAGACCATTTTTAGTGTGATATTAAGATTCTTATTTGTTATAACTATATTTCGTTATAGATAATACAAGTAGTTATGCTGCAGCTGTGATCTAAATACTTCCAATGTGATAACTCCTCTTCAAATATTTGTTTACCATAAATGTTTAGGGTTTTAAATTTTTTTAATTTAAAAAAATGACGTTTAGTGTGTTTAAATTTTCATGTCTTAAAATAAACAACATAATTTACAAGTATAGAAATCATATAACACGCACACAAATGGCGAGATCTCAAGTACTGCATCTAAGTGAAACCAGTGTAACTAACAAATTGGATGCAGTCATGCAGCTTTAGGCCCTATAGGTAGCTAACAATAATTTTTTTAATCATTTACATTAGGGAGCACAAAATGTAAATATCGTGATGGTATGGTTAAATATTAAAGAAACTTAGAAAATGTTTTTTTGAAGTTTGTTTTATATTACTTTTTTTTCAAAGGATAAATGAACCTTTTAGATGTTTGTTTTTTGCTTTTTTTTGTGTGTGCATATTTGCATTGCTATTTTGTTGCTTATCTTGACAATGTCATGATCAGAGAGTCCAAATTCAATATTCTACAACTATTTCTGGTCTGTTTGTTAAAAATAAATCAAGTATATTATTGTTCTAGCAGCTATTTTAAACTATTAGTTCATCTCTATTGGGGGCGGGTGGGGGTGGTTGTCTCTATCGTTAAATAGGGATGGTGTTGGAAACTCTGCAGTAGTAAAAGGCTTACACTCTAGTGATACTTGGAATACTTCTCCTCCATGTTAGTTCATATTTGTGGTTTTGTATGTTGTAATGTTATTTTTAATTGTATTTTTCTTCCACCATTTCTTCCAGTTTATGCACTTGTTAGCATTGATACTGTTAGCCATGTTTTGTTCCCAACTATTTAACTACACTGGTCTTGTTGACAATGACATCTTCACTGATCCATGTCAAATAAAAACAATCTGGATAAGAATCTGGGTAAATAAACACTTTTTAAAATATAAAAATTGTAAGAGATGCTTTGAAAACGTTTAACTGCAGATGAAGTAAGTTTAGACAATAGATATATGAAAAGCGCTTCTTGTAAGAAGTTTAAATTTAAGGTATAACATCATGTTAATTTTGAGGTTTTTAAGTCAATGGCAAAGATAAACTTTCAGGTTGCACGGATGTGATACATCCTTTTTTTCAAATTGTATTTCGTAATATTTAATATTTAAAAAAATGAGTAAGAGTTTTATCTTTTTCTCTATCTTTTACTATTTTATATATTCCATGAATAGTGTCTTAAAATATAACACAAAAATTCTTTACAAATAAATGTCACACAGGCCATTTTTCAAGACTTTGAAATATGCTTTGGTATATGTATTATCATTTGTGGAGCAAGTTTTCAGCTTTATCGAAAAAGAGCAGGCAGGAACAAGAAGGCCTCAGGAAAGGTATTTAAAGTTTAAATTACTACAGAAAATTGTCCTAGTAATGTAAACAAATTCAGTAAGATTCAAAGTTTTTAAGAATAAAAATTATGTTTGGACTTAATAACTATGTTTGGGGACGCGGTGGTCGAGTGGCAGCGCACTGGACTGTCGTACCGATGGTCACGGGTTCGAATCCGTGTGAAGGAAGGGTTTGTTCCCGGGGCCTAGGGCGTCCCTGAGTCACCCCGCTCCGAATGGGTACCTAGCACTACATGTAGTTAGGCGGCTGGGTAATGCGTGGAACCCACAAAGCCGTGGCATGTGAATGCTGCATCACTTGCCAACAGATCATCTGTCATGGTCTGTGGACGCAACTATCTTCTACATAGAAGGAGCGTCTGTATAGATATAAGATAAGATAACTAATTATTCTTAAACTAATAATTTCAACAACTATTTATTATAATTACGAATCTTAAGTAGATTATCTGTAACAGAGTGTTACTAACAGAGTTTAATAGTATTCAGTTTTCTCTCCACAGCCACAAGATGAGGCCACATTCTTTAATGATTTATTGCTCAATCAGGCCATTGGGTAAACAAAGATAATGTAAAACTAATACTATTAGATGTATCAGTTATTACAAAGTGATCACCAACAAAAAAGTGCTTCAGATTTTTTGTCTTTATATCCATTTCCACATTCTATTAACAGACTTGTCAAAATAGGATTCTGTAGAGTATTAACAGAGAATGATGTTCCTATAGTAAGTTCCTGGGAGAGATGTCAAAATATGTATTCAGCTTTTGATGACAACTGGCTAAAAGTGCAGCAAAAAAATCCAAAAAATAAAAGGTAGCTTGAAAGAATGATACTTTATTTGTACCTTTTGTAAAAAAAAATATTTGTTTTCTTCCACAGACCATGTCAAGTAAAACCTTTTATAAGACTGATGTAAAAATTATAAATAAATAAAATTAATTCTAGTAACCATGGTAAATGCTGCTCAATACTATATATTTTAAAGACATACTTGATATTCATATCGCTGCCCCAAAAAATTGTGTTTTCTTACTTTAATCCAGAGAATGCACAAGTACTGCATTGCAATCATATTACAAAATTGAAAGTGAAAATTTCTTGGTGGATGAAACTCAAGAAAATTCTACAACAACAAGTGAAGAACTAAAACCCAATCTTTTAGTAGTATTACTCAAAACCTTTGGTGTGAGGTATTTCTTAATGCAGGTGAGTCTAGTTGTGTGCTCTTTTTAAACTCAATACTTTAAGAATATGTCAACTTAAATTGATCACTTTATAAGAGATTTTTTCATTAATTGTAACAACAAGGCATTTAAAAATAAATATTAATTTCATAGGAAAGATATATTAAATTAGAACAAATAAGAGATACTTTAAATTCATTATTTGGTAGTGGTTTGTTTAGCAAACAAATCTTCCTGAAAACTCAGGGTAAGAGATTGTAACTCAAGTTTGAAAATCTCACTTCTGGGAAATAATCTGAATGTTATTTAACTGAAAACTAAATTATTTCTAATTCTAATTATATCAAAATTTACTATACAAATATTTTAATAATTATTTCTTTTTGCTGTAAATTTTAATTTAGCTTTTTCTCTGCTTCTTGGAGTTGTGCAATTTTCTCAGTCCTGTTTTGATGGAGTAAGTAAATGGGAAAATATATCTAAACAATTTTTTGTGGCATAGCACTGGATTAAAAAAGATTTAAACATGCTATTAAATTTCTACAATGCATTCATAAGAAAATTATATTGGTATAAAAATGTACACTTTAAAATTTGAGTTTTTAAAAAAATAATTGAAACTATACTTAGAAAAGGCCAAATAATAATAATAATAATTATTATTTTATTTAATCAATCATTCTAATAATTTTTTATTCAACATATTTTTTTTAAAGAGGCCAAGTCTTTACAATTTTTAACTATTGTTTACATTTTACCCATAACATTTAGTACAATATGACTAATAATGAATTATTTGACAAAAATTCAAACCAAACATTAATTTTGAAAAACTATGATGTCATCAGGGGTCTCATGAAGTTCTTAGAAAATCAATCCAAGGAGCCAATTTGGCGAGGATATACTCTTGTTATGGCCATGTTCTTATCATCAGCCATCACACAAGTTATCTATAACCGTGTGTACTTCAGTATTCATAGGATGAGCCGTCATATTTGTCTCACTCTCAAACTTGCTATATTTAATAAGGTAATTAAGATAAGCTCAGCGTCATAATGACTCGATGTCATATCTAACCATAATTACATACACTAGTGAACTTACACTTAGGAACAGTACTTACACTTAGTACAGAACTTACACTTAATTACCGTAGTTACACTTGTGACAGTATTTAATATAGTTTTTTCTCATACATTTAAATTTCCATCTTCTACTAAAAAGGATTGCTAATTGCTATGTGTTTATTTTTTCTTGAAAGCCATGTAAGTTCTTTTTGTTCAATTAGAGGATTAAATCCCTCAAAAAACTGTTTAGCTCTAAATACAGCTGAGTGTTGACTGAAGCTGTTTGATGCCAACAATAGACATGATCATGGATCAGTCTTCAGTCAATAACTTTGTACATCATCTACTGTCTTTCATATTTTATTTTGGTTCCAGAATAGCATTTTCCAATAATACTTAGTACGATTTTATGGACTTTATCTGGGCATGGTTGCTAAGAGATTGCTCTTTTGAGTTCAATCATTGTAAAGGCCAATGCTTGCATACCTAGCTTTCTTTTTGGACTTTAAGGACATGTTATAAAGAATTGATTACTGTCTGTCTTTTTGTTTGCCTTATCTATTTGTGAAAAATCTTTTTTTGTTTTTTTCCCAATATTCTGGTTTCTCTGTTTTCTCCTATTTGTTTATTACCTTGGTATATTGTTTTTGGGATAGATTTCTGTAGATGCTATTTAGAAATAACTCAGGTCTTTCTGTATAGGTTTTGATTCTCTGGGTTCCTGGCCTACTAATTTATTTTCATTTAAATATTTTAGAATGTTTTAAATATGTGTTCATTTTTAAAAAAAATGTATTTTATAGATACATGTACTTCCATATTTAAGTATGCATCCTTTATGAATATTTTCTGAAAAAATTAATTATAAATTTAAAACAAAAAAATCAAATCAATAAATATTTTAAAAATGTTTAAGGTAACATAAATAATACATTTTTTTTTACTATTCAATGTCTTTATTCTATAGGCATTAACTGTTTCTGGTGATAGTAGAGAAGATAAAACAACCGTGGAACTGATCACATTAATAACAGAAGATTGCCACAAATTTTCTGATGCTAGTACAAATGTATTTTACTTCATGTTGATACCTTTTGAGGTTCGTAAAGAAAAACCTTATGATTTCAGTTATATAAATTCTTAAACAGTTTCATTCAGTCAAATGCTTGCAAGATGATTATAAAATTAACTGAGTCTTATGATGACTTGCATGCTGACTCTGTTAAAAATTAACTCTAAAATTCTTTATTCAGTTCTTGATGTCCATGTTTCTTCTCTACAACCAACTGGGAACTTCCTCTTTTGCTGGACTGGGTATTTTGCTATTTGTTGTGCCTCTTAATTTGTGGATCAGCCAAAATCTGACCCAATTAGAGGAGGTCAGAGATGAAATGAAAGATCAAAGAATCAGAATCATGAATGAAATTCTCAATGGGATAAAGGTGTGTCTGAAATTGCAATTGTGTTTAATCATAAAAGATAAACACTTATAATATCAATAAAAGATTTTTTACAGTAATAATTTTATTTTAAAAAATTTAGAAAACTTTAAATTATAATTTCATTTTATGCATATTCATTTCACTAACCAGGTACTAAAGTTATATGCATGGGAAAAATTATTTATTGCTAAAGTCACTACCATCAGAAACAAAGAGATTGCTGTGAACAAAAAAATAAGTCTGCTACATATCAATCTTGACATTGTTTATTTCATCATGCCTCTATTGGTAGGTAATTCTGTCTATCTTTTTTATATTTACCTTAAATCACTCAATGAAAGTATTTGTTATGTAATACAATCTGAATTATTAAAATCCTAGCACCCTAAAAACATTCTGCAAATTTTTATATCTTACATCAGTGCTATGTAATGTCAAAAACTATTACTAAAGCCAATTATAGAGATTGATACAAATACTAAAATAACCAATGTTATTAGGTTTATAGTTATACACTAAATTTTTTAAAGCTTTAAATTATTTAATGATAATCTTTAGGTGCATGTAACTGGATTTTTGATCTTCCTCTGCTTGGGTGGAAAACTTGACCCAGCCAAAGCCTTTGTGGCAACATCATTGTTCAGCATTCTTCATAACTCTCTAAACAACTTTGCCCATTTCATCCCATCCATCGTTCAGGCTAAAATTTGTCTCAGAAGATTGAATGATTTCCTTCACCAGAATGATATTGCAAAAGATATTGTTATACAAGAAATAAAGGATGGTAAGAAAAATCATTATCAGAATCAACATAGTTAACATGAAGTTGTTCACCATATCAAAACACTGGCATGAAGTCACATAAAAATGTAAAATAAAATAAATGCATCTTTACAACCAAAATCTAGATTCTGAAGTTTCCGTCCATATTGACAAGGGTAGTTTTAAATGGAAGTCATCTGAGGACCATGCAACATTGGAAGAGTAAGTATTTATACTAAATATGTTTTATTTTCAAAAACGGCATTCTTCTAGATACATGTACTTACAAACATGAAGAAATTACTTATTTGAATTAATTGTCAAAAATACATTTGTAGATATATACATGTATTACACAATCTATAGAAACATGTTAAAATGAATTAATATTGAAAATTTCAAATAAATTTTAAATCCAACTTATATTTACAGTACTGAATAATTGAATAAATTGAGGAAATAACTAGCTAAAATAATAATCATAAACATTCTGACAGCTGCATAACTGGAAATAATTGATAAAAGATATAGCAGGGAAAGCTGTGCATTAATATAAATTATTAATTTAGTTAAAAAAATATTTAGCTTTTTATGATTATTTGGTTAATTGAGAAGTAGAGGTATCAGCTTTAATTATAGTTTCTGGAAATGTTACTTATCTTTCAAAATGTAAATATATAGTTGGGCACTTTAAGTAGTCACAAGGCACCTTGTGTTAAATTCTAACTAGCACACTTTGATATGGAATAAATAAACTACACATGTATTCAAATATTTTTTAATGCAGTCTACTAACCTAAATATTAAATTATTGCTTAGTTTACAAGGACATTGTTTTTATTTTTATCTTATTTTATATTATACATTACAGACGCTCCTTTTATACAAAAGATTTTTATGCCCCATGCTTATACATGGTTTATATCTATTTTTGTTATTTTTAATAGAATTAACATAGAAATCACAAAAGGGGCATTGGTGGCTGTTGTTGGCAGTGTTGGTACAGGAAAATCTTCGCTCCTATCAGCTTTGATAGGTCAGATGTATAAATCACATGGTACAGTCACTGTGCAGGTTAGAAAGTTTATGCTGTTTTAATGTATTGTATATTTTGATAATTTTTATTAAAAAAGTATTAGGGGCCGTCCATAAAGTACGTCACACTATTTTGACCATTTTTAACTCCCCTTCTCCCCTCTATCACAAACTGTAACAAATCTCGGATCTCCCCCCCCCCTAAAGTACGTCACACTTTCGAACAAAAATGTTGTTTTTATTAACAAAATAATAAAAATGTAATATAAAACACCGTGGCGTCCCACATGGCCGGACCCCCCTCCCTCCCCCTGTCACAAAGTGTCACGCTTTCTTACCCCCCCCCCTGGAGCTTGACGTAATTTATGGACGTCCCCTTAATTCAAAAATATAATTAAAATAACTACTTTTTTTTTCAGGGTACCATTGCTTATGTGGCTCAGGAAGCTTGGATGCAAAATTTAAGTATCAAAGAAAATATTTTATTTGGCACCACATTTAACTATAAAAAATATCAAACAGTAATTGAAGCTTGTGCATTGAGGGAAGATTTCAAAGTTTTACATAATGGTGATGAAACTGAAATTGGTGAAAAGGTAACCTGAAACATCTTTTTATATGAAATAAAACTTCATTTGATGATTTCTGATTTTTTTTTCACTTATATTGGATTAATTATATTATTAATAAATAAATATGTTGGTATAAAGTAATTTTTTAAAATAAGTTCTTAAGTTTTTTTTATGTATAATGGAAATCACTACCAATCAATCTGACTTCTTTCTAAGACATCATAGCAATCTTACTTTCACTTTTATTTCATTCTGTCCATGAGTACCAACTGGATCAGATTTCTTTTCCTTTAGCATTTAAAAAAATTTCTTATATAATAAATCTGCTAAACGTTCCTTTTAAGTCAAATATCATAATAAAAGTATCACAAGTTTTCAGACAGCTCAGTTGGAAGATTTTCAAGCTCATACATAATTTGGAAATTTTCTTACATGTCAGAAAAAAAAAGTTAATTAAGTTAAAAAATGTTTCTTGAAATTCTGACATTCATTAACTGTTTTGTTGAAATTATCATCATTTTATTTCCTTGTATGTTTTCTAATGGTTTTGCTAGATATCATTCAGATTATACCTAGTAATATTAATTGGCATTATTAGAGCAATATTTGTCCCACCAAGATGCGTAATTTTGCCATGCAAGGGTTATACATTTTTTATTCCTTGTGATTATGTCAAATTTTGTTTATCACAAGGTACTTGTTACTTTGGGGGTGAGTTAGTTGTAAGTCAAACTTCCTTTGTATGCATTATGTTTTTTAATGCATAATTTGTTTTAATTACCCTTAGTTATCATTTTTATCCTTCAGAGTGGGACTGAGCCTGTTATAAGATCTTGTTCTGCTATATAAATTGCATTGAAATTTATAACTTAGTGATAGTAAAATTATAAAATTAGGGAAAGAAACTTAAAATATGAAAATTATTTACTCCAAATTATTTTACAGGGTATCAATCTATCAGGTGGTCAGAAACAAAGAATTTCCTTGGCCAGGGCTCTATACAATGATGCTGACATTTATCTTTTGGATGACCCTCTTAGTGCAGTAGATGCTCGTGTTGGAAAGCACATCTTCAATCAAGTTTTAGGATCTAAAAGTCTTCTAAAACACAAGGTTTTTAAATTTTATAATAAAAGAAATGTATAGAAAATTGAATGGAAATTAGAAGAATAAATAAATATTTTGGCTCAAAGTGTATAATTCTAACAAATATTTAGCCCTGTTATCCTGTATTCATAGTTAGGTTGTAATTGAAAGTTGTTTTGAATCCATTTTTTGATGTTAAACTGTTCTTTAGACAAGAATATTGGTGACTCATGGCATTCACTGGCTTCCATTTGTGGATGAAATCATTGTCATGAGAGATGGGAAAATTAGTGAGACAGGAACATATGAAAACCTCTTACAAATCAATGGTGACTTTGCTCAATATGTCAGGGAAAACTTTCAACAGTCTTCTGAAGCAAATTCAGCTGAAGGTACGTTAATCTTAATATTGGTTTTCTCTGTGCTAAAGCATTTTATGGTGCCTTAAAAAAACTTAAATAAAAATAATAATTTTATTAAAAAAATATCCACCTACAATCAAGTTGCTTTTTTTTTCTCCTTGTCTCCATACAGTTCACAAAATGGGAAACAATTTTATAGATCATTTGAATTCTTTGAATGATAACCAGAGGTAAGTTATTATTTTTTTAATAACACAATGATTTGATAGACTGTGTAAAAAAAATTAATTTTAAAATATATTTTTTTACTGTGGTTACGTTTTAGAAAATAATATGTAACAAATGTTTCCTAATTTTTTTGTATCCTCACATAATGTTTTTAAAAAAGCCATATCTTTGACAGTGAAAATTATCCTGTGCTACATTGTGGAGAGGCTATGAGCAGGACTGACTCTAAATCTTATGGGGAAACCACTCCTCTAAAAATGGGGGAGCCGGAGGAATCTGATATGGGCAGTGTGAGTGTCACTAATTATTTGCATAAATCATAAACAAGTTGTTTTTTTTTAATCATAAGGATGCAGTGCTCTATTAAGTGATAAGTCCTAGAAATTAAACCATTTAACCTTTTGGTTGAATTTGAAAAAAATATTTTAAAATATGAAAGTTTTGACATCAGCTTTGTCTAAAATTGAACCCTTTTTTGGACAACTTGATAATAAGAAAGTATATGGCACAACAAAAATAAATTATTTTATTCTATTCAATTTAATATAAAATAGGTCTCTCTCCAAGTTTACAATGAGTACTTGAGGATGATTGGTATAAAGACTCTACTATCAGTCTTTGTTATCTTTTTTATATGGATTGTGTCAAGTGATTTCAAAGCACTCTGGCTGGGCAAATGGACTGAAGACACAACACAATTAGAAGAATATACATCTTCCAATTTTATTTACTTGATAGTGTACATAGCAATTGGTGGGCTAGAAAGTAAGTTTATAAAAAACAAAACATAATTTGAGAATTATCAATTTGTATATATATAACTAATATAAGTACAGGTATTTAAAAAAATGTTAACACATGAAAATTGTATTAGTAATACTCAAAAGGACATATGCTTTCTCTCCATCATTATTAGTATTTGTATTGATAGCCTAATATTAGTGGCAAACTGCTGAATGTTTGAAGCTTAACAGTCAGACAATGACCTTTCAGAACATGTTTTAATTTATTTACTTTTCGTTCCAGTCGCGATGGGTTACATATTTCTCAGATTGGTTCAGTCTAGATCCCTAGATGCTGCCAACCATCTTCACAATGAACTCCTCACCAATGTTATGAAAGCACCCATGTCTTTTTTTGACACAACACCAACAGGTTGAATGAAATATTATATTACACACACACAAACATACCTAAAACAGTATTGGTATTAGCCATTTTCCCCTAGTTACATTCTTTAACTATAGCAGACATTGACTCTGAATCAAATGAAACATCTATACATGTACTATAAATATTTAAATTAGTTTTTAACATTTGCCCCTTTATATGCCAGCTAATTTTTTCCATTTATAATTTTATAATCAAGATAACATCCACATATTAATTATGTATTCTCAGGACAAATTTTAAGTCGCTTTTCTAAAGATGTGCGTTGTGTAGATGGACTTGGGAACTGCCTCGATGAATATCTGTGTTGTGTTGGTGGGATCATCATGAAGCTTGCCATAATTATATATGTCAATCCCAAAGTTACTCCTTTCATTATAACTGTGTCTGTTGCATTTATTTTGTTACAGGTACGTGATTCATTTATTTATTTGCAGACCTTAACTATAATTATATTTATATGGAAAAAATGATTAATTTTATTTAAGACTAGCAGACCCGTCGTGCGTTGCAACGATCTCAGTAAAAAGGAATATATATATAGATAAAAAATAAATTACATTAAGGGTCACCAGACCCATCAGTTTAAAATATGAAGTTCGAAAATCTGTTCATTTCAATCAATTTCATAACAAAAATATAAATATATGTATCTATATTTCTCAATATCGTGTAAAATTGAATGAGGAATACAATATTAAAAATTTAGTAAAAACACATTTAGGGCCCCTAGCCCCGATGAAATGGACATTATGAGATCAGTGCCCTATCGAAATTTAATATAGGCTTTTAAGTTTTTATATACCGCGTTTGGTCAAAATCCATTTATTTTCTCATTATCTAACACCTAAATTAATTGTTATATATATGTAGATATAAGGAAAACTACATTAAGGGGCTCCCAGGCCCGTTCAATTCAAGATGTACATTTTGAAAACATGTTCATTTAAATTCATTTTAATCATGGATATATTTCTCAAGATCGTTAAAAACTGAGTGGGAAATAATATCTTAGAGTATACACAAAAAAAGACATTTGGGGCCCCCGGCCCATTCGATGTAAGATGTAAATTTCAAAATGCTGTTCATTTTAATTCAGTCTCATCATTGATATATTTCTTAAGATCGTTAAAATAGAATGGGAAATAATATCTCAAACACATACGAAAAAATACATTTGGGGCCCTCGGCCCTGAACAATTAAAAATTAGAAGTGCAGTGCCCTTTGTTATTTTAATATGGGCTACCAAGTTTTTATATACCAAGTTTGGTTAAGATCCATTCATTTACTCAGTAGTTAACGCATAAACTCATTTTTATATAGCTCATAAAAGCAAAAAACGACATTAAGGGCCCCAGGGCCCATTTAGTGCAATATGTCAAGTTCAAAACGCCTGTTTATTTCAATCAATTTCATTGTGGATATATTTATCTATATTTTTTAAGATCTTTAATAATTGAATGGGGAATAAAACAAACGTTTATGAAATAAGACATTTTGAGCCCCCAGTCCCGAAGAAATGGACATTAGGAAATTAGTCCCTTTAGTATTTCTATATTGGCTACCAAGTTGTTATATACAAAGTTTGGTTAAGATCCATCAATTTACCTAATAGCTAACGCTTAAACTAATTTTTATATAGCTCATATATAAGAAAATAAATCATTTTATGGGCCCCCGGCGCCCCATGAGGGTTAAATTTTGAAAAAAAAGTAGCCAGTGAACATCCCATGAGCGTACTCAAAAGTCTCCAAAAGTTTCATGGCGATCGGATGAATGGTTTAGTCAGCTATACAAAGACCTGCATACATACATACTTTGATTTATATATATATAGATATAAGATTAGAAAAAAAACAACTTTAAGGGCCCCCGGGCCCAATCGGTGCAAGAAATTAACTTTAAAATACCTGTTCATTTCAATCTGGATCATGACAGATATATTAGTCAATGCTTTTCAAGATCGTGTAAATCATACCGGGAATAAAGTATTTAACGCTTACAAAAAAAAAGATTTTGGGCCCCCGGCCCCGAAGGAATGGACATTAGGTGCTCAATGCCATATGGTACTTTAATGTTGGCTATCAAGTTGTTATGTACCAAGTTTGGTCAAGATCCATTCATTTTCCAAGCAGCTAAGCCCTAAACTAATTTTTATATAGCTCATATAAGAAAAAATTCTCACTATGGGCCCCCGGCGCCCCATGAGTGTTAAATTTTAAAAAAAAGTAGCCTATTTCCATCCCCGGAGCGTACTCAAAAGTTTCATGGCGACCAAATGAATGGTATAGTCAACTAACGGGAATAAAGTATTTAACGCTTACCAAAAAAAAAGATATTGGGCCCCCGGCCCCGAAGGAACGGACATTAGGTGTTCAATGCCATATGATAATTTAATGTTGGCTATCAAGTTGTTATGTACCAAGTTTGGTCAAGATCCATTCATTTTCCAAGCAGCTAAGCCCTAAACTAATTTTTATATAGCTCATATAAGAAAAAATTCTCATTATGGGCCCCCGGCGCCCCATGAGTGTTAAATTTTGAAAAAAAAGTAGCCTATTTCCATCCCTGGAGCGTACTCAAAAGTCTCAAAAAGTTTCATGGCGACCGAATGAATGGTATAGTCAGCTAACGGGAATAAAGTATTTAACGCTTACAAAAATAAAGATTTTGGGCCCCCGGCCCCGAAGGAACAGACATTAGGAGTTCAATGCCATATGATACTTTAATATAGGCTATCAAGTTGTTATGTACCAAGTTTGGTCAAGATCCATTCATTTTCCAAGCAGCTAAGCCCTAAACTAATTTTTATATAGCTCATATAAGAAAAAATTCTCATTATGGGCCCCCGGCACCCCATGAGTGTTAAATTTTGAAAAAAAGTAGCCTATTTCCATCCCTGGAGCGTACTCAAAAGTCTCCAAAAGTTTCATGGCGATCGGATGAATGGATTAGTCAGCTATAACAGACATGCATACATACATACATACTTTGATTTTTATATATATAGATTTAAAAATAAAATTCTTCAATATGATTATGTTTATTGTATTTTAATTTTAATTGTCTTTATCAGCGACTGTTTTCAAAATCAGCCAAACAGCTTCGTTGCATGAAAGCCAAGAGCTCATCTCCAATTATTGAACATTTTAAAGAAGCTCTGGATGGTATGACTACCATCCGTGCTTATCGAGCCCAGAAAAGATTTATCACATCTATGGAGGAAAAAATAGACGACCATCTACGATTTGATGTTTGGGAAATGTTTGTAGGAATATGGTTTGATTCACAAATTGCACTCCTGTCATCATTTGTTGTTCTAAGCTCGGGATTGTTCATAATCTGGGATGGAGACATCTCACCAGCGAAGGCTGGGCTTGTTTTAATGTATTCATCAAATGTAAGCCATTGACATTAGCACAAATGTTTGATAAGGCTTATAACTACTCTTTTTTTTAGAAATAAGGCTTATAACTACTCTTTTTTTTAGAAATAAGGCTTATAACTACTCTTTTTTTAGAAATAAGGCTTATAACTACTCTTTTTTTTAGAAATAAGGCTTATAACTACTCTTTTTTTTAGAAATAAGGCTTATAACTACTCTTTTTTTTAGAAATAAGGCTTATAACTACTCTTTTTTTTAGAAATAAGGCTTATAACTACTCTTTTTTTTAGAAATAAGGCTTATAACTACTCTTTTTTTTAG
Organism: Ampullaceana balthica; assembly: GCA_944989445.1. Taxonomy (NCBI): domain Eukaryota; kingdom Metazoa; phylum Mollusca; class Gastropoda; family Lymnaeidae; genus Ampullaceana; species Ampullaceana balthica. Next base: position 608,586 of record CALYLW010000081.1, read on the forward strand.
AAATAGTTATATATTTATATTAGGGCTGTTAATTAAAATTTAATCGTTAACTATTGAAAAATTAACGATTAATTAATCGTTAATTTCGATTAAAGCCAAAAATTAAAATTTATGATGTCATAAGTAAGTAACAATTATTAAGCGTTCTTGTTGAAAATCTAAGTAACACTGGAATGTCTCCTTTATATGTCATATTTTAACCAACTATGCAAAAAGACAAGTGTGTTGACATTATTTGGTTCAAGTGATGAGCAAGTCTAATTGAAAATATAACCAGCCGAGCTGAACAATCATTCACATGGAACAGAGGTAACTGATATGCACAAAATGGTCTTGGCAAGGAATGACATTATCGGATATCGGTTTTCATTAAGTTTCCACCATTGTAGAGGGTTTATGGATTCAGGAACTTTCATCTCCATTTTGTAACGCAGTAATTCATCAGAAGAGCTGTCGTCATTTCCTGTCTCTGAGTCAGACTCCATTACTGCCATTAGCTTACTACGCTTTTCATTTGGTTTGATAAGTAAGCGAAGTGTTAGAACCATAGAAGGCAAACTTTATCAACATTTTGAACATTCCTGTCAGTCAATAGTTTAAAACCAAAATGTTCCTGTAATTGTCAGTAAATTTAGTATTTATCAGCCGCTATTTTTTATTATTATTTTTTTTACTTTTTGACTTCCAATCATTTGTAAGTGATGGGTCGATTAAATCGTTAAAAAATAATTTAATCGTTAAAATTTTTACCCTCATTTATATTTAAACATCTTATAAAATCTCTGGAATCTACTAAATCTATGCTACTTTTTGCACTTTCAGTTTCAGGATAGGATTATTCGATTGAGTTTGCAATTAATACAATCGTATTTAAAATTTATTACGCGTATATGAATTTTCAATGCTCCTTCTATGAGAAGGATTATTGTGTCCTTGGCTTATCCATGGTTTATGTCTAGTCTTGCATTTTTAATAGAGCTTTAACTGTTGATGGAGTGATAAATTAAAAAATTTTAAGTAAAGTTGCCAAGCATTGAATTCAAAATGTATAAATGTTAACTTTTTTAGTTTGTTAACTACTTGGGCTGGTTCATGACTCATTCCACTCACACAGAACAAGAATTGGTCTCCCTTGAGAGGGTTTTGGAATACTCTAGAAAACCAACTGAGGTGAGATTGTTTACAGACATTTTGAGTTACCTTATCTTATACAGAGGACTATTTTGTCCTAATAACCTATGCTTATCCATGGTTTATTCACAATACAATTCTTAAAATACCACAATTAATTTGCCTTGACAAATCCAATGAAAAAAAACTATAATTATTTATTAATAATTAATTTGAAATCATCATTTAAATTTTTTTAAATTTCAGGCAGTTTGGGAAATGCAAGAAACAGCACTGCTTGGAGAATGGCCCAAGAATGGACAAATTAAAATAAATGATTATAAAGCAGGTTACAGGGAAGGCCTTGACCTTGTTCTAAAAGGTGTCACATGTCATATTAGAAGTGGTGAAAAGGTACTGAGCTTTCAGTTTTATCTTAACTTTATCTTATAATATATATAAATTACAGACCCTCCTTCTATACAGATTATTGCATCCTCCACTTACCCCCTAGTTGATATCCAGACATGCATTTTTAATTTAATGGAGTTTTTAATGTTACTAGTGTGTTGGTTTTCCTGCCCAAATGCCATATGATTTGCATGTGTTTGCACTTGCATATGGAACAAGAAATGTGTTTTTATTTATTCCAATGTCTGAGTATTATATTAGATTGTTGTGTCATATTTTCAAGTTAGAATATTACAACTTTGCTCTTCTATCCTCTAATTTTTCTACGTTCAGTGATTTAAATAATGGACTCTTCTTAATTGTGAATATTCACCAGTCCAGTAGTGAATCTTGAAGGTTTAAAAAAAAATTATTTGAGTTTATTGTTTTTTTTGGTAGATTGGTCCCATACAGAAGATGCATATTCTAATTCTAGTATAGGACTGACCAACGTATGAAACCATTTTAGTTTTATGTTCTTATTACATTTGTAAATCTTTCTTTTTATAAAGCCAAAAGTTTGTTTGGATTTTTAAGTTACATATTGGCTAACATGAAGAAGAAGTTACACATTTAGTTTGGATGAAATGCTTTCAGAGAATAAAATAGTTTGGCATTTATTTGTTTCTTTTCTTCCTTTCATACTTTAAACTATTGACATAGACATTGTTTTGGGGGAAAAGACATACTCCATCTAATATCTAGTTTCCCATTTTTGTAATACATCTATAATCTAGGTTTTTTCTGTAAGATTTCATTATCTTTTTTTTAAATTACTTAATTGTTCTATGGATTATACAATCAACAGCTAATAACCTAACTTTTGTTCCTAATCCTAATGAGATGCTTTTTGGTGAATAATTTCTGTAAATTAGGAAGAGTAGAAAGCGTGCGACAGTTCCTTGTGAACTCCTGAGTTTGGTGAAGATTTAAGAGCCATTAATTATTATTATTAGTTGGTTCGCTGCGCTATTAATACTATTAGAAAATCTTGAATCCTATGATTTAAATTTAAGAGGCCAAACAAAATTAAGCTTTTTGAGTAAACTAGAATGATGAACGCTATCAAAAGTTTTTGAGAAATAAAATAATGTGTCTAATTGACTATTATTAATTCCTTTTGACAAGTCTATTGGACCAATAAAATGGGTTTCACATGATCTTTTTTTCCTGAAGTAGTGTTGATGTGGGCATAGAACATTATGTTGTCTATGTGATAAACAATACTACTTTCATATGTTCTAGTAATTTTTTTATTACCTATAATAATCAGTTATTGATTTTAAGAAATATATTTTAAACTTTAATCTGAGATTTTATTTGCTCTGTCACACCAAGGCTTACGTATTTAAATATGCTATACTACTTAAATTAGCATTATTTAAAAACCATGCAAAAAGTTTTCTTACTAGGATTGACATTTGCTGGGATCACACATCAAACAAATGTATATTTAATTTAAAACTAATCAGATAAATATCTTTTTAACAAAGAATTTCTTACAATTATTTTGGTTTAAATTCCAAAAGCTTATGTTTCATGACAATTATAATAGCCTCATTTTACTTAATTAACTTGAAATAATTTCTAAAATAAATGAATGCAGGGTTAAGATGAGTAAAAAAGGAAATGAAGTTTTTTCAAATTTCAGGTTGGAATAGTAGGGCGAACAGGAGCAGGTAAATCTTCACTCGTTATGGCTTTGTTTAGAATTATGGAGGCAACAAGTGGACATATTGATGTAGATAACTGCATCATATCAAGTTTAGGACTTCATGATCTGCGAAAAAAACTCACCATCCTGCCTCAGGTTGGAGAATTTATTATTGAAACAAACTAATGCTAATACTATTAGTAATAGTAAATAGAGGTTTCCTTTCATTCATTTAATTTTAGGCAATAAATTATTTAAAAAAAAATATCTATACAATAATTTGGACTAAGAAAAAATTCACACATGCTTACGAGTCTTTTTTAAAATTTTAGTAATGAATTTGAATTAAAAACTTCCATAAATGTTTATTATGACCCTTTTCTTGAAAAAAGTAATCAAAAGTTAAAACATTAGATTTTTAATTGGAATAACAACTTTAGTTGTCAGTGGAGTCGATGCACAAGTTTATTTAGGTAAATTTGTTTGAAAATCTGGTGAAAATATCTATATTCCCTTTTGTAAAATAAAAGGTTATCCTACTAAATGTAAATGGATACTGATACTAGAGGCTAAGAATTTAACCACATTGGGCATCTTTTTTAATATTAAATTATATAGTTCAATTTGTTGATAAAATAAAATTTCATTTTACTAGGATCCTGTGATCTTTGGGGGCAGTCTAAGAATGAACATTGACCCTGGAGCAGAGAAAACAAACAATGAATTGTGGGAGGCACTAAAACAATCACATTTGCAGGATTTTGTTGAAAATTTACCTGAAAAATTGGAGTATCATTGTGGAGAAGGTGGAAAAAATCTTAGGTGATTTCACATAATGAAACATTTTATACAATTATTATTTTGAGTATTCTCTTGATAATTATAACTTGTTATTCAGTAAGTTTTATTTCTTTCAGGTTCATTTAGTGCATAAGATAATCTTTCAAAAAAAAGTTTAAGTTAATGAATTTTAAAATTGTTGAGTATGGATTTATAAATTTGTCCAAATTTAATGTTTGTTATGTTATAAAATGAATGCAAGTGTACACACGCTGACAACAGGAGCAAATCCTGTAGGCATATCATCCTCTTAGATATTTTTAAGTTACATAATTTTAAAAATATCTTTTCCATATATGCGTCAAGTGTTGGTCAACGCCAGCTTTTGTGCTTGGCGAGGTGTTTGCTGCGGAAGACAAAAGTTCTAGTATTAGACGAGGCAACAGCTTCAGTTGACATTGAGACCGACGACCTCATACAGAAAACTATTTGTAGAGAATTCAAGGACTGTACAGTTTTAACCATAGCTCATCGGCTTAACACTGTATCTGAATATGACAGGTTGGTGAAGTCTTCATGTTTTTGATCACATCAGAAGACTTTATTGTATGTACAGCATAACAAATTTTTCTTCCAAAGAAAACATTGTGAGAATTCCAATTTAAGTACTAGAACTGGTGTTTACCATATCTTGTGTTGATGGATTATGTACAAGGATTAAATTTCATTTAATTCTTAAATCATTTTCTTTAATATAGGAGCTGGTTATCTAATAAATAAAAAATTTTCATTATTATTATATTATTAATTGTAGCTAAATGAAATGACAATTTTTCCCAGGATCATGGTAATAGACAATGGTATTGTGAAAGAGTTTGACACACCCAACAATTTACTTGCTGACAGGGAATCTACATTTTATTCCATGGCCAGAGATTCTAATCTTATCAAGAGTTCTTCAGGACATATATCAAATCATTGAACAATTGTTTGGACAAACCATTTTTCTAATGCAAATAAACATGAAACATAGATGAAACTTTATCTCAAATTTTATTTCCTCAATTTGTATAGAAAAAATTTATATCCTTCATCTTTTCCTGAAAAATAAAAAAAATTAAGATAAAAAAGTTATAAATGAAAGTAACATGGTAAGTCAATTATAAAATGCACTGACATGGTACTGGTAAAGAGAATGAATTTATATGTAATTTTATAAACAATTTTATGTTATTGTTATGTAAAATTATCCAGGTACAATGCTTAATAAAAACAAATATGAGATTAAAAAAAAAGATGTGTTAAAATACAGTCCAACCCACTTAACTCGCCAACCCTATTAAGTCGACGTTTTTTATTGGAACCGCCAAATTCTCTCTTTGTCTTAGCATTTTCTTATCGGTTAATTCAATTCTTTTAAATCGCCGAACCCTAATACCTCGAGCACAAAAGGAGGCCAAATTTGCAACTTAACTTTGGTTAACTCGATACCCGTCTGTTCGCCTAGCGATGCACTTTGGCATTTTTAGTTAGAAATAGCATCGACATCTCGCTTTCCTCGAGACTTCCGGCTATTGTGTGATTCTACGAGATTTTAATAAAAATTACCGGATGTTTTTACTTGTTTCACTTTGATCCGTGTGTGAATTAGTTTGACGTGTCTCTATTGAGTATGCATTCACCCAAGGTGCTTGAAAATCGCGTTATCTGTCTGTAATTGTCATTATTTCGCAGTATATGTTATATTATTATTAAACTTAATTCATTTCCTGATGCATTAATCATTTTATTTTTTAAGATAAACTAATATCTTTAGAAAAGAAAATAAAGGTTTGTATCAAGAATCGACGGTGGTTTGTATTTTATACTGGCCGTGCTGGGCGTGTGTAGAAGAACTGGGTCACGCAGCGTGTCGAGAATGAAAACGCGCAGAAGGAAGCGGGGGCTGGTTTTTGTATGACATCATGGGCAAAAAGCAACAAATAGAGTATCAATGATTAAATTTTCGCCTCGCACGTCTGATGGTGACTTCAAAGAACATGTGACGTCACAGCCCATTTGTTTTCTTGCGCTGAATAGTAACACGCGGCTTTAACCTCGTTAACTTTTAAACTTTCCTCAGCCGCAGGCGAACGGACTAACAGTGATGACGTGCATATTATTTATAGACCGGAATAGTAAGAAAAACCTTTGATAACACTGTCGCTTGCGTATTGGTTCTGGAATTCTGCCAAAACACACAAAAAACTATTATCTCCACGTAATATGTTTATACCGAAGTTACGACTAACCGGTTAACCGTTAACAACCTTATCATGTACATAAAGAAATTTCAAGCGCATGTTAATATTTTGCCGCCATATTGGTTTTCATTTAATTCGATCATCGGTTATCTTGACGCCATTTTTCATACCCCAAGGCCGACGACTTAACCGGGTTCGACTGTACTAGCATTTATTTCTTTTTTTCAAACATGAATGAGAGGAAGTAATCTATGCAGTGTCTAATCCTGAGGTAAAAATAGAAGCATTTAAAAATGACAGTTAATGTATGTACTGTCAACATTTATTTCTTGTATACTTACTTGTTCCTCCCAAAAGGTCTGGGACCACCCTTAGGTGTCTTACTGCCACCCTTAGATTTCTTATATGTGCCTGCAGCCTCTTGTCTTTCCTTGTAAGAGGGACTACATATTCAGAAGAAAAGAAAGCCAGAGATATGAAATGTTTTAGCTAATTTTTAAAATTTGTATTACAAACAATTGTTGAGACAACCTACCCAGATCTGAACTTCTTTACTGCTGATGATCCAATGTCTGCCAATTCTTCTTCAAATCCACATTTTCCAGATTGTTTTCTTTTCTTGTTTTTCTTTTTCTTGGATTTAAGTGAATCTGGAATAAGTTTTAATTTTTAAAATTTAAATTGAATTAATATTTCTAAGAAGTTCAAGAGTGACAAAGTCATGTAACAGTTTCCCTCACATACAGCTGAATTAAAATATTAAAACACAAATATTTACAACAAACTCCTCAAAATGCTAAACAATGAGACAGAAAAAACATTACTGACCTGGATCTGAATGGTCTGCAAATGCACTCAATGGCTTGGCTTTAAGTGATTTTTTAGCAGCTCTGATACTTAGTAACTGGGCTTTAGTGAGCTCAAAGTTGACACGGTCCTCAGCCTAAAGCAAAAAAGTATTCACTTATAAATAAGGTCAAAGTAGCAAAAGCTATCCATTGTATACATCATAGTAGGAGGGACAAGACTCATTGTACCATTGTGAACGCTGGCACATTAAAAAAAATCATTGTACTGCTAAGCTTAACTAATCACAATCTACTTCAAGAAAACGAGCTCAAGGCTTCATTTAAAATATTCAAAGCCTTGACAGGTGGGACAGCTGTCTATACTTCCCTTTTAAATGACAGCCATAATAGTGATATAATTCCTTAACCAAAAATAAAATATATATTCATCCCTGAACTCAGCCACTCAAAACTCACAGAAACAAGAATCACAAACTTGCATCCCACAAGCCAATGGACATTTTGAATTAAAGCAGTCAGAGCGTTTTCTCATTCTTTGTCATTTAAAATTATCTAGCAATGAGTATTTCATATTTCAGAAATATCCAGTCTGTACTGAAGGGTCTCATTACTAACTTCAGCCTTTCACCCAAAACTTGCTGAGCACAGTTAGATCCACTGGTTCTCATTTGGTGAGACCTGGTGACTCACGCTCTTAGTCTCATTGTTACCCTCGTTCCAGAACAATGACAGGGAGCTTTACCCATAGTGGACCAACCTTGAGGCTGAAAGCGCCTTTGAACAAAGTACTATCAGCAGTTCAACAACTTTTAAATGTTGAAAAAATATCTGATAAAAAAAAATTATGGAATTTTCAAAACTTCCTGTATCAGCCATTGCCCTATGCATAAGCAATCTAGGAAAACCTACTTTCTAATTGCTGATTAAAATTAACAAAGTAGGTCAGTCTTGACTAAATGTTTGGTTGGCTCCATCTACAGGTCACCTCTAAGAGTATCAGATTGAATCTTCCTCATGAAACTACTTAATCTAAATATATTAAGGACACCATCAAATTTTTAAAATATTCTATTTCCCAAATATTATTTTGAAATTTAATTAAATTAAATCATCATTCGGATCTAGAGGATTGTACCTTTTGGCCTAATGAATTTTTTTGTTTATAGTGTAGTAGCATGTGCTTAATTAAGAAAGGATAGAGCCAAATACCTGCTTTATTTCTTACCTTTTGATTTTCAGTTATAAAATCATTTGTTCCATCGCTAATGTCATTCTTGAAAATAATAAAACTTAAATGATTTATTGTCATTATAAGACAGTTATTTATTTAAAATTAAATAAAGTACCGTTAATTTTTTTCTTGTTTTCTTTTTATTGTCTTTCTCATCTCTATCTGCTAATCTCAGTTTAGCTATGGAGGAAAAAATAATTTTAAAAATATTTATTTAGCTATTTACTCATAATAAACACATTTCTATTATTTTGGACTTTTACTTATTTAAGTGAAGATTTGTTTCATACAAAAATTCTTAATTTTTAATTATCATTTAAATATTTAAAAAATAAATATGGCAGCAAATGCTACAACTTGCCTTTCTCCACCTTCCTTTCCTTAAAGCTTTGGAACCAAGTTCTATGTGATGTGTCTTCATCCTTTTTTTCCAACATATTTTGAGCTTTTTGCATTTTGTTTTCCACAGAGCGCAAATGGCTTTCTTCTCTTTGTTGAGCTTGAATGGCCTTTATGTCACCCTCTAGGTCTGTAATCCTAGCTCGAAACTTGTTTGTAACATCTGTTCAAATAAAATAAACATAAATAACTATTTTCTGTAACATTAAAAGACTAAAAAAAAGATTTACAAGCCCCAAAACAATCTATTATTATGTAATTTATAAGTGATAACATGAAGTTACGTGATGCTTTTTTGATGATGATGATGGTTGTTTCTTGTATAAAGAAACATTTCTCAATGATAGTCCAGAATGCTCTTTTTATGCATTACTACTAACCAAGTGGAATGACCCTTGTTTTGAGAGGTGTTTTGGCTTGTTTGACTATTTCTTTGAGTACTTTTCTCTCCTTCTCGCCAACCAGGGTCACAGATCTATTTAAAAAGAAGAAAAAAAGGAGTTATTATATCATAACAATGATGCATTAATCTTTGGCCTTTGATTAAAAAAAAATACCTCGCACCTTTTCTAAAAAACTTAAGTTTAAATGCGCTTCAATATAATTCCTACAAAATCGGAAGGTTTGGCAGGTCAGTATGAATCCTAAATATTTTGTAAAAATTGTTAATTAGACTTTAGATTTTAATAAACCTGCATATTGTACACATGAGATCTTATATTCCTTAGAGATCACTGAATAAAGTTTATATCAGATATGTGACATCATGTTAAAAAAATGAATTTTATTACCATAGCTCTGTGGAAGCTGAATTGAGGACGGTTTGGCGGTGTTTTCTGTGGCCTGTACCCTTGTACAAAGGTCAACGCCACAGTAGGAGCTTTAAATAATGACAAATTAATTTAATACTATAGATATGATCTATAGCTAGAATATACCTGCCACTTTTACCAGCTCTTGCAGTTCTGCCCACACGATGAATGTAATGTTTGATAGTACTTGGCATTGTGAAATTTATCACCTGAAAAATGAGAGAATAAAAAAACATGAATAAACCATGAATGACCTAATTAGAATTGACTAAGATCAACAATGAAAATAGGACAACGTGATGCATTACTTACAGTTTTGACACCTTCAATGTCCAATCCTCTAGAAGCTAAATCTGTAGCCAACATGACATCTATCAGTCCCTCTTTAAACTTTTTCAAAGTTTCTAGACGCTGTCAATTTTGCACAGGATAAATGATTATAGTTATTTCACACAAAAAAAACACCAAAAAAAAGAAAGAAACCAAACATATTAGCAATTTATGAAGCAATTGAAAAGCATAAACTCTAAGTGTACCATCTAAATGACTTACCATATATACTCGAGATTTTTTTTCAAAATTTCGTGGCCAAAATCAGGGGGGCGACTTATATAACTCATTTTTAAAATTTCAGTAACAGGATAAATGTTACATTTTCACTCAAAATAGGTTTCCGTAGTTTGGATGAATATTTCAAAGCAAACACCTACCTTTGGGTCGCAGATTTGATCTATATCAACGGTGACCAAATGGCGGCTCGCGAGCCGCATGCGGCTCTTCTGTGTTCACATTGCGGCTCGCAAACTTCTTCTTCGTTCTCAATTTGAGTATTGCGTGCCGACGAGTTTTGCGCCAATTGGCCCGTGGTCTCCGACTTCAGCCTGCTGTTTTTTCTGGATGTGCTTCCATAGCCTTTGGTCAGCCAAGACCATCTGCAAGGCAGCAGTTGATTTTGGCAAGTGATGCAGCGTTCACATGCCACGGCTATAACGGTTCCACGCATTACCCAGCAGCCTTTTATTTTCCCTAACTATGCGTTAGGTACCCATTCGAAGCTGGGTGGACTCGGAAACGCCCTAGGCCCCGGGAACAAATCCATGGCTTCACATGGATTCGAACCCGTGACCATCGGTACGCCAGTCGAGCGCGCTGCCACTTGACCACCGTATCCCCGGCTCGCAAACAATTTATGAAATTAAAAATTTTCATTTGAAATATATAATAAATATTTAAAAAATTCAACTGAGGCAAGTTATGCTATCACTTGGAATATTGCTCATGCTAAAGAACCTTATTGAAGCTACTAGCTACCTACCAGATTTAAAGAAACTTTTGATTTCAACGGCTTCTTAGCAGCATCGTAACATTCAATTTTGACTATATACTTATGAGTGTGTTTCTATTCATAATTTTTACATTTCAAATATTTTTTAAATTGTGTAACTGTAACGCATATATCTCTTTAACATAAGGTTAGCGTTACATAAATGGAAAAGTTTAAATGCGGCTCTCAAAAAATTTTTTTATTGTTAAAATGGCTCTCAGTTTTACTACATGCCTGGCCACCCCTGATCTATAGTTAAATAATAATTAATAAAAGTTGGGCTACCTATGTCCACCATTACTTTATAGCTTTTGATAGATTGTTTTTTCACTGAATTCAAAATGTCCACAATTTCCTCTGTATTTTGGGCTCAGCACACGATTGCGTGGCATTTTCACCAATCTTTTTGACGGATTATAAAAATATAACCGTTAATCTCTTGAGCAATTTTTTTTTCGGATTATCAATTTTTAGCCGAAAGGAGGAAAACTTCAAATGTTCAAATCAAAAGTGCAACAAAATGTCCCTTTTTATGATGACAGTAAGTTAATATTGTTAATTTTTATGGGAATATATTAAAATTATACTATCATATTGATTATATATTACCGCGAAACCATAGTGTCAGTGGCGAATGCATTTACATACACACGGGTGACAGGCCATGAGTTTACAGTAGCGATCATTGAAGAAATATTAAAATTCCACTTTTTAAGTCTCAAATTGGGGGTAGACTTTTACACGAGATCTACTTATACTCGAGTATATATGGTATGTATCCATGGATGGGACAAGCTTATAGCTAATTTATTCATGAAATATTTTATTCAACTGTTTAGAGTCAGCTGTGCCAAGAAGGGTTGCTTTGTTCAAATAAAAGGACTATCTACAGACACCAATAACATCTGCCTGATTGAAAACTTTGAGACTGTTTTACTGTGGTTTTAGATCTTCAGCTACAATGAGATGAAATAACACTAACAAGAACTACACAAGTTAAAACATAACATTTTGTAGCTATTTGCATACATTGAATAGATTGACAACACTAACATTATTTAATGAATGCAGCAAAGGCAAACCAGATAAAAATTATAATACAATTTTACATAGCATTTCAAAAGATAATTATTAAGTTCTATTACTTTTCCAATATAGTTTAAACACCACTAGTCCTAATTGGCAGCTATTACCAGAAAGACAGATTCTTAAAAAAAAACTTGCCTGGGCTTGAGACAGATTACCATGGAGCTCTCCTACATTGATGCCCAGTAATCCTAACAATATGTGCATTCTATGTGCCTGAACTTTTGTCTGGATGAACACAATGCATCGATCACAGAAGTTTCGAGATACTAGCGCTGAAATAAACATTTAATGGGAATGTCAAAAAGTATACTAAAACAAATTATTCTTTAACAACACAATAGCAAAATAAATTTGATGTTTACCAGCTACTATAGCTTCACGGTCACCCTCACGATTCGGACGTATTCTGACAAATTCTTGCCGCAGGCCCAGAGCAACTTCAGTACTTTGATTGACAAAAACTTTCACTGGATCTTTTAAAGACACTGCAACAAGCTCTTGTACCTGATCAAAATTTTTAAAAATCAGTTATTCTTTTTAATTGAATACGCTCATAAATACAGGGGTGCCACTCACTGAAAGCTGTGAACCCTGAAAGCCTTTCTAAAAATTTCTTGAAACTTCATGTACAAATTTTTCAAACCCTGAAACTTTAAACGGAGTTCGGCTGTCATTTTCACACTATTTTCCTATTGGGCAATATTTTCTTTCACATTCCCAAATTGAATTTTGAAAAAGTTATTAGAAAAAATAATAATATGTGCCTATTTAGAGTATCTATATATAGACTTCAATTTTTAGAACAAATTTTTGAAGTAGCGGTACATAACATAGGCTTAATTATATTAACAATGTTATATATATCACAGAAAAATTTAATAGACAATGTTAATTTTTTTCCAACCCAGTTTGCATGCCAATCATTTTTCTTTAGGTTTCAATCATTTGGAAGAAAAATTCCCACAGCCCATGTTTACATCTGCTTTAAGCAGTGAGAGGGTCACCAGAAAACACATATCTGATGTATTCCATGACAAAACTAAATTATTTGTTTAAACTGTGCAAAAACACAAATGCAATCTGTTCAATCAACATAAGTTTTTCAGTAAATTTTTTATAAGCACAGAACCATGGGCGTACGTGACAACAAGAAGCAAGGTGCTTGCAAATGATAGGGAGAGGTCGCAGTACCCATTCTATTTATAGCAAACCAACTTCTCACAGAATAGGATTTCACACATACTTACAGTTTTCTTTTGTTTTTTAAACACAGAAGCTGTAATTTTATAAACTTATATGATCCAGAGCAAGAAAAAATAAAAACTTGGGAATCCTGAGAGGAAAAATAATTAGCCTCACAAATCTGGAATTCAAGGATAAACCAGAAAAGTGGCACCCCTGCATAAATACTATTACAGCTATATCAATTATTTTTATTTCTCTTAACCTTTCTTTTCTTTTTGTCTAATGATATACAGAAATGGTGCATTTACCATTGTTTTAAATATACACCATAAATATATGGCAGCCTAAAAAGCAAAAAAAATAAAAATAATAATAATCATGAGATTTCCTATAATAAAACATAAACAAAAAGTAGTGTAAAATGATTACATTATCATCTTAGAAAATTTCACTCAAAACTTTTATTTGCCATACGATCCTCTTCCACTTCCTATGCTTTTAAAACAAACTAAACTAAAAATACCATTTGAGTGACTTACTGTCTCTGTCATTGTGGCTGAAAATAACATTGTCTGCCTCTGGCGTGCACACATTCTAATAATCTCATTCATCTGCTCAGCAAAGTATTCATCGAGCATTCTGTATGAGAATAAATGTACATTTAAAATCTTGGAGCTATATCATCTGGGGGGAAAATACTTGTAAGATGAAACAGTTGTTGCTTTATGTTACTTACCGGTCTGCCTCATCCAAGACTAAGATTTCAATGTTGTTAAGGGTAAAGTTTACACTGTTGTGAAGATGATCAATCAAACGACCAGGGGTGGCTATAACAATGTCTGGACTAAGACGCAGCATGGCCTCTTGAGACTTGATGTCCAAGCCACCTGTCAGATATTTAATAATATAACCATTTAAACATTCACAAATGACTAAGATCCCCTGCGGAGATAATATACAGCAGTTAAACTGGCTATGAAAGAATCTTGAGAAGAAAGAATATAAATACAAAATCAAACAAGTGACAGCTATGCTTTAAAAAATTACTTGTAAACTTACCAGCTGCCAAACAAATGTCAATGTTAGAATGCTGTGCCAGTTTCCTGGCTACCGTATGGACCTGGACAGCCAACTCTCTGGTGGGTACTAAAATTAGAACCCGTGTTGATGCTGTTGCCCTCGGCCTGTAAAGGAGGCGTTCAAGAATTGGCAGCATGAAGGCAACTGTTTTACCTGATGAAAGAAAAAATGTTTTAAGGAAGGATATTACATCACTGTCTGCTTAGATGTGAAATGGCTGGCAGTAGTTTTTCTGAAGGAGAGGAGAAATAATACAGCATGCAAGTATATAATAGAATTGAAAAACTACCTGATCCTGTGACTGCACAAGCACAAATATCTCTACCCATGAGTGCTATGGGTATACAGGCGGCTTGTATAGGAGTTGGTTTGACAAAATCCATTGAGGAAAGTCCCTGAAAAGATTTGAAGATTAATCTGTAATACTTAACGCCCCACATTACCTCAAAAACAATTCACTGCTTAAATTTTCATGGTAGAAGTTTGGTCTTACACACCAGTAAGTCAAGAATAATCTCACCATAATAAATAATGCATTTTGCAAAGATTTGTTATACCTTAAGCAGTGGTCGAGACAGGTTCATGTCTTGAAAACCTATTTTATCATCATATGTGTCAATACTCTCAGAAAAGTGGACTTTAGCAGCCTAAATATGTTTGATAATAAACAATAAACATTACATTGCGTACACTATAAAAACTTATGATTGTGCATATATTTACATAGAAATGCGTTTAACACAAAAACACTTAAGAAGAAATATGGTTAACACAAAATAATAAAATGGTGCAAACTACTAAGTATTTTTATACATTTTGGTCTCTTAACACAAACAAAAATCGCTTCGGAAAGATTTTGCTTTGGAAAACCTGCCAATTTATTGACAATTTGTTGCTACAAAAGGAAATATACGTATGTTCATTTAAAAATTTCTAAAAATAATGTATTAAATTTCTTAGTTTTAAAAAAAATTGTGTTTAAGTGATTTTTATTAAATGCCTGCATAAATACATATCTATGAACATAAAATGTAATCTAATAAACATAATTTTGTTGAGTATATGTGTAGTATCCTTTAACACAAAAAAATATTTCAGTCCCATCAATTTCGTGTTTTAACGATTTTCTCTGTAAAGAAATATATATGACATAATATAATTAGATGATATTTTAGGGAAATTATAATTCAAATATTTTGAAAATACAGAAAAACAATTTAAACCTCTTCATCTTGATCATCTTCTCCTCGTGATCTTTTTTTCCTCTTTTTGTCTTTATTCCTGACTGTGTCTGAAACATATTGAAGCCAGAAGGTTAATTATATGAAAAAAATTAATCACAATTACAACTTGATAAATTCTATTTTAAAACAAATTGCCTTACTTTTAAAAAAATAGTAATTCTTAAATCTTCTTAATCTTATCTTAAGAAAATTTAAGAATGACTAATTTTTTAAAAATAATTACTAATTTTTTTGCTTCATAAAAAAGTGGATTACAAATAAATTTTAAACAAAACTTTATTACCCATTTTCATGTCTTCTTCATCAGATGTCTCATCCTCTTCCACGCTCATCTCTTCCTCTTCCTTTCCACTGTTCTTTTTCTGGTTAAAAAGGTAATTGTTAACAATTATAATGGTGAGAAGATCTTAAACAAATATATTTCCAAAATTTCCTATGTGAACTATTAGGATGCCCTTATGCAAACACATTATTCAATGACTACTTATCACAGGAAGATGTGGGAAATGACAAAGAAAAAAAAATTAACAGTTAAGAAAATCAGATGCAGTGAAAACTAAAGACATGTTTTAAGAGTAAAATTATGGAGGTAAAAACTGGAAAATAAATCAGAAGAGATTTAAAAAAGATTTTGATGTTTGTGGAAGGTAAGAGTTGACCTATGTGCTACACAACACTCAGTAATTTAAAATTAAAATTTTATTTTAATAGTTCCACGTTCTCATGTTGTGCCTTTAAATTTTAAGAAATAAGAACTGACAATTATACAATTTATACACAGCATCATAGCACTATGAATAAAAATGCACACAGGGTGTGTTGATGTAAAGGTTGTAAGATTAGCTTATTAGGCTTATAAGATATTATCCTTCAAAAGGGCATGTAGAATAGAAATGTTTATTTGAGCATGATGCAATACCCATTTTTGAATGGGATTCTTAAATACACAGTAATATTATTATTTTATGGAAAAATGTGTTGGCCTACATGTTAATATAAATTCTATAATAGATAAGAATTAATTTTACATAGTAGAAATAAATTTAATACATAATTAATCTAAAACTTTAGCACTATTTGAGATTTCTAATAAAGCTTGTTGCTTAAATGCATGTTTAGTTATTGTTGGCAAGTTATTTCTAGTTCACTTTAAAATTATGTTTTCCTCTTTCTACAGAATAATAAGGTACAAAACTAAACAGATTATACGCAAAGAAATTAAGATTATACCAGTCTCTCTTTTCTGACTTTTGATATCTTTTCATCTAAGGAGGATACGTTTGACATTCCTTTAGGTTTCAAGTTCAGATAACTTGACTTTGGCAAGGGCAACTGGAAAAATTTTAATGTAAACAAAATGTTAGATTTCATGCACTTAACCATTCATTTGTTAATAATTGCTATATTTAACAATTTACTGTCAAATAAAAATTAAAATCTTAATTCTTATAAATAGAAATCTATTTGAATATTTTGGTATAACTATTTTAAAAAAAAACAAAAAAAAACCCCTTTTATTTTAGAGTGTCTGTTGGTAGAATCTTACCTCAATATAGACCCATTTCATGTTGTCATAGTAAGCTTACATTTTTCACATTTACCCACCCCAGCTCTGCAATAAAAACCTTAATTATATTAGATGTAGCTGAAAATTAATGACTTACAGTATCTCCTGTCTCAAATTTAAATGAAGAGTTAAAAAGTCCAATTTTTCTCATCTCTTTCTTCTTCTTCTTAGAAACCTTTAGAGTAGATCAAAACACATTAACATGAAAATTCAAAATGACTATTATTCAAAATTGTACTTTATGGAATGTTGGGGTGGATTGAATACAGATGTTGAGTGGTAAAATTTCAATAATATCATTCAATATATACATTTTTTTTTATTTCCATGCCATATGATAATCAAGGTGGTCGGACATTTTGACCCCAGATGATTCGACCACATGATGTTTTGACCCTGGGCGCCCTACCATTTGACCAGAACTGCTAATGATGATTAGCGTTTTTTAAATTAACATATGCCATGGAAATAGTTTTTTTTTAATATTATTAATGTTATTATTGACTTTTATGGATGAGTGTCCTTATGTGTTTTTTGAACCACAAGGAGGATGCTGGCAAACAGTTTGTATTTTATATTCTATGTGCACTCAAGAAGGCTTAAGTTTCCATTAAACAATCCCCCCCCCCTTTGCCTGTCTTATCTGTTCTGTTATACTCTCCTTCTTATTCTATAGTAAATGGATAACATGTAAACAGGGTATGGGTTAGTCTGACAGGACGTAACAAAACAGCGAACGTTTCGGCAAAGACCTTCCTCAACGAACAAAAAAGGTACACAAATAAAACAAATATACAGAAATAAAAAAAATAAATACTTAGTTGCTGTGAAATCCGAAGAGTCAAATCTATAAGCCTGATTGCAGTCTCACCCCCATTATGTTCCTATTCTAAACAGTCTTACGCTTTATGCATGCTTTAATGACTTTATTTATAGTATTTCGTTTTTGTTAGAATTTTAAAATGTTGACTGTGTGTTGGTTTTCCTAATTTGTTCAGGCGACCCATTCCATACCTAAATTCCAGATGGGAAGAACGAGAATTTGTATGAGTTTGTTCTTGCATATGGACAGTCAGGTGTTTCTATCGCTATAGGTTGAGGCCTATGTCTAACAAAGGGTTGTAATAGTATTATATTATCTTTAAGTCTTATTAACAAGTTAAAATTTTCTTGTTTTCCAACGCTGAGAACATTTTGTTCCCCAACCGACTCCTCCCCCATTATAATAATATAGGTAAATACTAGGGGTGTACCGAGTATGACTTTTTGCAGAGTACTGAGTAGTGGCGGCCATGTTCTGCCAATACCGATACCGAGTACTTAAAGTAGTATTACTTGCTATTAACCTACATTTTGTGACCTCAATTCCACTGTTTGTGTCACGCACTTTGCCTCTCGTTTTAATAATGATTTTTTCTTCAAGATCAATGCTATGAAAAAAATTATTATTTCTTTACTTTGTTTTAAAAATATTCTTTATTAATAACTCATTTAACTTTGTATAAATAGTAAAATTTATCTTTAAACGGAGTTTCTGATGTGTTAAGAAGTTCCATCTATCATGACCTACATATGACTCGACAAAGCGAACTGTCCTATATAAAAATGTACAAATAAATTTAGGAACTCCTTTTGAACCTTCAACTTTGACTCATAATTAATTCTAACCATTAGTTAAATGGCTTTAGCACACGGCCACCTTTTATGAATGAAACAATGAGAACAAAGCAATAGTAATAGAGTCAAAATGAGGTTGAAGGATGAATGGTTGCCAATGACAAGTCTGCACACGGTACATTTTATTTCATACGAAACGTTTTAGACGTCTGCGATTCTGCGTGCATCTTTGCTATTGGAGCAACTATGGTATACTCTTACAGTGGCATCACTTACACGGCCGATTGCAGAGTATTTGAAAATCGGCCGATACCGAGTATCGGTTCAGCCCTAGTAAATATCACACACACACAGCCAAAAGAACCCAACTAATTTCAACAATGTGTATTCATTTAAAGATATAAACAATCACAAAATATTCAAATGTTTACCTTACACTTAAGTCTTAAGACAGCTATTCACTAAATTGACAAGTAAAATGTTGTCAGTTTCCACTGCTTATACTTACAAATGACTGGAAAAAGAAATAAGTGAAGTTCCTCTTTAAATGAAGAAAGATAAGGGGAGGTGGATATAAAAAGTCAAAGATGGTAGTTAATTGCTTTGTGGAACAACAATTTCTGCGTTGAATGAAAAGTTCATAATCTCTATTTAAAAATCCAAATAGTTTTAAAATTTGAGTATTGGCAAGCAATTCCAATGTGGTGGCAGTGGTGAAAGCACTAGCACCCAAACTGCCCGAACACTTAGGCCTATTGTCCACTGAGACAGAAGGATATAATATATAAATATAATATACTGCAATTATTGGATATATCATGCATATAAATTTAAATGTTAGGCTTCCTTACAAATCAACACTGAACACTGACGCCTAACACTGTCAACATCTAAGAGCATTATTTCATACTTAGGCAAACGCAGCACGAGGTAATTAATCATATATATTTTTTCCAGCCGAGGTAAACACAGCCCATGGTTGGGTTAAAATTTCAAATTAATTTTAAAAATATATAAGTAATACAGCTGTATAGAGCCTTTTAAATGAGTAACAAAAACATAAAAATTAACTTTTTAGTTCAAGTGGTTCAAAAGTTATGAATTTTTTTCTAAGCCCTTATAAGCAGTTTTTTTTACTACAGTGGAACACTGTTTAGTCGACGGCCCCAAGGTATGAAAAATGGCGCCGAGATAACAGATCATCAAGTTAAACGAAAACCAATATGGCGACAAAATATTAACATGCGCTTGAAATTTCTTTATGTACATGATGTGTGTTAGCATCGTTTTTTTACCCTAGTACATAACTATAAGGAATTCATCTACTCCTGCGCGCCACGCCGCGCGGGTCCGCTAGTAACATGGTATTTTTGTCTTGTGGTGATTCCCAGATTGAGCGATACTGTGCCTTGGAAGGCATTTGCGTGACTTTCCTTACAAGCTACACAAATAAATAACCCACCCCATGTAACCTACACATCCCCTCATTGTCACCGAACCATTCTCTTCCAAACCATCTTCCTTGGGTCCGCCCCCTCAGCTTACAATGGACTCAGAGAGTGGGGGTGGGTAAACTGTCTGTTATATTATATATTTTAAAATCTGGAGAGCCTTGCTTGCAGTAAAGCACCCTATGATTTTGGAATCGTCACATCACTAGCGTTAATAAATGAGAATGTACATGCACATGTTTTTGGAGGTTTATTTTTACACAAAGGTGTTGCCCTTATTTGTTTGTCTATCATGACCTATATATGACTCATGACAAAGCAAAATCTTCTCTATAAAAATGTACAAAAATAAATTAGGAACTCCTTTTGAACTTTTGAACCTTCAACTTTGACACATTTTAATTAATTCTAACCAATAGTTAAATGGCTGTTGCACACTGCCACTTCTTATGAATGAAAAAATGAGAACAAAGCATTAGTAATAGAGTCAAGATGAGGTTGAAGGATGAATGGTTGCCAATGACAACAAGTCTGCACACGGTACACATTTTGTTATTCCATACGAAACGAAATGTTTTAGACATTCGATTATGCGTGCATCTTTGCTATTGGAGCAATTACGTAATACTCGGCATCGGCATCACTTACGCGGCCGATTGCAGAGTATCTCCAAGTGTACGAAAATCGGCTGATGCCGAGGAGACGAACCGATCAGTTCAGCCCTATCGATAAGTAACATTTTCAAAAGCTGGTGATTTAAGTTAGTAAAACAGCGCTGAGAGCTGAATGCAAGCGGGCTGTGACGTCACCAGCAGACCTCGCAAGGCCACAAATTTAATGTGTGGCCTTGTTGGTTATAAAAAAATCGATAACTAAGAATTTCAAAAGCTGGTGGTTGGCATAGCACCAGAAGCCACACAGCGCTGAGAGCTGAACGCAAACAGGCTGTGACGTCACCAGTAGACCTGGCGAGGCAGAAATTTTATGCCTTCCCTTGGTTATAAAAAATTACATCTAACATTTTCAAAAGCTGGCGATTGGTCATGGGGATCAAGATAACCAACGTTAAGTGGCAAATTTAGCCCTCTTTAGAGCTTGAGGTATTAGGGTTTGGGGACTTAAAATAATCGAATTAACCAATTAACCAATGAGAAAATGCAAAGACAAAGAGAGAATTTGGCGGTTCCAATAAAAAAATCGACTTAATAGGGTTAACGAGTTAACCGTGCTCGAGTTAAGTGGGTTCTACAGTATAAATGAAATTATTATTTCTTTATATTTTAAAATATTCTTTATTAATAACCCATTTAACTTTGTATAAACAGTAAAACTATCTTAAAACGAAGTTTCTGTTATCTTATCTGTTTCAGACGCTCCTTCTATACAGAAGATTATTGCGTCCTACGCTTATCTATGGTTTGTGTTTAGTCCTGCATTCTTATTAGAGTTTTAAATGTTGATAAAGTGTTGGCTTTCCTGGTTTCTTCAGGCAACCCATTCCACGTCCGAATTCCGGACGGGAAGAACGAAAATTTGTATGAGTTTGTTCTTGCATACGGAATAAGAAAGGTGTTTTTATCCTTATGTCTATCTGAGGGTTGTATTAAGTTATCTTTGTGTTGTATTTCTAAATTAGAGTTAATTGCTTTGTGTATGATTACTAATTTACTCTTGGTTCTTCTATCCTCTAGTGTTTCAAGGTTTAATGATTTAACTATTGGTGTTATTCTAGTCAGTTTTGAATATTCTCCAGTAATGAATCTGGCAGCTCTTTTTTGGATTTGTTCTAGTTTATCAATGTTTTCTTTGGTGGATGGGTCCCATACAGAAGATGCATATTCTAGTACAGGTCTCACCAAAGTGAGATAGCATTTTAGTTTTATATCTTTATTACATTTGTAAAGGTTTCTTTTTATGAAGCCTAAGGTTTTGTTTGATTTTTTAATAACTTGATTGACATGGGGATTCCATGATAATTTCTAATTTATTATGACTCCTAAGTATTTTGCATCTTTAGTTTGGGTTAGTTCCTTTCCATGAATGAAATATTTTGAATTTATTTGTTTCTTTTTCTTTGTTACTCTTAACAGTTGACATTTTTCTGGGTGGAAACTCATACTCCAGTTAGTTTCCCATTTTATCAATTCATCTAGGTCTTTTTGTAAAATGTTGCTATCTTGTTCTGATTTAATTGTTCTATAGATTATACAATCATCAGCAAATAACCTAACTTTTGTTCCTGTTGAGATGTTGTGGGGTAAATCATTTATATATATTAAAAAGAGTAAGGGACCTAGCACAGTTCCTTGTGGAACTCCTGAATTAACCTTTATTGGTGCAGATTTAGATCCATTAACTATTACAGTTTGCTCCCTGCCCAAAAGGAAGTCTTGGATCCAGTGATGTAAGGAACCTGAGATTCCAAAGTAGTTAAGTTTTTTAAGTAAACTAAGGTGGTGATCTTTGTGGTGAAGTTTCTGTTGTGTTTACATGTTCTGGGTTCACACATACTATCATGACCTACATATGACTCAAGACAAAGTGAACTAGTCCTCTTTATAAACATGTAAGAATAAAATTAGGAACTCCTTTTGAACCTTCAACTTTGGCTCATGACTAATTAATTTAACCTTGACCAATGGCTAAATAATAAATAGTTTTTGCACACAGCCACAACTAATGATGAAGCTATTGAAGACAATGTAGTAATAGGAATGGTAATGGTTGCCAAGGATAAGTAGACTGCACATGGTAAATTATGAACTTTTATAATATCAACTCTGCAGGGTTTTGTCGTCTAAATTAAGTATATTATTGAACTAGTTCTTTATTAGATCATCTTTAAAGTTGAATTATCAAATATTTTAATATTAAAAGGCAAAATAATTTAATATTTTATAAGCATCAGAAAGGGGGCTTGGCACTTCATAATCATGTATGGTCAGTGCTTGGGAAAATTATTTAAATAATGACCGACATGTCATAGCTCAAACTCAAAATTGCCACACATGTAAATCGAATACTACAGCTCAAAAAGAATTATAATATGAAAGACAATGAATTTGAATTTCTGCAAAAGTTTTTGAGGTGAAAATGGCCTATATTTAATATTAGCCTTGATATTCCAAAATACCAATGACCCATCGGTTTAAAATTCGATAGTGATAGAGAATAATTAAAATGTAAGCCAACATCTCAACATGTCGTCGAGAGCTGTAGACTGGAAAAGGAACTGAAATATGAGTGGAAAGTACCTATTTATGAATAGTTTTACACCCTCATCGAAAAATTAAAAACTTGGATCCTCCTGCGCCGAAGTTAATTTCCGATACAAAAAACGTAGTAGTCTCCCTTGACCCTTGTCTTACCAAAGTGCCTAATCTAAGCGGCGTCTAAGCCTTTTAATTTTAATTTTTGAAAGATCGATTCATTGTTTCAAATGATTTGCTTTTCCTAAATCAATGTTGATGCGTCCACAGGACATTATTATTATTCATTTTATGATTATTATTAATTATCATGTCATGTTTGTCCCTTCGTGAGTTGTCTTGCCAGCCCAGAGTCAGAGTTTAAGTTTAGGCGATTAAATAAATAATAAATAAATTGATTATTTATATAGCGCTGTATCCCAGTAAGGAACTGGGCTCACAGCGCTTTACATGAAAGACATAACATACCTATAAATATTAAATTAACTTTCATATCATAACAAACACAAAAATTACAGTACATTATACATAAGCTACGTTAATCATTTACAAGAAATGTTGTTTCATTAATTTTGAAAATAAATGTTGAAAAGATGTGTCTTAAGTGCAGTCTTGAATAAGGTTGTTAACGGTTAACCGGTCCTCAGATCAGGACCGGTCC